>CM038705.1:6895603-7018103 GCA_021613375.1 Megaleporinus macrocephalus
GAATAACTGATAATAGATACTGAATACTTGATAGTAGATACTGAATAATTGATAGTAGATACTGAATAACTGATAGTAGATACTGAATAACTGAGAGTAGATACTGAATTACTGATAATAGATACTGAATACTTGATAGTAGATACTGAATACTTGATAGTAGATACTGAATAATTGATAGTAGATACTGAATAGCTGATAATAGATACTGACTACTTGATAGTAGATACTGAATACTTGATAGTAGATACTGAATAATTGATAGTAGATACTGAATAGCTGATAATAGATACTGAATACTTGATAGTAGATACTGAATAATTGATAGTAGATACTGAATAACTGATAGTAGATACTGAATAACTGATAGTAGATACTGAATACTTGATAGTAGATACTGAATAACTGATAGTAGATACTGAATAACTGATAGTAGATACTGAATAACTGATAGTAGATACTGAATAACTGATAATAGATATTGAATACTTGATAGTAGATACTGAATAACTGATAGTAGATACTGAATAACTGATAATAGATACTGAATACTTGATAGTAGATACTGAATAACTAATAGTAGATACTGAATAACTAATAGTAGATACTGAATAACTGATAATAGATACTGAATACTTGATAGTAGATACTGAATAACTGATAGTAGATACTGAATAACTGATAGTAGATACTGAATAACTGATAATAGATATTGAATACTTGATAGTAGATACTGACTAATTGATAGTAGATACTGAATAACTGATAGTAGATACTGAATAACTGATAATAGATATTGAATACTTGATAGTAGATACTGAATAACTGATAGTAGATACTGAATAATTGATAGTAGATACTGAATAATTGATAGTAGATACTGGATAATTGATAGCAGATACTGAACAATTGATAGTAGATACTGAATAATTGATAGCAGATACTGAATAATTTAATGTAGATACTGAATAACTGATAGCAGTTACTGAATAATTGATAGCAGATACTAAATAATTGATAGCACATATTGAATAATTGATAGCAGATACTGGATAACTAAGAGTAGATACTGAATTACTGATAATAGATACTGAATACTTGATAGTAGATACTGAATACTTGATAGTAGATACTGAATAATTGATAGTAGATACTGAATAGCTGATAATAGATACTGAATACTTGATAGTAGATACTGAATACTTGATAGTAGATACTGAATAATTGATAGTAGATACTGAATAGCTGATAATAGATACTGAATACTTGATAGTAGATACTGAATAATTGATAGTAGATACTGAATAACTGATAGTAGATACTGAATAACTGATAGTAGATACTGAATACTTGATAGTAGATACTGAATAACTGATAGTAGATACTGAATAACTGATAGTAGATACTGAATAACTGATAGTAGATACTGAATAACTGATAATAGATATTGAATACTTGATAGTAGATACTGAATAACTGATAGTAGATACTGAATAACTGATAATAGATACTGAATACTTGATAGTAGATACTGAATAACTAATAGTAGATACTGAATAACTAATAGTAGATACTGAATAACTGATAATAGATACTGAATACTTGATAGTAGATACTGAATAACTGATAGTAGATACTGAATAACTGATAGTAGATACTGAATAACTGATAATAGATATTGAATACTTGATAGTAGATACTGACTAATTGATAGTAGATACTGAATAACTGATAGTAGATACTGAATAACTGATAATAGATATTGAATACTTGATAGTAGATACTGAATAACTGATAGTAGATACTGAATACTTGATAGTAGATACTGAATAATTGATAGTAGATACTGGATAATTGATAGCAGATACTGAACAATTGATAGTAGATACTGAATAATTGATAGCAGATACTGAATAATTTAATGTAGATACTGAATAACTGATAGCAGTTACTGAATAATTGATAGCAGATACTAAATAATTGATAGCACATATTGAATAATTGATAGCAGATACTGGATAACTAATACCAGTTACTGAATAATAGATAGTAGATACTGAATAACTGATAATAGATACTGAATACTTGATAGTAGATACTGAATAACTGATAGTAGATACTGAATAACTGATAGTAGATACTGAATAACTGATAATAGATATTGAATACTTGATAGTAGATACTGAATAATTGATAGTAGATACTGAATAACTGATAGTAGATACTGAATAACTGATAATAGATATTGAATACTTGATAGTAGATACTGAATAATTGATAGTAGATACTGAATAACTGATAGATACTGAATACTTGATAGTAGATACTGAATAATTGATAGTAGATACTGGATAATTTAATGTAGATACTGAATAACTGATAGCAGTTACTGAATAATTGATAGCAGATACTAAATAATTGATAGCACATATTGAATAATTGATAGCAGATACTGGATAATTGATAGCACATATTGAATAATTGATAGCAGATACTGGATAACTAATACCAGTTACTGAATAATAGATAGTAGATACTGAATAATAGATAGTAGATACTGAGTAATTGATAGTAGATATGGAATAATTGATAGTAGATACTGAGTAATTGATAGTAGATATGGAATAATTGATAGTAGATACTGAATAATTGATAGTAGATACTGAGTAATTGGACGAGAAGACCTGTCTCACAGTCTCCGCTCTAATTCATCCCAAAGGTGTTCTATCAGGTTGAGGTCAGGACTCTGTGCAGGCCAGTCAAGTTCTTCCACACCAAACTCCCTCCTGCTCACCCAAGAAAACCCATTCCATGAAGCTCTCTACTCTCTGTTCTTGAGCTGATCTGAAGACCACATGTCTTCAGCTCTGTCATTGTACGTGTTCTACCACTTGGTGTCTGAGTTGCTGTCGTTCTCAATCACTTCCACTTTGTTAGAACACCACTGACAGTCCACTGTGGAATATTTAGTAGTGAGGAAACTTCACCACTGGACTTGTTACACAGGTGGCGTCCTATCACGGTACCACGCTGGAGTTCACTGAGCTCCTGAGAGAGACCCAGTCTTTACTAATGTGTGTAGAAGCAGTCTGCAGGACTAGGTGCTTGGTTTTATACACCTGTGGTCATAGAAGTGATTGGAACTCCTGAGTTCACTGATTTGAATGGGTGAGTAAATACTTTGCAGTAATGATAGCAGACCAAACGAAGCTCAAGTGTTGTAAATTAGTTTGACGGCAAAGAATCTGGCTGTGGAAGGCCCGGAATGGGCGTTTACTGGTATGACTAGAGTGAGACAGCAGACTGTGTGTGTGTGTGTGTGTGAGTGTGTTGTAACACTACCCTGCATGGCATGTCTGAGCTGAACTCTAAAAGAGCTTAGGGGCAAAACAGGTGTGGTTGTGAGAGACTCTCTCTCTCCTTTGTTTTTACTTCGTCCTCTTAATTTCCTGAGTAACCTGCCCTACGAACCAAGCTGCACTGTCCACTCAGTGTTTACATATAAGAGTGATTACAGGTTACCGGGCCGACGTCAAAGGATATGAATTTTTTTGCCTTATTTATGTGTATTAAAAGTAGTAGCATGTTGCAAAAGTGGTGTAGTGGTTAGTATGGTGGTGTAGTGGTTAGTACGGTGGTGTAGTGGTTAGTATAGTGATGTAGTGGTTAGTATGGTGGTGTAGTGGTTAGTATAGTGATGTAGTGGTTAGTACGGTGGTGTAGTGGTTAGTATGGTGGTGTAGTGGTTAGTATGGTGGTGTAGTGATTAGTATGGTGGTGTAGTGGTTAGTATAGTGATGTAGTGGTTAGTATGGTGGTGTAGTGGTTAGTACGGTGGTGTAGTGGTTAGTATGGTGGTGTAGTAGTTAGTATGGTGGTGTAGTGGTTAGTACGGTGGTGTAGTGGTTAGTATGGTGGTGTAGTGGTTAGTATGGTGGTGTAGTGGTTAGTATGGTGGTGTAGTGGTTAGTATGGTGGTGTAGTGATTAGTACAGTGGTGTAGTGGTTAGTATGGTGGTGTAGTTAGTATGGTGGTGTAGTGGTTAGTATGGTGGTGCAGTGGTTAAAACAAACTGGTGAAACAACTGAAGGTATAAAAACACTGGATTGTAATACACTTTATATTACCATACTTGCCGTCTGATATGCAAAAAACAACACTGCTGGATGCTATACACATCAGTCAAATCTAATTGACCAGTTTCCTCCCTTTCTACAAGTGTAGTCCATCAGCCAGGACATGTACAGTGTTCAAAGTCTTGCTCTGTGTAGTTGATGTAGACTGATTTGCGTGAAGTATACAATGATTTTAACATTTGTACCTGTATTACAAGTCAGCTACATTAGCATCATAGCTCCAGCGTAAAACCCCAAAACCATAGACCAATCAGAATCTAGTCGAAGGGTGGAAACTGTATTTTCAAACTTTGGGCACATTTTTGACATGGATAGTATTTTTTATGTGCCGTTTCTTTGAGTTTTAACTACAACTGATCGTAAAATGTTTTTGCCAATAATTGAACAGCTAATAAGCAGAATCTGTGTACAGAAATTTTTAGAAAAATGAAATATATACATCTGTGCAAGCTGAAAATCTCAAACGTGCAATCATTTATCTAGATAACCGCACATTCAGATATAATTGTGCTGGAAATTCTTTATTACACAATCTTCACCATAAAAACTGGTGAAACAACTGAAGGTATAAAGACACTGGATTGTAATACACTCATATTTTACCATACTTGCCGTCTGATATCCAAAAAAACAACACTGCTGGACACGCCAGTCAAATCTAATAGACCAGTTTCCTCCCTTTCCACAAGTGTAATCCATCAGCCAAGACATGTACAGTGTTCAAAGTCTTCCTCTGTGTAGTTGATGTAGACTGATGTAAATAAAGTATGCAATGAATTTAAACACACAATGCTTAAGCAGTTGCTGTACCTGTATTACAAGTCAGCTACCTTACCATCGTAGCTCCAGCGTAAAACCATTGGCCAATCAGAATCTAGTAGAAGGCGGGAAACTGTATTTTCAAACTTTGGGCACGTTTTCAACATGGATAGTATTTTTTATGTGCCGTTTCTTTGAGTTTAAACCAAAACTGATTGTAAAAAGTCATTTTTTTTATTTTAACTTTCACTCGTTAGGAATGTCTATGACCAGTTCAGCTTCCTCTCCCTCTCCCCTCTCCTCCTCTCCTCCGTCGCTTTCTCCCTCGCTCTCCCCTTCCTCCTCGGCGGCGTCTCCGCTCAGCATCTGCCTCGGGACCCAGCTGAACGGGCCGGACGAACCCGAGCCTGGAGCACTGCCTGCTGGGTAATTCGAAGCTAAAGGAGAGACCACCTGTGAGGGGGAGGAGTGATTGAGACAGATGGAGGACAAAGAAAGAAAACAAGACGTTTGACTTTCCCTTAAAGTGATAAAGTGGTCAACTACGGATAGCTGTATTATGCATATGCGCAATGCATGATGGGTATTGTAGTGAAAGAACACTAATAAACAAAGAAAATATAAGTTTGAGGCACTTGAGGACATTATTATATTTAAAAAGCTTTTATTTACTCAGTAAATACTTTATTATTTAAATATTAAACAGTATTAATAGAGTAAGTAGAGGTTTTACATACATCAGTGTGTTTATTTAACCCTTTCCAAGCTTCTCCTTCTATAAACAACCCAGTATTATTATCAGTTCTCATCTAATACCTGCTTTGACTGCTCAGTACTTCATTAAACTAAATCAAGATTACTGCTGAAGGAACTGAACACATTCATACAATGTCTGGGGCGTCCAGGAGAAATCTGGAACTACACTTTGTTCTTCAAACTGGATCAAGATCTGATCTACTTCTCTCACAATAACATATTCATATTACTTTGTATTGTATGTATGATTATTTACATCTGTTCTAATCACATCTGGTGTTCTTACTGGTGTATATACACTTATTACTAAGATAAAGACTTTTAAACTATCAGCTTAGGTGCCTTAGACTTGAAGCTCAAGCCCCAAGACTAAGGAAAAGCCAAGCGTGGAAGTGATTCTTAGTCAAACTATTACTTTTATGCAATTGAAAGTAAAACTAGGTCATAAATATGTCAGTCCAGACACCCACGTCCTAGTTTTAACCTCCGTAAGCACTTCCCCCTCGTTCTCTCTCACCTTTCCTGCTGGCTCCTTCCTTTGTTTGGGCGTTTTTGCTTTTCGCTCTTTCTTCACTCGCTCAGCAGAGGGAGCCAAATAGTCAGGAGGGAAGGGTAACTGTTCCCCCACCACATATGTACACATCCACACATACAGTGCCCACCCAAGATGATGATGTGTGATGTGATTGATTCCCGCGGTCCAAAATAAGCAGATGGTATGGCAAGGGGGCGACAGAAGAGAGAAAGGAAAGAACGAATGAATAAAACGGCAAAAATAACACGTAAACAAATAATAAGCAAAAAAAAAAATGTTCATAAAATTAATATTAAAAAAAGAAATAAAAACAATAAAAAAAGCCATGAGCTGATGTGTGGAGAGGCAGATGGCATGGCTGAACAGTGGAGCTACATTTTTAATTTGCTAATATAAATCAAAGCCCATCCTATTCTCTAAAATATTAGCTATAAGCTGATTCCACTGTAGGTAAGGTAGTAAATCACTGTATGTATAGTGACGTAGGACAACATTCGTGGAATTACAGTAAATTATAAATAAATAAACAAAATATAACATTATGTATTTTTTATAGATATTATTAGATAAATTATTATTAGATAAATCCAATTAAAGATCACTTTACAAACTAAACTAGATAGTCCACATTACATAGTACTGCTGTTAGAAAACTTTTAAACTATACATGCAGTGTCTGGATAATATGCATATATACCCAAATATATATATTATCATCTTTAGAGCATAAAGCTGAAATGTATGTATAAAGAAATGTATGTTAAGTTTTCCTGACTAGACTAGACTAATATTAATGTTAGACAGTAAGGCTGTGTCCCAAACAGCACCCTCTGGAACATAACACACAGCACTAACGATGGTGTCCTTTTATTTATTGATTAATTAATTTATTTTATTTATTATATTATATTTTATTTTTTTATGTATGTAGTGTAGTAGCAGTCAGCAGTTTGGGGGCGTGGCCAGAGAGTAATGTAACTTTACGAGTGCTTTCTGACTAAAGTTAATAGAAATGATAGCTAACCCAAACCCTCCTAGTGTGTTACCATAACAACACATTATACTAAAGCTGTATTATTACAGTATATGTGGTCATCGTTGCTGTTCACTGCTCTCATCACTGACCTCACGTTTAAAGCTGGTGTGAGCAGGCCTCTCAACACAAGCCTTAAGACAGTGAAAGACCCAGAGACCACCTAACAACCAGAGCCAGTTCCTAACAACAAACACCTCAAACCTACCTGTTTCTGATATTGGGTGGGACACGTCCCCCCTGTCCCCCTGGTTGCTACGCCAGTGCTCTTAAACATCTCTCCATAAGTGGACTAATCTACAAGTGCTTGTCTCTCTCTCCTCTATCTTCTGTCTACCTTCTGTCTCTCACACAGAGCTCCGTCCCCAC
Source organism: Megaleporinus macrocephalus (assembly GCA_021613375.1). Taxonomy (NCBI): domain Eukaryota; kingdom Metazoa; phylum Chordata; class Actinopteri; order Characiformes; family Anostomidae; genus Megaleporinus; species Megaleporinus macrocephalus. Next base: position 6,903,193 of record CM038705.1, read on the forward strand.
TGTCTGATCAACTGTCCCACCCGTCTGACCTAAGGATGCTCTCCTGCTCCTCAGCCTGAATGACCGGATTACTACAGTAGATCCACGAACATCTGCACCATCTCTCACTCTGACAGAGAACCTAAGAGATGGTTCTAACTCTACCTCACTACCTCCTGAATTAGAATAGTTATGAAACATGTTTACGCTGAGCTCCGTATCTCATTAGCTTTGTTGCTCTCTCTATATCCGGGGTCAACCAGAGGAGGCTGGGTTCCTTCCTCGAGCCTGGGTTCTTCTCAAGGTTTCTTCCTCTTACCAAGGGAGTTTTTTCCTGCCACTGTCCCCTCTGGGGCTTCCTCTCGGGGGGGCTTGGACCTCGATACCCTTGCTCTCGTTTATGTTTATGCATGGACTCTTTTCTCACCATCCTTCTGTTTGATTCCTCTTTTCCATAAACTGCTGTTCTATGAATAATTTGAACACGACAGCCGCCGTTTACACCGTGTGGAAATTTCACAATGAGTGGACCAATAGAAATGCTCCAAAATAGCTTGGAATGAATTCCGGTTCCATAGACTTGCATTGAAAGTAAAGATAGTTTTAGGCTTCTTCTGAAAAGTTCCCATTTTTGAGATTGTTTTTCGTTTTTTCATTGGACGGTGACTAGATCTTAAAATTATTCAACATGGTCTTAACATTGTTTTCATTTTATTTATTTTGTGTTGTCTTTAAGACCGATTTATGTAAATGAGCTCTGAATATTGTGCAGTCAAAAAGCAGGAAACTGGGCCGAAACCCTCCTTATAACTTCAGCGTGAGTGGGCGGAGCTAAACCGCTGTATGATGAACAGTTGGATGGATGTAAAAGCGGCCTTTTCTCAAGACATCGCAGTGAAAGAATGAACTCAGAACAGGCTGTTTCTAGCTTTCTAGTTTCAGCTCAGTTTGCATATCATCAATGTCCAAAGAAAAAAACTCTCAATTTTTGTTGATTTTTCTATTTTTATATCATTTAAACATGACAGCTGCTCTTTATATCTGTATATACAATCATGTCTTGGATAAACCAATAGAAATTCTCCAAAATAGACTGGAAAAAGGTCTGGTTCCAATGGCTTGGCAGGCTGGTTTTGGCCTCTGCTGTAAAGTTTACATTTTAGAAATACTTGTTTTTGTTTTGGACAGTGACGATATATAGATTGGATAATCGGGGACAGTCGTGGGCTAAAGGTTAGTAGTCTTGTAACAGGAAGGTTGCCGGTTCGACCCCCTGGACCAACAGGACACAACTGAAGTGCTGTTGAGCAAGGCACCTAACCTCCGACTGCTCACCGGGTGCCATGGATGGGGCTGCCCAATGCTCTCGGCAAGTGTGCTCACTGCCCCCTAGTGAGGGTGTTCACTAGTGTGTGTGTGTGTGTGTTTCACTGCACGGATGGGTTAAATGCAGAGGTCTAATTCTGCTGTGTGCAAACACAAGCAGCAAGTAGTGGCCTATACTATTCTAGTGAGTGGATGTTATGAAACTTCTATATTACTTCAAACACAATAAATAATAAATAAATAAAATGAAATAAAATGAAAACAATGGTAAATCAATGTTGTACGATATGGACCTAACTCAGTGCTGCAAAAGTATGAACTGTATGATCAGCCTTCAAGCCTTAAAACATTGAAAAAGTGATTCCCCCCCCTCCAGCGTAGGGTACAGCCTGTGTGGTGTCCCATACTGACCGTGTTGAGGTACTGGGTGGGCGCTGAGGACTGAAGAGGTGTTGCTCCGGAGCGAGGCAGGAGAGAGAGATGAGGGGATGAGGACGAAGGAATGGGTGGAACTCCGGGACTCCGCCTCCTGGGGAGAGTGATAAATAGATCAGATAGAGCAATACGTACCACAATAAAGAGATATACACATTTTTTGTTGATTTAAAGCACATTTTACTAATTTTACTGAAACAATGACACAATTTCCTGCAAAATCTGCTGTAGTGTGACTTCATGCAAGAAGAAAAAGTTGTTTTTGTATTTCTATTAACTTTGTAAGGCAGAACACACCCTAATAAAGGTAAACTGGGATTGTTTGATCCAGTTAAACTAGGGTCTAACATCCATCCATCCATTATCTACCGCTTTATCCCGCTAGTCGGGGTCACGGGGGAAGGCGTCAGGAGCCAATCCCAGCGTTATCAGGTGAAGGGACCATGGACAGGTCGCCAGTCCATCGCACGGCCAACACACTCACACCTACGGGCAGTTTAGAGTGACTGATCAACCTAACATGCATGTGTTTGGACTGTGGGAGGAAACCGGAGAACCCGGAGGAACCCACTCAAGAACATACACACTCCACACAGAACCACCCGGACCAGGAACCCAACCCAGATCATCTTACTGTGAGGAGACAGTGCTGACCACTACACCACCATACTAACCACTACACCACCATACTGACCACTACACCACCATACTAACCACTACACCACCATACTAACCACTACACCACCGTACTAACCACTACACCACCGTACTAACCACTACACCACCGTACTGACCACTACACCACCATACTAACCACTACACCACCGTACTAACCACTACACCACCATACTAACCACTACACCACCATACTAACCACTACACCACCATACTAACCACTACACCACCGTACTAACCACTACACCACCATACTGACCACTACACCACCATACTAACCACTACAGCTCAAATATTTACTACTGTTTTACCATCATCGATATCACATATAAAAACCCATGTAGACACATACACATTCATACTGTGGACTCCTGGTTCTATTCACCACCACTGTAAAGAGATCTTAGTCTGTTAGTACCTCAACAGTGAACTGTTTCACATCAAAACAGTCTAAATGACTCTGTTTACATCTCAATTACTGAACTGAGCAGAGCCTTAAAAGAAAAACAAAAACTGTGGACTAACTTTAAACTTCCCCCTTAAGTTCAAACTCAGAGCAGATAATACTAAAGCAATATATGACGGACTCACTTCTTTCCTGCCTCTCGTTCTCTTTCTCTGGGACCTTCTCCGTCACTCTCCGAGGACGCTGTGGCATCCGAGTCTGTAATACGAGCAATATCAGCATTCTGAATGTTTTGTTTGCTTATTTAAATCACAGTGTTAATACAATACAAGCTGCCGTCTGAGCTTATAAACACTTACCAGAGGAGTCCTCATCTACACGCTCATACTGTAACAGTCTGTCCAGCAGAAAACTGAGAACAAACATAAGACAGACAGCATAAGTAGCACAATTCATATATCATTATACACCTATCAGGTGTAAATAACCAAGTACCTAGTCATGCAGACTGCTTCTACACACATTAGTAAAGAATGGGTCTCTCAGGAGCTCAGTGAACTCCAGCGTGATAACGTGATAGGACGCCACCTGTGTAACAAGTCCAGTGGTGAAGTTTCCTCACTACTAAATATTCCACAGTGGACTGTCAGTGGTGTTCTAACAAAGTGGAAGTCTTTGGGAACGACAGCAGCTCAGACACCAAGTGGTAGAACACGTACAATGACAGAGCGGGTCAGCGGATGCTGAGGAGCATAGTGCACAGAGGTCACCAACTTTCTACAGAGTCAATCACTACAGACCTCCAAACTTCATGTGGTCTTCAGATCAGCTCAAGAACAGAGAGTAGAGAGCTTCATGGATTGGGTTTCTATGAACGAGCAGCTGCATCCAAGCCTTACATCACCAAGAACAAAGCAGACCACCGTACTAACCACTACACCACCATACTAACCACTACACCACCATACTAACCACTACACCACCGTACTAACCACTACACCACCGTACTAACCACTACACCACCGTACTAACCACTACATCACCGTACTAACCACTACATCACCGTACTAACTACTACACCACCATACTAACCACTACACCACCGTACTTACCACTACACCACCATACTAACCACTACACCACCGTACTAACCACTACACCACCGTACTAACCACTACACCACCGTACTAACCACTACATCACCGTACTAACCACTACATCACCGTACTAACTACTACACCACCATACTAACCACTACACCACCGTACTTACCACTACACCACCATACTAACCACTACACCACCATACTAACCACTACACCACCGTACTAACCACTACACCACCATACTAACCACTACACCACCATACTAACCACTACATCACCATACTAACCACTACACCACCATACTAACCACTACATCACCGTACTAACCACTACACCACCGTACTTACCACTACATCACCGTACTAACCACTACACCACCATACTAACCACTACACCACCTTACTAACCACTACACCACCTTACTAACCACTACACCACCGTACTTACCACTACACCACCGTACTTACCACTACACCACCATACTAACCACTACACCACCATACTAACCACTACACCACCGTACTAACCACTACACCACCGTACTAACTAATACACCACCGTACTAACCACTACACCACCGTACTAACCACTACACCACCGTACTAACCACTACACCACCGTACTAACCACTACACCACCATACTAACCACTACACCACCGTACTTACCACTACACCACCGTACTTACCACTACACCACCGTACTAACCACTACACCACCGTGCTAACCACTACACCACCATACTAACCACTACACCACCATACTAACCACTACATCACCGTACTAACCACTACACCACCGTACTTACCACTACACCACCGTACTTACCACTACACCACCATACTAACCACTACACCACCGTACTTACCACTACACCACCGTACTTACCACTACACCACCGTACTAACCACTACACCACCGTACTAACCACTACACCACCATACTAACCACGACACCACCAACCACTACACCACCGTACTAACCACTACACCACCGTACTAACCACTACACCACCGTACTAACCACTACACCACCATACTAACCACTACACCACCGTACTAACCACTACACCACCGTACTAACCACTACACCACCATACTAACCACGACACCACCAACCACTACACCACCGTACTAACCACTACACCACCATACTAACCACTACACCACCGTACTAACCACTACACCACCATACTAACCACTACACCACCGTACTAACCACTACACCACCATACTAACCACTACACCACCGTACTAACCACTACACCACCATACTAACCACTACACCACCATACTGACCACTACACCACCATACTAACTAATACACCACCGTACTAACCACTACACCACCGTACTAACCACTACACCACCGTACTAACCACTACACCACCATACTAACCACTACATCACCGTACTAACCACTACACCACCATACTAACTAATACACCACCGTACTAACCACTACACCGCCATACTAACCACTACACCACCATGCTGACCACTACACCACCATACTAACTAATACACCACCGTACTAACCACTACACCACCATACTAACCACTACACCGCCGTACTAACCACTACACCACCATGCTGACCACTACACCACCATACTAACTAATACACCACCGTACTAACCACTACACCACCATACTAACCACTACAACACCGTACTAACCACTACACCACCGTACTAACCACTACACCACCGTACTAACCACTACACCACCATACTAACCACTACACCACCGTACTTACCACTACACCACCGTACTTACCACTACACCACCGTACTAACCACTACACCACCGTGCTAACCACTACACCACCGTGCTAACCACTACACCACCGTGCTAACCACTACACCACCATACTAACCACTACACCACCGTACTAACCACTACACCACCGTACTAACCACTACACCACCATACTAACCACTACATCACCGTACTAACCACTACACCACCATACTAACTAATACACCACCGTACTAACCACTACACCGCCATACTAACCACTACACCACCATGCTGACCACTACACCACCATACTAACTAATACACCACCGTACTAACCACTACACCACCATACTAACCACTACACCGCCGTACTAACCACTACACCACCATGCTGACCACTACACCACCATACTAATACACCACCATACTAACCACTACACCACCATACTAACCACTACACCACCGTACTAACCACTACACCACCGTACTAACCACTACACCACCGTACTAACCACTACACCACCGTACTAACCACTACACCTCCGTACTAACCACTACACCAACGTGCTGACCAATACACCACCATACTAACAAATACACCACCGTACTAACCACTACACCACCATACTAACCACTACACCACCGTACTAACCACTACACCACCGTACTAACCACTACACCACCATACTAACCACTACACCACCGTACTAACCACTACACCACCGTACTAACCACTACACCACCGTACTAACCACTACACCACCGTACTAACCACTACACCACCATACTAACCACTACACCACCGTACTAACCACTACACCACCGTACTAACCACTACACCACCGTACTAACCACTACACCACCATACTAACCACTACACCACTATACTAACCACTACACCACCATACTAACCACTACACCACCGTGCTAACCACTACACCACCATACTAACCACTACACCACCATACTAACCACTACACCACCATACTAACCACTACACCACTATACTAACCACTACACCACCATACTAACCACTACACCACCGTACTAACCACTACACCACCATACTAACCACTACACCACCATACTAACCACTACACCACTATACTAACCACTACACCACCATACTAACCACTACACCACTATACTAACCACTACACCACCATACTAACCACTACACCACCATACTAACCACTACACCACTATACTAACCACTACACCACCATACTAACCACTACACCACCATACTAACCACTACACCACTATACTAACCACTACACCACCGTACTAACCACTACACCACCGTACTAACCACTACACCACTGTACTAACCACTACACCACCGTACTAACACTACACCACTGTACTAACCACTACACCACCGTACTAACCACTACACCACTATACTAACCACTACACCACCGTACTAACCACTACACCACTATACTAACCACTACACCACTATACTAACCACTACACCACCGTACTAACCACTACACCACTATACTAACCACTACACCACCATACTAACCACTACACCACTATACTAACCACTACACCACCGTACTAACCGCTACACCACCATACTAACCACTACATCACTATACTAACCACTACACCACCATACTAACCACTACACCACCATACTAACCACTACACCACCATACTAACCACTACACCACCGTACTAACCACTACACCACCGTACTAACCACTACACCACCATACTAACCACTACACCACCGTACTAACCACTACACCACCATACTAACCACTACACCACCATACTAACCACTACACCACCATACTAACCACTACACCACCATACTAACCACTACACCACTGTGCCAAGTCAACATTGTTAAAACTGCAGCGGCTGCCATTTGACAATTGGTTGAAACTGTGAAAACTTTATTAACCCAAATTTAAATATACAGTATGTAATTATCATAGAAGTGTTGGAACCTTTTGTCTCTGGAAACCTTAAGCAGTTTTCTCTGCGCTCGTCTCAGCTCCTCCTGAAAACACTCCTGCTCCTGAAACGAAACGAGACCAAATAAACGAACGTGCATCTACTTAAACCTGGAACTAAATCATCTACCATCAATAAACAGAACACAGCAAATACTTACATACACCAAAAACTTTAATTTGCGCTTGAGGTTTTTGTATTTCCGCTTGTAGTCCACGTCTAATTCAGCCTGGCCGTTCATGTCTGCATAAAAAAAGAGAAAAGAGAGAGAACACTTGATTCAGGCATTTAGCAAGCACTGAAAAACAAGATATTCTTAAACGGTTAAGACGTAAACAAGACCAAAGATTGGATGTGGATGTGAAACGCTCTGTTCTAGAGAAAGTCAGAATTGTCCACAGTGGAGGTGAATGGAACCAGACGTCTGAGGAGTTCTATGCCTCTAAAAGCTCCATCATATAAAGCAACAACACAGTATAATACACTGCTGCCTGGAGCCTGTGGTACTTGCACAGTGTTGTAAAGGAAATATGGTCAGTAGTTGTTTAGATTTATCACTACACTATTCTTACGATCAGCATTCTATATAAAAACCATGAAGACGTGTGTAGGTTCACTAGCGGGTATAGACCAAAGGTCACTAATAGGCAGACCGCGGTCCGGATCCGGACTCAAACTGATAAACTATTGAGAAATATTTAATTTTAACTGTGTTTATTTTAAGCGGCGGAGCTTTTCTTGTCTTTACGGTCTACAGGCTTTAAGGCGCACCAATTGCGTGCGCTCTAAGATCACCAAAGGCTCCCCAACCAATCAGATCTGTGCACATTGGGGCGTCAGAAAGAATAACGTAAAACCAGAAAAGTGAACAGAGAAAACTGAGTGTTTAACAGGAACGGTTCTGGAATGGACCTGCTCGTCTAGTTCTGGAGAACACCGCTCTGTAAAACCAACACATCAATCTGTGAAGCTGCGTTAACAAGAAGAACCACGTTTTATTTACTTTCTCTATAAATAAACACTTTAAGATGCTCTTTATTTCAAAAGCATTCTGTTTTTTTTAATGTAGCCCTTATTTCAGTTCAGCATTTAAACAGTAAATATACTGAAATATACTGAACAGTATGTGTGATGTGTTGGTGTTTCAGTAGCTGATGGTATGAGATGCTGATACTAGGTAACTTAGATATACAGGTATGGCACTGAATCATAACACAAGTTAGAAATGATGACGGTCCGGACCTTGGCCTGAGGAAATCTCCTCTAACTGGACCCTAACTAATTCTAAATAAAGATGGATGGAAGACAAGCAACAAGATTCTTCTCTGTCCTGGAGTCCAGATGGTGGGATGAACTTCCACTGGCTGTCTGAACAGTCTTCAAACGCAGACTAAAGACTACTGTCACTTAGTGAAGCACTAATCTTCTAGGCAGGACTGCTGGCTGTGTATTCCTAGTTATTGCACTTGTACTGCATTTAACCTGTATTTTGGGGTCTTCTCTCTCCAGGTATCAGCACTGGCCCTTGTTTCTGGCAGTGTTTGAACTCAAGGGTAGAGCTCAAGCCTGTTGGTACTAGCTAGAGGTGCATACATAGTGTGCAGAAGGTGGTGTTGTGTGATACAAGATGTATTTCTATTGCAACTAAGCCCTCTTGTTCAAATACCACTTTTAAAGCTGTACTGGACCCTTAGCTGACTATGCTGGACAGAGTTTGGTGGAATGAATGGAGCTGGAATGAACTTCCATTGGCTGTCTGAACAGCAGACGCTCTCTCCTGGTCTTTAAAAGCAGACTGAAGACCACCGTCTATTTGTGGAGCACTTACAAGCACTAATCTACTGTATTATTCTAATGAATCCTATTGCACTTATGCAGCTGCACTTAACTCTTTTATCTTCTAGGTATAAACGCTGGCTGGGTATTATTAGATATTGCACTTATACTGTATGTAACCTTGTATTATATTCTCTCCAGGTATTTCTATCTTGCTGGGTATTCCTAGGTATTGCACTTGTACTGTATGTAACCCTGTATTTTGTTGTCTTCTCTCCTGGTATCAGCACTGGCCACCGTTTTTGGCAGTGTTTGTGACCTGTTTGTAATAGCTATAGATACAAACACACAAAAGCACCTCTGCAAGTCACTCTGGATAAGAGTCTCTGCTAAATGCTGTACATGTAAAGGTAAATAAGATATATTTGCTGTAGACCCCTGGTTCCTATCAGCACCACTGTAAGGAAACCTGAGTCTCTACAGTTTTATTTCTCAACAGTTAACCACTTCACATCCAATCGTTCTGAAAGACACTGTTTATATCACATCCAGTGTAAAAATTTTGAGAAGAGGGTGGAGTTCCCCTTTAGCGTGAAGCTATGAACTCAAGACTATTTAGTTGACTGTTGGGTCTCATTAACAGCTAATGGTGCGTGTTAGCTTGTAAGATAAATAAATCTGTGTTATATTATTAATTAGAAAAGCTGTTTATGATGTTAACCTGCTTGTTAATTTGTGAAATCAAGCTAAAAGCTTGGGTGCTATTTTTGCGGGAGACTTTTGGATGTTTTCTGCTCCTTTAACGATTATATACAGATTTATTTAGAGATTAATTCCACAATATCTCCTTTACAAGCTAACTGGCTACATATGGTTAGGGACTTTGCACAGTATCGCCAGCTTCGTGTTCGTATCTCTCCGTTCCACCTTAAATGGTGCCTCAGTCCAGTCTCCGGACAGGGCAGCTCCGCCTCTGCTGCGCTATTTAAGGTGGAACGGAAAACAAGACTATAGCAAGCAAACTTCAGCCTCTTCACAGCTTCTTATTTTATTAAAAATACATTAGCGGAAACGCAGAGAAAGTATATAAGCCACTGACCTGAACTGTGTGTGTTTGTAGTTTGAGTCGCGCTGAGAAAATTTAATAAAATGTTTAATTCTCATTCAGAGTACAATCAGACGCTAACGGTCTGTTTACTTCCGGTTACGCAGCGGATATGGTCGTCTTTGGCTCCGATAAAGATTATTAGACTAAAAGAGCATTTTGACACAGAAATACGGACCTTACTTTGTTTATAGCACGTGTTTAATTTTCTTTCTTTTTTCAATTTTATTACTGATACTTTCAACTCTTGTGCTAGGTTCTAATTGAACTATAGCTATGAATGTTTGAGAGACTTTTATTTTTGTAAAAGTGAACGCGGCTACATACCTTCGTATGCCCTGCGCTTTATTTTATTATTCTATTATTCTTACCCTAATATTTTTAAATAAAAAAATACAATGCTGTTAAAGTGATGTTTCCATATATATATATATATATATATATATATATATATATATATATATATATATATATATATATATATATATCTTCTCTAGGGCAGTGCCACAACGCCTTGTACATTTTCATAAGGGGCCCAAAAGCATGGCTTGTTTTGGGCCAGGGGGCCCCTGGGCACTGGCCCCACTGGCCCGTTCAGTAATTTAGCCATGCCTACCCGGTGGGTTTCCTCCCACATGTCCAAACATATGCATTGGTCACTCTAAATTGCCCGTAGGTGTAAGTGAGTAAGTGAGTGTTGGCCATGCGATGGGCTGGCGAACTGTCCATGGTGTACCCTGCCTTCGCCCGATGATGCTGAGATTGGCTCCAGCAACCCCCGTGCCCCCGACTAGCGGAATAAAGCGGCAATATATATATATATTCTCAGCATTGCAGTAAAACTATAATGAAACTATAATGATACTGATATACATATGTATACACACACAGCGTTGAAAGACATTGGTGTTGTGTTGGGAGCAGTGGATGCATGCGTGACTACCCAGACATATATACAGGGTGAGTCAAAAGTCTCCGGACACCCTTTTATTTCAAACACGAAAGGAAAAATTACGTATCTGGATACCCCAGCAAGTAATGGATGAGGGGGCCCAATTTAAGATATTGGATCAAAGGCAAATTGTTCCAATGGAAAGGTGGTTAGCTTATCGAAGAAGACCACAATTGTCTCAGAAATCAATTGAAGCAGTTCGATTTGCAATATCTCTTGTGGTTCAAACGTTATCAACACAGAAAGTTGCAACAACAACCACATTGAACAGCACATATACATTCCTTGAACAAGTGGACATAAGTGTGCTTTATCATTCCAAGTACACACATATAATATACAGACTATATGGCAAAACGTATGTGGGCATATGAGGCCCTAATTATTGAGTTAGGTGTTTCAGCCACACCCATTGCTAGCAGGTCTATAAGAGCAAGTGCATAGCCGTGCACTTTCCACAGACAAACACAGACAGTAGAATGGGTCGTACTGAGGAGCTCAGTAACTTTATACGTGGCAAGATCATAAGATGCCACCTTTCTCGGAGGTTAGTTCCTGAAATTTCTTGTAAGTGCTATAATTGAGCAATAGAGGCATCTATGTGTAATAAAAGCTCAGCCGTGAAGTGGTAGACTCTGCAAACTCACACCACCGGAAGCATATAACAAGCAAGAAGAGTTCAAAACTGACACTGGAAGCAAGATCAACATGGGAACTGTGCACCAGGGGCTTCGTGAATGGCTGAGCAGCTGCACACAAACCTAAGATCACCAGGCGCAATGCCAAGTGATGTCTGAAGTGGTGTAAAGCCACTGGACTCTGGAGCTGTGGAAACTTTCTCTGGAGTGTCGAATCAGGCTTCACTCTCTGGCAGACTGATGGATGAATCTGGGTTTGGAGGATTCCAGGAGAACCATACCTACTCAAATGTGGCCTGCACAGTTGAGTCCTGACCTCAACCTCACTGAACACCTTTGGAATGACCTGGAACACTGATAGCGAGCCAGGCCCTCTCGTCCAACATCAGTCCCTGACCTCACCAGTGCAGAACGGGCACAAGTTCCCACAGACATGCTCCACAATCTTGTGGAAAGCCTTCCCAGAAGAGTGGAGACCGTTAGAGCCACATAGATTGGGCCACTCCATAATAATTTCAACTCAAGTTTATTTGTGTAGCTCTTTTTACAATGATGTTGTCTCAAAGCAGCTTTACAGAGTTTTGAAAACAGACAGTTACAACATATATATCCCAGAGTGAGCAAGCCAGAGGCAACAGTGGTGAGAACACCTCCCTCAGACTGGAGGAAGAAACCTTGGGAGGAACCAGACTCACAAGGGGAGACCCATCCTCCTCTGGTCTAACAGTGTTTACAGTTTAATAAACTAAACACCAAAGAAAAGAGTCTCTGTTTGAAATCTGGATAGCAAAGCTTTAGAAGCTGCACAGGTAGAGGTAGTCTCTGACTGAGGCAGTCTTTGACTGAGGCAGTCTACGACTGAGGCAGTCTATGACTGAGGCTTTATGTAAAGTGGGCATGAGCTGAAACATAGTCCATGGTATTGGAATGGGATGTTCAGTTAGCTCATATTGGTGTGATGGTCAGGTGTCCACATACTTTTGGCTACAGAAGCCATATTCGAGGAAAAAAACAAAGAGGTTCAAGTATCAGTCGATCAAAAACGGGCCGACTAATGAGCCGTTATTGCTGTAATGTTCTCAGTGGGACGATTTATTTGTATAACTCTCACTGACCTTTGCTAAATGCAAGCCTCAACAGTGAGGCAGATAGAATATGAATAATACATCTGTACTGAGGAGTGATACTCATAGACACACTGTTGGTTGGGGGGTGGGGGGTACAGGAGGGAGAAGGAGAGGAATGGGCGGCGGAGAAACATGGAGCGACAATCTGACCTTTTGTCCGAAAGATCTAATCCAGATTCTCACAGTGTCAGAGGAGACGTTGGCCCCTCAATAGGTTTCCTTTGTTATGCGAGCGCTAACGATTGGATTTATGGAACTATTCTGAAAATCTTTAGCAGACAGGCCGCTCTTTATGAAACATAATGTCTCCTCTGTTTGCTCATAGTCACACGCGCCGAGTGGTCCACAGGCCTGTCGGGCTGAAACCCAAGCCTCCCTCTTTCTCCGCAACACTGTCTGTCCTCTGACGTCGTCTCTTGTTGCAGAGGAGCAGACGGACAGAAATAGAAAGCTATTCTCTCATTCCCATAAATAAAGCCTCGCCGAGAGCCCCCCCCCCTACTCCCCCCCCCCCCGCTGCTCTTCATCTCGCACTCGATCCTGGCGCTGATGTCCACGTGTGATGAGTCGAGCGTAGCCTGTTTTGAAGAGACAGTTAGATCAAGTGGAGCTGATCAGCCAAGGCTGTCCAAGTCTACACTGGAGCTACGAGGCTAATGTAGCTAACGAGTAACTAACTGACTGCCTGAATCATCATACCTTTGAAAGTCAGACACTGTGGTCTATAAAAACTGGATGGTAGGATGGTAACTAGTCACGAGTCTTTAGAATGCGAGTCAGTTAGAGAGTCCCTGGTTTCCCTTACAGAAAATAAGTATACTTAAAGTTCATTTTATTAAGTATACTTTATGTAGTTACTATACTAATGTCACTGTACTACTAGTACACTTGTATATGTACTATTTTAATACTTCTTGGGACTAAATTGGCCCACTTTCTAGTTTTTAAAAGCTTACTTTTAAGTATACTTTATGTAGTTACTATACTAATGTCACTGTACTAGTAGTATATGTACTATTTTAATACTTCTTGGGACTAAATTGGCCCACTTTCTAGTTTTTAAAAGCTTACTTTTAAGTATACTTTATGTAGTTACTATACTAATGTCATTGTACTAGTAGTACACTTGTATATGTACTATTTTAATACTTCTTGGGACTAAATTGGCCCACTTTCTAGCTTTTAAAAGCTTACTTTTAAGTATACTTTATGTAGTTACTATACTAATGTCATTGTACTAGTAGTACACTTGTATATGTACTATTTTAATACTTCTTGGGACTAAATTGGCCCACTTTCTAGTTTTTAAAAGCTTACTTTTAAGTATACTTTATGTAGTTACTATACTAATGTCATTGTACTAGTAGTACACTTGTATATGTACTATTTTAATACTTCTTGGGACTAAATTGGCCCACTTTCTAGTTTATAAAAGCTTACTTTTAAATATACTTTATGTAGTTACCATACTTATGTCACTGTACTAGTAGTATATGTACTATTTTAATACTTCTTGGGACTAAATTGGCCCACTTTCTAGTTTTTAAAAGCTTACTTTTAAGTATACTTTATGTAGTTACTATACTAATGTCATTGTACTAGTAGTACACTCGTATATGTACTATTTTAATACTTCTTGGGACTAAATTGGCCCACTTTCTAGTTTTTAAAAGCTTACTTTTAAGTATATTTTATGTAGTTACCATACTAATATCACTGTACTAGTAGTACACTTATGTATGTACTATTTTAATACTTTTTGGGACTAAACTAGCCCACTTTCTAGTTTTTAAAAGCTTACTTTTAAGTATACTTTATGTAGTTACCGTACTAATATCACTGTACTAGTAGTACACTTGTGTATGTAATATTTTAATGCTTCTTAGGACTAAATTGGCCCACTTTCTAGTTTTTAAAAGCTTACTTTTAAGTATACTTTATGTAGTTACCATACTAATATCACTGTACTAGTAGTACACTTGTGTATGTACTATTTTAATACTTTTTGGGACTAAACTAGCCCACTTTCTAGTTTTTAAAAGCTTACTTTTAAGTATACTTTATGTAGTTACCGTACTAATATCACTGTACTAGTAGTACACTTGTATATGTACTATTTTAATACTTCTTAGGACTAAATTGGCCCACTTTCTAGTTTTTAAAAGCTTACTTTTAAGTATACTTTATGTAGTTACTATACTAATATCACTGTACTAGTAGTACACTTGTATATGTACTATTTTAATACATCTTGGGACTAAATTGGCCCACTTTATAGTATATAAAAGCTTACTTTTAAGTATACTTTATGTAGTTACCGTACTAATATCACTGTACTAGTAGTATACTTGTATATGTACTATTTTAATACTTCTTGGGACTAAATTGGTCCACTTTCTAGTTTTTAAAAGTATACTTTTTCAGTACACTTTAAGTGTAAGAGTAGTAAACCAAGTATACAACTAGTTTACATCTTTTATACTGCAACTACACTAAAAGTAAATTTAAGGGTTTACTGTTAGTTTACTAGCTTGTAAGTTTTCTTTAAGTGAACTTAATATTTTACTGCTTATATTATTGTTGTACTTTAAAGTATATGACTAGGTTTAAGGTTTTTTTCTACTTAAAATAGAATTTTAACAATGTTTACTTACTCACATGTAAAATAAATAAGACACGCTCAGATTAAGAAACATATTTGTATCTTTATAAATCAAATTTTAAATAAATATTGTACTGGATGTGTTTTTGTGCAGAGCAAGAGTACTTACTTCTACTATCTCAACCAAAAGATTAAGTACAAGTAAAGGCCAAATATACTGAGACTTCTATTCTTGTCAGTATAACCCAAGCATACTTAAGTATAACTGTGTTTAGTAAATCACTGAGAAGTACATAAAAGGTAAACTGAAAACATACTCACTTCCTTTTAGTTTAAAATAAGTATACTAATGGTACACTTGAATAAACTTCTTTTTTGTAAGGGTCAGCCTTGTTAATAGCTGCCAACATTGTAGCTCCCAACAAGCCTTTCATTATAGACAAACCTTGAGTCTGAAGGATTCTGACACTGTAGGTCATATGGTTATCTGTAATACTGGACAGAAGTATGCTAGCTGGACCTGCAATAGTGACCACAGACAGAGACTTAAAGTTAACTGCTGACCCTTAAATATTTTTGGTACACTAATTTACAAAGCATGACAAAAGTGAGAAATTAAGGATGAGTAAATAGATTGGACTGTGAGGGGTGAAAAGTGGCATTTTGTCCAATAATGTCCTAAACCACCGACAAACTGCCCACAAAACCCTGAGCAAGAACTCCAGCTTTGCCAATAGTGGTCCAACAGTGGTCCACTGTCCTCTTGTTATCAGGGAGCTCATCGTTTAGTGAATTGGACTCGCACCCCAGAGATTCGACATGGGATTCGAACTCAGAGACTTGAGAATTGACTCGCCCCCCGGAAACTTGGACTCATGCTTGCACCTCAGAGACTTGGGATGAAACTTGGACTTGCAGCCCAGAGATACGACATATAACCTGGGGTCATACCACAGATATTTGAGGTGCGACTCGGAGACTTGAGATGAAACTTGGACTCGCACCGCAGAGATACAAGATGCAACCTGGACTTATACCCCAGGGTTTCAAGATGTGACCTGGACTCATAACCCAGGGTTTCAAGATGTGACCTGGACTCATAACCCAGGGTTTCAAGATGTGACCTGGACTCATACCCCAGAGATTCAAGATGTGACCTGGACTCATACCCCAGAGATACGACATGTGACCTGGACTCATACCCCAGAGATACAAGATGTGACCTGAAGTCATACCCCAAAGATCTGAGGTGCGACTCTGAGTCTTACCTCAGAGACTCGAGATGTGACCTGGACTCATACCCCAGAGATACGAGATGTGATCTGGAGTCATACCCTCAGAGATACGACATGTGATCTGGAGTCATACCCCAGAGATACGAGATGTGACCTGGACTCATACCCCAGAGATACGAGATGTGACCTGGACTCATACCCCAGAGATACGACATGTGACCTGGACTCATACGCCAGAGATACGACATGTGACCTGGACTCATACCCCAGAGATACGACATGTGACCTGGACTCATACCCCAGAGATACGACATGTGACCTGGACTCATACCCCAGAGATACGACATGTGACCTGGACTCATACCCCAGAGATACGAGATGTGACCTGAAGTCATACCACAAAGATCTGAGGTGCGACTCTGAGTCTTACCTCAGAGACTCAAGATGTGACCTGGACTCGAGATGTGACCTGGACTCATACTCCAGAGATCTGAGGTGCGACTCTGAGTCTTACCTCAGAGACTCGAGGTGTGACCTGGACTCATACCCCAGAGATACGAGATGTGATCTGGAGTCATACCCCAGAGATACGAGATGTGACCTGGACTCATACCCCAGAGATACGAGATGTGACCTGGACTCATACCCCAGAGATACGAGATGTGATCTGGAGTCATACCCTCAGAGATACGAGATGTGATCTGGAGTCATACCCTCAGAGATACGACATGTGATACTGGAGTCATACCCTCAGAGATACGACATGTGATCTGGAGTCATACCCTCAGAGATACGACATGTGATCTGGAGTCATACCCCAGAGATCTGAGGTGCGACTCTGACTCTTACCTCAAAGATTCGAGATGCGACTTGCACTCCACCTTAGAGACTCCGGCTATTACCCCAAACTCAAGACTCGGTTCATATGCCAAAGAGTTAAGACCCAATTTGCACTCACACCTCAGAGACTCAAGACTTGACATAGATTCACACCCTACAGATTCTGGACTCAAGGCTTGACCCAGAATTGTAACCCAAAGACTTACTTAGACTCAGACTCATGCCTCAAAGACTCAGACCTGCACCTCAGAGACTCAAGAGATGACTCAGGCTCACACCCCAGACTCAAGACTCGACTAACATGCCAGAGACCCAAGACTTGAAATGGACTCTACAGTTTCTTGACTCATCTAAGACTCACCAGAGAATTGCAACCAGACTCACACTCAAGTGAAGCGATGTGTAACCCACCCTGGTGGTCCCATTTGTCTATTTTAATAGACAATATTTGACATTGACCATATTTGATATGTACTTAAATCAAGCTTGAAGAAATTATATGATGACTCAGGCATGCAGTTTGCGTGCTAGCAATTGAAATAACCATTAAAAACCAACACAGACCAGTCTAAATTCCAGGCTGGTGTGAACTGGTTTACACTGGTCTGGTGCTGACCAGTATACAAGCTTCCAAAACACAACATATGCTGGCTTTGTTGGTGGCCAGCCATGCTGGTCTACGCTGTTTTTTTCTAGCAGGGGTCTCTCATGCCACATGTGCTCTGACCTCAGCCAGCCCCTGACCAATACCTCACTAGTGTCCCGAGTGATTTATTACTCTCACATTGTCTCTGTCCTTCTACTCTCTCTCTCTCTCTCTCTCTCTCACTCGCTCTCTCTCTCTCTCTTTCACCCACCCATACACACTCACCTCTTTTTAGCTGTGGCCCCTCTCTCTAATGTGTGACGTCCTGAAGTTTCTTGCTTCGCTTTGCTCTGACGAGGACACTGGAATGTACAACAATCACATGAAGGACACGAACAACAACAACAACAAGCCTCTCCTCGATGACCAGAAGGTAAGAGCAGCTCTTTCAACTGTGACAGTAAAAGCAAAGAGAAGCTGGGCAGTTAATGCAGTGCAACTGGGTTACTCGTCCAAGTGTGCCAAGTAGGACAACAGTGTAATAAAGACACATATCACAGATATATGTATACATTAGAGGCCGAGATCATTTCCTTTCCCAAATGTGGGAGTTATTCTCTATTTATAACATACTTAATCCTTGTTTCTACTTATTTCAACTAAAATATTGTTGGTTTGTCACATAATATACATGTGTAATATGTTTAAATGTTAAAATGGAATATGGGGTTGACAGAATTTTGAATATGGTTTTGATGCCAAGCACTCACAGTGTTTAGTACCAAAACATATCTAGGATAAATAAGGTAAATACTTGCCACAACCACAGACTCTAATGGGTTCATATAATATGGCTTAGCATTAATCACACTGTGTTTAAATCAAGTACAGTATAGTCTAGTATTCATCACACCGTGTTTAAAACAAATACAGTTTAGTCTAGTATTCATCATACTGTGTTTAAAACAAATACAGTATAGTCTACCATTCATCACACTATGTTTAAAACAAATACAGTATATTCTAACATTCGTCACACTGTGTTTTAAACAAATGCAGAATAGTCTAACATTAATCACACTGTGTTTAAAACAAATACAGTATATTCTAACATTCGTCACACTGTGTTTAAAACAAATACAGTATATTCTAACATTCGTCACACTGTGTTTTAAACAAATGCAGAATAGTCTAACATTAATCACACTGTGTTTACAACAAATACTGTATATTCTAACATTCGTCACACTGTGTTTTAAACAAATGCAGAATAGTCTAACATTAATCACACTGTGTTTAAAACAAATACAGTATATTCTAACATTCATCACACTGTGTTTAAAACAAATACAGTATATTCTAACATTCATCACACTGTGTTTAAAACAAATGCAGAATAGTCTAACATTAATCACACTGTGTTTAAAACAAATACCGTATATTCTAACATTCGTCACACTGTGTTTTAAACAAATGCAGAATAGTCTAACATTAATCACACTGTGTTTAAAACAAATACCGTATATTCTAACATTCGTCACACTGTGTTTTAAACAAATGCAGAATAGTCTAACATTAATCACACTGTGTTTAAAACAAATACAGTATATTCTAACATTCGTCACACTGTGTTTTAAACAAATGCAGAATAGTCTAACATTAATCACACTGTGTTTAAAACAAATACAGTATATTCTAACATTCGTCACACTGTGTTTTAAACAAATACAGTATATTCTAACATTCGTCACACTGTGTTTTAAACAAATGCAGAATAGTCCAACTTCACCTACCTGTGTACAGGTAAACTGTAACACTATCTTCACCTACTTGTGTACATATAAACTGTAACACTACCTTCACCTACCTGTGTACATATAAACTGTAACACTACCTTCACCTACCTGTGTACAGGTAAACTGTAACACCAACTTCACCTACCTGTGTACAGGTAAACTGTAACACCACCTTCACCTACCTGTGTACAGATAAACTATAACACTACCTTCACCTACCTGTGTACAGGTAAACTATAACACTACCTTCACCTACCTGTGTACAGGTAAACTGTAACACTACCTTCACCTACCTGTGTACAGATAAACTATAACACTACCTTCACCTACCTGTGTACAGGTAAACTGTAACACTGCCTTCACCTACCTGTGTACAGGTAAACTGTAACAGTACCTTCACCTACCTGTGTACAGGTAAACTGTAACAGTACCTTCACCTACCTGTGTAGAGGTAAACTATAACACTACCTTCACCTACCTGTGTACATGTAAACTGTAACACTACCTTCATCTACCTGTGTACAGGTAAACTGTAAAACTATCTTCACCTACCTGTGTACAGGTAAACTATAACACTACCTTCACCTACCTGTGTACAGGTAAACTGTAACACTGCCTTCACCTACCTGTGTACAGGTAAACTGTAACACCACCTTCACCTACCTGTGTACAGGTAAACTGTAACACTACCTTCACCTACCTGTGTACATGTAAACTGTAACACCACCTTCACCTACCTGTGTACAGATAAACTGTAAAACTATCTTCACCTACCTGTGTACAGGTAAACTATAACACTACCTTCACCTACCTGTGTACAAGTAAACTGTAACACTACCTTCACCTACCTGTGTACAGGTAAACTGTAACACTGCCTTCACCTACCTGTGTACAGATAAACTGTAAAACTATCTTCACCTACCTGTGTACAGATAAACTGTAACACTACCTTCACCTACCTGTGTACAGGTAAACTGTAACACTACCTTCACCTACCTGTGTACAGATAAACTATAACACTACCTTCACCTACCTGTGTACAGGTAAACTGTAACACTGCCTTCACCTACCTGTGTACAGGTAAACTGTAACAGTACCTTCACCTACCTGTGTACAGGTACACTGTAACAGTACCTTCACCTACCTGTGTAGAGGTAAACTATAACACTACCTTCACCTACCTGTGTACATGTAAACTGTAACACCACCTTCACCTACCTGTGTACAGGTAAACTGTAAAACTATCTTCACCTACCTGTGTACAGGTAAACTGTAACACTGCCTTCACCTACCTGTGTACAGGTAAACTGTAACACTGCGTTCACCTACATGTGTACAGGTTTTCTTATGCCTCTACTTGTGTTACAGGGGAAGCTCATTCAGGCTATTAAGAAGATTAAGCATGAAATCGATGAGTGTGATGAAGCTGAGAGAGACACCTATGCGGCGGCTATGGATGTGGAGGTAAACAACAAATCCCATGCATACATTTCCAAGGCGAGGATGGACGCAAGCCCAAAGCATGTGACTCATCTCTTCTAAACATAGTACCTTCTGCAAGTACCTCCTGAGAGAGGCATTAGATCTGAACTCATATTTAAAAACACTACATATACAAGCGTGGGCAGCATAACCTTCATACCTCCACCATACGGGAGAACTTTTTAGTTCTTCACTTACAGACTGTAGTCCATCTGATTCACTGCATACACTGTTTACCCCCATTTACCCTGTTCTTTAATGGTTAGGACCCCTGCAGGACCACCACAGAGCAGGTATTATTTGGGAGGTGGGTCATTCTCAGCACTGCAGGGACACTGATGTGATGGTGTTGGTGTTGTGCTGGTGTGAGTGGATCAGACACAGCAGTGCTGCTGCTGCTGGAACATTTAAACATCTCAGTGTCACTGCTGGACTGAGAATCATCGTCCACCAACCAAAAGTATCCAGACAGCAGTGTCCTGTGGGCGGCGTCCTGTGTCCACTGATGAAGAACTAGAGGAACACAAACTGTGCAGCAGCAGATGATCTACAAGGTGGACCAGCAAGTAGTAGGAGTGTCTAATAGAGTGGACAGTGAGTGGACACAGTGTTTAAACATCTGATCCACTCACACCTAACACAACACCATCATGTCAGTGTTACTGCAGTGCTGAGAATGACCCACCTCCCTAGTAGTACCTGCTCTGTGGTGGTCCTGTGGGGGTCCTGACCATTGAAGAACAGGATAACAAAGTATACAGAGAATCAGATGGACTACAGTCTGTAAGTGTAGAACTGGGATGTAATTGATCTCAATAACAACAGCATATCATCATACTGCCCAGCCCTTAACACGCATACCATCAACTGATACACCAAACACCAACTTTCAGACCTTCGCTCAATATTCCGTTGGCTTGCCCTGAAGGTGAGAGACCGACATCTGTTACATGAAACGTTTTATTATGTCTGAGTGACTCCTGTCCTGGAGAGTAACCCAATCAAACCTCCTTATCTCCCTCTGCTGCTGAGTCAGCCTCCCCTGCTCCTCCTACCAGACGTTCATATCTCTCTCTCTCTCCTCCGTTTCCCCTCAAGAGTCAGTTTGAGGACATGGAGCGGGAAATCCGGGCAGAGTTCCAGAACCTTCACCGCTTCCTGGACGAGGAGGAGGAGAGGGACCTGGAGCGGCTCAGACGGGAGCGAGACAGGCGAGTGAAGGTGCTGAAGGAGAGGGAGAAGAAGATCGCCATGCAGGGCCGAGATCTGGAGAGGGCCATCGAGACGCTCAACTGCAAGCTAAAGGAGGAGGACAGCCCCAAACTTCTGAAGGTGCTTCCTTCACCTGCATGTCCGTGACACTCCATCTACACAGTCTGGTCACATTATTATGATCCTGAGCCACTCATCCATGTGGAAGACCGGTTTAGGTCCATCCTTGTAGATCACGTACACCATACATGCTGATTGTCTTCTCAGGGGCGGATGGGATCTTCTAGTAAGACGATGCGACACATCACACGACTAGAAATGTCCAACATTGGTTGGAAGAGCTGACCAAGACTTCCAAATACTACTACCCTAATTCCCCAGACTTGAACCCAATTAAGCATCTGTGGGACCATCTGGATGGTGGTGTTGGCTCTATGGATCCTCTTTCACGTTCCCTCCACGCTCGTCTACTGATTTCACTACTGAGTATTCAGACATACTAGCCGTGTTCGCCTACTGATTTCACTACTGAGTATTCAGACATACTAGCCACACTCACCTACTGATTTACTACTGAGTATTCAGACATACTAGCCACGCTCACCTACTGATTTCACTACTGAGTATTCAGACATACTAGCCGTGCTCGCCTACTGATTTCACTACTGAGTATTCAGACATACTAGCCGTGCTCGCCTACTGATTTACTACTGAGTATTCAGACATACTAGCCACGCTCGCCTACTGATTTCACTACTGAGTATTCAGACATACTAGCCACGCTCGCCTACTGATTTACTACTGAGTATTCAGACATACTAGCCGCGCTCGCCTACTGATTTCACTACTGAGTATTCAGACATACTAGCCGCGCTCGCCTACTGATTTCACTACTGAGTATTCAGACATACTAGCTGCGCTCGCCTAGTGATTTCACTACTGAGTATTCATACATACTAGCCATGCTCGCCTACTGATTTCACTACTGAGTATTCAGACATACTAGCCGCGCTCGCCTACTGATTTCACTACTGAGTATTCAGACATACTAGCCGCGCTCGCCTACTGATTTACTACTGAGTATTCAGACATACTAGCCATGCTCTCCTACTGATTTCACTACTGAGTATTCAGACATACTAGCCACACTCACCTACTGATTTCACTACTGAGTATTCAGACATACTAGCCACGCTCGCCTACTGATTTCACTACTGAGTATTCAGACATACTAGCCACGCTCGCCTACTGATATACTACTGAGTATTCAGACATACTAGCCACGCTCGCCTACTGATTTCACTACTGAGTATTCAGACATACTAGCCACGCTCGCCTACTGATTTACTACTGAGTATTCAGACATACTAGCCACACTCACCTACTGATTTCACTACTGAGTATTCAGACATACTAGCCGCGCTCGCCTACTGATTTCACTACTAAGTATTCGGACATACTAGCTGCGCTCGCCTACTGATTTCACTACTGAGTATTCAGACATACTAGCCATGCTCTCCTACTGATTTCACTACTGAGTATTCAGACATACTAGCCACGCTCGCCTACTGATTTACTACTGAGTATTCAGACATACTAGCCACGCTCGCCTACTGATTCACTACCTAGACAGCCTACTTAGACACTCACTAGGGTTTGAGACACACCCATTGAGTCCCCCAGTCCGTCTAGCTGCTGCACACTGGTTACTCTGGATATTATTGAACTACTGAAGAGGGCCATCGAGACGCTCAACTGCAAGCTAAAGGAGGAGGACAGCCCCAAACTTCTGAAGGTGCTTCCTTCACCTGCATGACGAACTGGAGGACCCAAACTGTGCAGCAGCTACTGTCTCTGACTTTACATCTACAAGGTGGACCAGCAAGTAGTAGGAGTGTCCAATAGAGTGGACAGTGCCTAATAATACCTACTCTGTGGTGGTCCTATGGGGGTCCTGATCATTAAAGAACAGGGTAATAAAGTATACAGAGAATCAGATGAACTACAGTCTGTGAGTGGAGCTCCTGTATGGTCAGTGGAGCTGATACAGTGGACAGTGAGTGTAGATACAAGAAGGTTTTCCTTAATCTGTTGATATGGGAAAAGCAGCATGGGGGTGTCCTATGATGGGACTTGGCTTGGGCCTGCAGAACATGCTGGACGCTACCTGACCCCTTGCTTATATAAACAAGCACACTATTGGAAGGGTTCCAGTGAATGGAGCCCAGAGAACCGATGTGTTGAGCAGCTTTTGAAACGTAACCATATTTCTAATTTTGCGTTTGTTCTTACAGGAAATTAAAGATCTGCTGAAAAGGTAGGCGTCCACAATGTCTCACCTTCTCTATGTTACAGAGAACCGTTGCGAATCAACTGAACTTTGTTTTCTCTTTTGTCACTCTTTCTTACTGTAGACTCTCACCAATAACAACCACCCACCAACTCTCTCTCTCTCTCTCTCTCTCTCTACCTCTTTCTCTCTCTCTCTCGCCGCCAGATGTGAGGTGAACTTTATCCGCCCGCCTCCAGTGGACAGTGAGATTTGCTCAGGCCACTTTGTGGGGCCCATTCAATACAGGATCTGGAAACACATGAAGACGTCCCTGTACCCAAGTACTCCTCTTACCTTTTCCCATAGGCCGCTACCTATAGGGGCACTCTAGCCTAAAAGTAGAATAGGTTATTGTATTGCGTGTTGTGTTATGTGGTATTCAGTGTTGCTCCATTATACAGTATGCAAAAGTTTCAGCACCCACACTTTTGGCCATGCATCTGCAGTCCCACAGAATATCCCACCCAACACTGCTGGACATCATTAAACTAACACCTACTAACATCTCCTACCGCAGCTGTGGTGCGTCCACGGCTGTGCAAGCCAGTACCTCAAGGAGACCCGTCCTGGTGATCTCACAGAGTCCTAAGAGAGTCCCTGGGGCGAAGAGAGGCATGTTATCACAGTCTCTCCACAGCAAGGGTTTGTACTGGTAAACAAATTTGCCATTCCCAGTCCTACTTCTGGGACGCGCTCTCTCCTTCAGGGTCCCTCAGTGCTGCATCCTCCTCCCCAGTGAGGCAGAACTCTGTGTCAGCTTATGGCAAGCTTCATCACGCTGCTTTCTCCATAATCCCATGCCTTCTTTTTGAGTTGCCTCTCAGGTTGACTATATGTATAAGGAAGTTTTTCCTTTTGGGTCTTAGCAACTCTCCCTTTTTTTACTGGTGCTCTTAGAACGTGTTCCTTATTGGAACCTTGGTTCCCATAAGTGTTACTTTTCATGCTGTTAAGGAGGTTGTTCTATTTGCATCTTGGTTCTTGTAGAAGCTGTGGTTCTCCCTCAGACTCTTTAATAGTATTTTCTTTGGAGTGTTGGTTCCTTTCAGTGTTTCCTCATCATGCTCATCATCCTGGTTCTTCTCAGGGTTCCTCATTCTCTGTTGGGTATTAGTTCTCCTCTGTGATTCTTTCACACAAGGTTCTTCTTCACACTACTACTCCCTCTATATTTCTTGGTGAGTTTATTCTGTGAAGATTTGTTCTTCTCAGTGTTTCTTTCTCGTACTCTTATTTAATTGGATGATAGGTTCCTCTATAGGTCATGTTCTTCATGAAGGAGTTTTTAATGAAGGGTTTCTTTCTCTGCAATACTCATTCAGAGAAACATTCTTTGGGACAATAAAAGCACTTTACTAGCTGAGGACTATTGCTGGGCTAGAAGGTCCTTGAGACTATAAGCAGCCATGCTTTCAGTGGGTGGGAAGCATAGTTGGCATAGTTCCTGTTCTCCCTATAGATACATAGTGATATGTTAGGTACTGTAGGGTCACGGAGGCAGAACTAAGGAGAGGACAGAAATGCATATTGGCTTCATTGACTGCACTTCCATATCAGCGTTTGGCTTTTGAACACCGTCGAGTTACTAGAAAATCATTTTCCATTTAACACGCTTAGTAAACACCCATGAACAGAAAAAGTCCAGATGCTTTAGAGGCCAACACAGCTAAAGCAGCAGCTTTAAAAAAAACTGAGTACTGAGTGCTGATTGCTTGGCATCACTGCTACTGAGTGCTGATATGTTAGCATTACTGCTATTGAGTGCTGATATGTTAGCATTACTGCTACTGAGTGCTGATATGTTAGCATCACTGCTACTGAGTGCTGATATGTTAGCATCACTGCTGATAAGTGCTGATATGTTAGCATCACTGCTACTGAGTGCTGATATGTTAGCATTACTGCTATTGGGTGCTGATATGTTAGCATTACTGCTACTGAGTGCTGATTTGTTGGCATCGCTGCTACTGAGTGCTGATATGTTAGCATTACTGCTACTGAGTGCTGATTGCTTGGCATCACTGCTACTAAGTGCTGATATGTTAGCATTACTGCTACTGAGTGCTGATATGTTAGCATCACTGCTACTGAGTGCTGATATGTTAGCATTACTGCTATTGAGTGCTGATAGGTTAGCATTACTGCTACTAAGTGCTGATAGGTTAGCATCACTGCTACTGAGTGCTGATAGGTTAGCATTACTAAGTGCTGATTTGTTGGCATTACTGCTACTGAGTGCTGATATGTTAGCATTACTGCTACTGAGTGCTGATATGTTAGCATTACTGCTAATGAGTGCTGATATGTTAGCATCACTGCTGATAAGTGCTGATATGTTAGCATTACTGCTACTAAGTGCTGATATGTTAGCATCACTGCTGATAAGTGCTGATATGTTAGCATTACTGCTATTGAGTGCTGATAGGTTAGCATTACTGCTATTGAGTGCTGATATGTTAGCATTACTGCTACTGAGTGCTGATAGGTTAGCATTACTGCTATTGAGTGCTGATATGTTAGCATTACTGCTACTGAGTGCTGATATGTTAGCATTACTGCTATTGGGTGCTGATAGGTTAGCATTACTAAGTGCTGATTTGTTGGCATTACTGCTACTGAGAGCTGATTGCCTAACATTACTGCTACTGAGTCCTGATAGGTTAGCACCACTGATGCTGAGTGCTGACTGGTTGACATTACTGCTTCTTTGGACAGATTGATTAGCATCACTGCTACTGAGTGCTGATTGGTTGGCATTATTGCTTCTAGTGCTGACAGGTTAGTATCACTGTTACTGAGTGCCAATGGGTGAGCATCACTGCTACTGAGTGCTGATTTGATGGCTTTATTGCTCCTGAGGTTTGATTGGTTAGCATAATTGTTACAGAGTGCACATTGGTTGGCATTACTGCTACCTACTAAGTGCTGATTGGTTGGCATTACTGCTACCTACTAAGTGCTGATTGGTTGGCATTACTGCTACCTACCTAGTGCTGATTGGTTGGCATTACTGCTACCTACTAAGTGCTGATTGGTTGGCATTACTGCTACCTACTAAGTGCTGATTGGTTGGCTTTACTGTTACCTACTAAGTGCTGATTGGTTGGCATTACTGCTACCTACTAAGTGCTGATTGGTTGCCATTATTGTAACCTACTAAGTGCTGATTGGTTGCCATTATTGCTACCTACTAAGTGCTGATTGGTTGGCATTACTGCTTCTGAGGACTGATTGATTAGCATCAGTGCTTCTGAGCACTTTTTGGTTGGCACCACTGCTGTGCTGATTGGTTGGCATTACTACTAGTGAGCTCTGATTGGTTGGCATTACTGCTACCGAGAGGTGATTTATTGGAACCACTGCTACTGAGTGCTGATTTGTTGGAATTACTGCTTCTAAGGGCTGATTGGCTGGAACCACTGCTACTGAGTGCTGATTGTTTGACTTTACTACTAGTGAGCACTGATTGGTTGGCATTACTACTAGTGAGCACTGATTGGTTGGCATTACTGAATGCTGAATGCATTGAATGCTGACTGGTTAGTATTACTGCTACTAACCAAGTGCTGATTGGTTAGCCCTTGCACTACTTGAGCTCCAGTTCTTTGTGGCTGTGGGGTCAGTCTGCCTGTAAGTAGGTGGCAGGCTGGGTTAACAATGTCATGCCCAGAGATGTTGACTTTATTTTGGCTTAACAACTGACCATCACTCAACGCCTCCCATAAATAGGACTGAGATAGTGCTCTTGCATCATGAACGCTCCCGGGATGGCCATAACACACCCACACACACATCCCGAGAGAGGTCTTTGTTATCCACAACTGCCTGCTATATAACGGCGTGCCAGCCTTCTCGGTAAGAATAATCCAGAAGATACTCTTCTGGTGCCTGTACTGGTATGCGGCTTCCATCGGTTGCGACTACACATTGAGTAGCTAATAACATAGATTGCTTCATCCTTTCACAAGAATACTGAGGGCGGCAGAAGGTTGTTTATAGCCATTTTTCATGTTAATAATAAACTTTATAATCATTCAGTGTTTACAAAAGCTCCATAGAAACACATTCATTTGAAATCTCTCGGCAGCGCCCTCTAGTGCCTCTGATAAAACTAAAAGACGTTATTGACAGGCCGTTCTTTTCATTGCACAATCTGATGTGGTGCTACTGGTCACGGATGTGAATTCTATGTTGACTAAAGTTGAACTTAGTGTGAAATGTATAAGTCTTTGATGCTAATTTGTTTATCACAGCATATTCTATTGAAATGAATGGAACTTCTCTATTAGCGTGCCCCTTAAAGAGAAATATATTATCAAATTTTGCATAAGTTGTTGAAAAGTAGGCTTCAGATGATTCAGAGTGTTCTGGTGTGCACTGTAGAGAAATTTCAGATTTCTTTACAGTGGTGGTGATGGGAACCAGGGGTCACCATGTCTACAACACAAATATAGCCGTTTTAATTACTACCAAAACCTCCAATATTATATGTAATATTTATAGTGCAAAGTCTGAAGACTATTTTGTTTTATATGACTCTGTATTTACCTTTTCATCCTGAGTCCAAAAGCAGTTTTAGGCCAAAACTGCACCATAATACACCTGGCTGACCTTGAGGTCAGGGGGGCCCAGAGGGGCCCTGGCCTGAAACAATGCGATGCCTTTTAACATTTATGATACAATATGTTTTTATTTCCGAGGGCCATTTTAAGGATCCTCTGACTTTTAGGGACTTTGACCCCAGGGCCTCTTGGGGGCCCTAACCATGCTTTTGGGCCCCAAGTCATGCTTTTGGGGGCCCTAGCCATGCTTTTGGGGGCCCTAACCATGCTTTTGGGCCCTAACCATGTATTTGGGGGCCCTAACCATGCTTTTGGGGGCCCTAACCATGCTTTTGGGACCTAGTCATGCTTTTGGGACCTAGCCATGCTTTTGGGGGCCCTAGCCATGCTTTTGGGGGCCCTAACCATGCTTTTGGGCCCCAAGCCATGCTTTTGGGGGCCCTAGCCATGCTTTTGGGCCCCAAGCCATGCTTTTGGGGGCCCTAACCATGCTTTTGGGCCCCAAGTCATGCTTTTGGGGGCCCTAGCCATGCTTTTGGGGGCCCTAACCATGCCTTTGGACCCTAACCATGCTTTTGGGGGCCCTAGCCATGCTTTTGGGCCACTTATGGAAATGGACGAGGCGTTGTTGCACTGCTCTGACTTCGACTTCTGGCTATTAGGGGTCCTAGGAAAGGTACAATTTTAAAGGACCCTAGGGTTGGGGGGGGTTTGCCCAGGGGCCCAGACTATTCTTAATCCGTCCTTGATAATACAGTGTCACAGGCTTCAGACTGTGTATTTATACCTACTTCATGGCTTTCAGAGGCATTAAACAGGTCAGACACCGGGTTCCTATCAACACCACTGTGAACAGTCCTGAATTTGGAAGTTTCCCAACAACATAAGCATTTCAAATCACGTCACTCAGAATCACGTTCATATATTTTAACCCTTTAATTCTGCCGAAATATTGTTTATATATATTAATTATTAAAAAATGTTGGGGAACACAGTTTTGCTTCAGAGCTACCATTGCCACAATGTGGATATACTCACCCATCATGTCCATGTGGGCCCCTTTAGGCAAACCAGTTGTGGCCCACAAAGATTTGTCCATTGGCTGCTTATGGGTCACATGTGTGCTTTTGCCCATGTGGGCCACTAATGGGGCCAGTCTGGGCTGTGAGTGGGGCCCATGTAAACAATCATCCACTGGCCCCACAGTCCAAACAGAGATTGTAACTCTGCTGGGACCGCAAATGTAGCCTAACTGAGCCCCATGACATTGACCCAAATGGTGCCAACTGTAGCTTAACTGGGCCCCACAATGGAAACCCACCTAGAGCTCACAATGGCAGCTTAACTGACCCAAACGGAACCCAAAACTGTGGCCTAAATGGGGCCCAAGATTATTTCCCAACTGGGGCCCATGTATCACTAATCAAAAACCTACTAGGAGCCTAGATAAGACCTGTACAGGCCAGATAAATCCCATATGGGGCCCACATGGACATGTAGACTGGGTAAGCTGAATAGCCATGTGCTGCTTACTGTTCTCTCCTTCTGTCCCACAGACATATCCATGATGACCTTCGACCCTGAGACAGCCCACCCGCTGCTTACCCTCTCTGCCGGGGACACGACGGTGCATTTTGAAGAGGACAAGCAGGTGGAGGAGATGGAGAAGAACCCCAAACGCTTCCACTACTACTACTGCTTGATGGGCCGGGAGAGTTTCAGTCACGGGCGTCATTACTGGGAGGTGGACGTGCGGGGCAAGACGGCATGGAGGTTGGGCGTAGCCAGAGAGGACGTACCCCGCGGCGAGATGGACTCGTCCACCGAGGCCAACGGCTTTTGGACGCTGGCTCTGAAGAACGGCTCCATTCTGGCCTGCACCGACCCCAAGCCCACGCTGGTGCGCTCCGCCACCATGCCCACCCGCATAGGGGTGTTCCTGGACTGTGACAGGGAGGAAGTGTCCTTCTACAACGCTGTCACCATGATGGCGCTGTTCTCCTTCTTTATGGGATCCTTGGGGGTGCCCGTCTTTCCATTCTACAACCCCTGTGACACAGACGAAGGCAAGAACCTGGCCCCCCTCTCCATCTTCTATCCCTCGATCTGAGCTTTAGAGGAACAGTGCAGATAAACATGGTAGTAACTGTAAACTAATCGCCCCCGATTAAATTTGTTCTGGAGAAAAGTTCTAAGTAAAAAGTCTACGTCAGGTTCATGACATGTTCTTAACCCACAGAACCGTTCACAGCTTTGAGCTCGAGTGTGTACGGATTCCGTTCTGACCTGGGAATGAGTCCCAAGTAAGAAAACTCTGGTGAACAATGTTATATAAACGCATTTATAAGCATTATACAGAATAATTCGCGGACTGGGAGACTCAGTAAGGTCCTGGTAGGTGGTCACAGGTATCTGGAGCCATGCTGACTGCAGTGCATCCCACATCTGCTGGAGGGAGCGTGGAGGAAGCTCCATAGAGCCAACACCACCTTCCAGGTGGTCCGACTGATGCTCAATTGGGTTGAAGTCTAAGAAATTAGGGGTCCAGGTTAGAAGTCTTGGTCAGCTCTTCCAACCAATGTAGGACATTTCTAATAGTGTGACGTGTTGTTTGCTCTTGCTGGAAGATCCCATCCGCCCCAGAGAAGACCATCAGCATGTATGGTGTACGTGATCTGCAAGGATGGATTCAAACCCAAATCGGTTGAGAGTGTCTGCCAGTAGGAAGTGGTCAGCGTGAACCCAATTCAGCATCTGTGGGACCAACTGAATCATCATGTTTACTCTATGGATCCTCCTCCACACTCCCTCCAGCAGCTGTGACAACCTACCAGGACCTTACTGAGTCTCCCAGTCCGTCTAGCTGCTGTTCGTGCTACACACGTTGGTCGCTCTGGATATTAGATAATAATAATAATAATAATAATCATAATAATGTGACTCCATTGTGTATTTGGTGTTTATTCGTTGTCAGCCAGTGTTTGCATTGTTGTTGCTGAACTATTCCTGTACCTACATTCTATACAGGTGTGCATTGTAAGTGTAGAGGTGTAACCAGTCTGAAGGTACATACTGTGGCTGATTTGAATAATGAAATATTAGAATTAATTATATAGCAATATATAATAAGCAATATTTTTAAATGTACCATCGCTCCCCAGTCCAAACAGTACATATATGAAAACTAGGCCAGCTTTAAATGTGTTCATTTCCATAAATCCACCTATTCAGTCTACAGCAGTCGAGCTCTGCTCACTCACACTGAAGTTATAAGGAGTGTTTCAGGCAGCCAATCAGAACAGACTTTGCTAACAACAATAAAAATGAATCATTACCATGTATAAAAGGAACAAATGTACAAACAAATAACATAATAAAATAAAAGAATTAATTTCAGGCTATTTTAAAGATTAAACATGTTAAAAATTCAGTATTAGTAGTATTTTTAATACTTAACCTCTATGTATATACTTTCCATTTGCCTAAATTTATGATTTACACAATCATTTTGTAAGAAATCGTGACTGAACTGTTTTAAGGTCATAGATTTTATTAAAGCTCCAAACATAAACAATGTTTTTATGGAATTAATCTTTATATTAAACATCCAGTCAAGCTTGAAATAAAAATATAAGATATAAACATATTTACGGCTCATCAGACTTACCTGAGAACTGTATGGGCGTGGCTAGCTTGATTGACAGCTCTCTGTTTGACACTCCTAGCCTACTCTGGCCCTCATACAGAGCTAACTTCAATATCCAGTTCTTATGTGACGCCAGCTGGACAGAAAAGATCACAGATAAACAGATGTATGGATGGACAGACGTGTGACTGAATGAATGAATGAATGAATGGACGAAGGAACCATGGATGATGGAGAGAAGGATGACATGCAGGTGGTCTAGCGTAAGCCTTGAGAAGTTTCGTTGGCTCTGAAACTAGTTTGTGTGGGCGGGGGCAGAGATGTCAGCCTTGTGATTGGTCAGAGGGAATGCTGATGGACGTTGTGGATCAGAAGAACAAGATGAGCTTCATTAGAGAGAAAACTCATATTTAGCTTTCTGGAGATTTAAGCTTCTGCTCTTCTAGAGTTGGGAGATGTTTGAGCTGCTGATGCTTTGCTCTGCTGGTGTTTATGGATCAAGTGGTTTTCATCTGATTTATCGTGTGTGATTCTGAGATGTTTTTGTTATTCAGCACTTTAATAAAAAAAAAATAACTGACTGTGACTAAAAATGTGATTCTATATTCTCTCTCTCTATCTCTAACTCTCTCTATATATCTCTCTATCTATCTATCTCTAACTCTCTCTCTCTCTTTCTCTATCTCCTTCTCTCTCTCTCTCTTTCTTTACCTCCAACTCTCTCTGTCTCGCTCACTAACTCTCTCTACCTCTGTCTCTCTCTCTTTGGCTTTATCTTACTTTCTCTTTCTATCCCTCTCTTTCTCTCTCACGCTCTCTCTCTTTCTCTCTCTCCCTCTCTTTCTTTCCTTCTGTCTTTCTTTCTCTTTCTCTCTCACGCTCTCTTGCTGTCTCTCTCTGTTTGTCTTTCTCTCTTTCTTTCCTTCTGTCTTTCTTTCTCTCTCACACACTCTCTCTCTCTCTCTCGCTCTCTCTCTTTTAGTTGCTCTCTCTCCCCTTTTCTCTCTCTCTTTCTCTCTCTCTTACTCTCTCTCTCTTGCTCTCTCTCTCCCCTTCTCTGTCTCTATCGCCTTCTCCCTTTCTCTCTCTCTCTCTCTCTCTCTCTCTCTCTCTAGCTCTATTTTACTTTCTCTCTAACGCTCTCTTGCAGTCTCTCTCTGTTTGTCTTTCTCTCTTTCTTTCCTTCTGTTTTTCTTTCTCTCTCATGCTCTCTTGCTCTCTCTCTCTTACTCTCTATCTTTCTCTCTCTCCCTTTCTCTCTCTCTCTCTCTCTCTCTCTCTTTTGGCTCTATCTTACTTTCTTTCTCTCTCTCAGTTGCTCTCTCTCCCATTCTCTCTCTTTCTCTCTCTCTCTCTCTCTCTCTCTCAGTTGCTCTCTCTCCCCTTCTCTATTTCTCTCTCTCTTACACTCTCTCTCTCCCCTTCTCTGTCTCTGTCTCCTTCTCCCTTTCTCTCTCTCTCTCTCTCTGGCTCTATTTTACTTTCTCTCTCACACTCTCTTGCTGTCTCTCTTTCTTTCCTTCTGTCTTTCTTTCTCTCTCTCTCTCTCTCTCTCTCTCTCTCTCTCTCTCTCTCTCTCTCTCTCTCTCTCTCATCCCCCATTCATAAAAGAAAGTGAAATCATATTTTATCCACTCTATTTCTATTCTGATATATATACTTTAAATCATCGGCGTCCAAAGAAAAACATGTCTTACTATTAAAGTAGTACGTTTACAGGAGAGGACAAAAACGTCCTTTACTGTCAGTACAAGGAGGTTTTAGTTTAGAGCGTTTCTATTGGTCCATTCATCACAAAACTTTCATGTTTTTATTTGGACAGTGAAATACGATATACATTTTATTTATAATCCAAACCACCAGAGAACCTACGCCTGTCTCCTGAGCGTTTATATGTAATATTGACGACTGTAGACTAATTTGTCTGCCCACCCTGCGTGTATCCCCCCACTATTAATGGGTTTCAATACATTTTAGGTCAAAACCATAATCACAACATTATCATATCCATAACCATTTAATGTAATACATTTATGTGAGGGAGCTTTTAGAGATGGATGTCTGGTTCCATTCCCCACAACTGGACTCTAGAACACTAGAGAGGTCACTAATAGGCAGACTAGGAGGTTGTCCAATGCGGACCCAAACCGATCAACTGTTGAGAATGATTTAACTTAGACTGTGTTTATTTTAAGAGGCGTAGCTTTTCTAGTCTTTACGATATACAGGCTTTACGGCGCAATGACCAATCACGTGCACTGTAAGATCACTGAAGGCTCCTTAGCCAATCAGATCTCCTCAGATTGAGGCACACAGGCGAGGTACTGATCTAAAACAGAAAAGTGAACAGAGAAAACTGAGTGTTTAACAGGAACGGTTCTGGACCTGCTCGTCTAGTTCTGGAGAATACCGCTCTGTACAACCAACATGTCAATCTGTGAAGCTGAGTTAACAAGAAGAGCCACGTTTTATTTACTTTCTCTATAAATAAACACTTTAAGATGATGTTTTTTAAAATGTAGCCCTTATTTCAGCATGTAAACAGTAAATATACTGAAATATACTAAACGGTATGTGTGATGTGTTGGTGTTTCAGTAGCTGATGGTATAAGATGCTGATACTAGACTACTTCAGTAAACAGGATACACCACTGAATCAGAACACAAGTTAGAAATGATGACTGAGGGAATCTCCTTTAACTGGACCTTACTGACTGAATTTTTGAAACACTGGTGGAGTTCTCCTTGGCCCCTTTAGTATAAGCTTCTATCAGCTACACCAGTCTTGTAGCTGCAGGACAAAACTTAACTACTAATGAGGGCTTAGGAATCATCTTCATATCAAAACCACATGGTCATTTAGGAGGTGACCAGTTGGATGTCCACTTTATTTGCTATTGGTAATATTCCATATAGATGATCATGGAAAAGATGAGACCCGTACATTCCATTACTTACAGATAACTGAAATGTGAAGCAATGTAAGTTTTGAAGGATGATCTGAGTATTAGCGTTTGGTCAGCTCTCCTTGTGTCCATCTCTTTTTTTCTTTCTCCTCATTCAGCTTTCAGTGTCACCACTTCATTCCAAAACCATACAGTGCGGCTGTAATGGTCAGCATCTTGATATACACTGTCACTCAGTACAGAAATCAGAATGAACATTTTTAGACTCACTATTTTTAATAATATTAAAACATTATAGTGCACATACAGGGGTTGGACAATGAAACTGAAACACCTGTGGGAGGTTTCATGGCTAAATTGGACCAGTCTGGTGGCCAATCTTCATTAATTGCTCATTGCACCAGTACGAGCAGAGTGTGAAGTTCAGTTAGCAGGTAAGAGCACAGTTTAGATCTAAATACTGCAACAACACAACATTATGGGACATACCAGAGTTCAAAAGAGGACAAACTGTTGGTGCACGTCTTGCTGGCGCATCTGTGACCAAGACAGCAAGTCTTTGTGATGTATCAAGAGCCACGGTATCCAGGGTAACGTCAGCAGACCACCAAGAAGGACCAACCACATCCAACAGGATTAACTGTGGACGCGAGAGGAAGCTGTCTGAAAGGGATGTTGGGTTCTAACCCGAATTGTATCCAAAAAACATAAAACCACGGCTGCTAAATGTGCACCTCAGCTTCTCCTGTTTCCACCAGCACGGTCTGTCAGGAGCTCCACAGGGTCAGTATACACGGCCGGGCTGCTATAGCCAAACCTTTGGTCACTCGTGCCAATGCCAAACGTGGGTTTCAATGGTGCAAGGAGTGCAAATCTTGGGTTGTGGACAATAAAACATGTATTGTTCTCTGATGAGTCCACCTTCACTGTTTTCTCCACATCCGGGAGAGTTACGGTGTGGAGAAGCTCCAAAGAAGAGTACCACCCAGACTGTTGCATGCCCAGAGTGAAGCATGGGGGTGGATCAGTGATGGTGTGGGCTGCCATATCATGGCATTCCCTTGGACCAGTACTTGTGCTAGATGGGCGCGTCACTGCCAAGGACTACCGAACCATTCTGGAGGACCATCCAATGGTTCAAACATTGTCTCCTGAAGGTGGTGCTGTGTATCAGGATGACAATGCACCAATACACACAGCAGGACTGGAGAAAGATTGGTTTGATGAACATGAAAGTGAAGTTGAACATCTCCCATGGCCTGCACAGTCACCAGATCTAAATATTATTGAGCCACTTTGGGGTGTTTTGGAGGAGCGAGTCAGGAAACGTTTTCCTCCACCAGCATCACGTAGTGACCTGAACACTGTCCTGCAAGAAGAAGGTCTTAAAATCACTCTGACCACTGTGCAGGACTTGTATATGTCATTCCCAAGACCAACTGAGGCTGTATTGGCCGCAAAAGGAGGCCCTACACCATACTAATAAATTATTGAGGTCTAAAACCAGGTGTTTCAGTTTCATTGTCCAACCCCTGTACATGCATAAAGGATATTATAATCCTACTAATGTGATGCTGGCACTCCACACTTACCAGACTGAAATCATTCATAGGAACTGAAATGTGGTGTATCATTAATCCTATTTAACTTTCTAGTCCTTCATAATAATAAAACATTAGTGGCAAGTTATCAGTTTCAACAATGAGGGGTGCAAGTTAAATTGATTAAGAAGCCCCCCATCCCCCACTTTACTCTGACTGGATAAGCCCAAGGTGATGTAGTGGTCGGCACCACTCACAGTAAGATGATCTGGGTTGGATTCCCGGTCCGGGTGGTTCTGTGTGGAGTGTGTATGTTCTCTCCGTGTTTGAGTGGGTTCCTCCGGGTACTCCGGTTTCCTCCCACAGTCCAAACACATGTGTGTTAGGTTGATCACTCCAAACTGCCTGTAGGTGTGAGTGTGTGCGAGTGTGAGTGAATGTTGGCCATGTGATTGACTGGTGACCTGTCCATGGTGTACCACGCCTTCGTCCGATGACGCTGGGATTGGCTCCAGCCCCCCTGTGACCTAGACTAGCGGGACAAAGCAGAAGATAATGGATGGATAAGCCCATCCCTCTCCCAGTGCATGTCAGCTGTTAGGACAAGCCCTCCTCTCATTGGACAGGCTCCTCCATCTCCCAGCCCAATTCACTCTAATAGGATACGAAATGTACCTGCCCACTATACTCTGTTTGGATAGGCCCCTCCCCTCCCTGCTCACTATACTCTGTTTGGATAGGCCCCATCCCTCCCTGCTCACTATACTCTGTCTGGATAGGCTCCTCCCCTCCCTGCTCACTATACTCTGTTTGGATAGGCCTCGTCCCTCCCTGCTCACTATACTCTGTTTGGATAGGCCCCATCCCTCCCTGCTCACTATACTCTGTTTGGATAGGCCCCTCCCCTCCCTGCTCACTATACTCTGTTTGAATAAGCCCCTCCCCTCCCTGCTCACTATACTCTGTTTGGATAGGCTCCTCCCCTCCCTGCTCACTTTATTCTGTTCAGATAGGCTGAATGGACAAGCTCCTCCTTCTACCAGCCCATTTTACGCTAATAGGTTAAGTAATCTACCCGCCCACAGATAGGTCCCACCCCTCCCTGCCCACTTTACCTTGTTTGGATAGACCCCTCCCTCTTTAGGCCCACTTTACTCTAATAGGATAAGCAGCCTCCTTGCCTACTTAACTCTGTTTGAATAGGCCCCTCCCTCTTCTGTCCCATTTCACTTTGACTGAATAAGCCCTTCGATTTTTCTGCACACTTTACTCCAATGAGATAAGCCCCTTCCCCCCCCCTCCCCAGGATGAGCCACACCCACTTTATTCCTGATAGGATAGGATAAGCCCCCCCAACTTCTCTGTCAACTTCACTCTGATAGGATAAACTCCTCCCCTCACCCTTCTGCCCTCTTTCTACTGATAGGATAAACTCCTTCCACTCCTAACCCACCTTACTCTGATTGGACAAGCCCCCTGGCCACCTCCCTGTCCTCTGGTCCGGACACACGTATATTGAGTGTTGTATTAGCATTGTTATGCTTTTACTGCATCATATAATATTTTTATTTATACCATGATTTCATGAACTCATGACATCATAAATAGCCTGAAACAGATCATGTGACTTCTTTTCTGATGTGGTAGCCAAACTACTTGGCACTCATATGGAATGTATAGAAGGTCTTGACCATCTATGTGTGTTGCCAATACTTGAGAGTAGGGCAAAACATGCCGGCTGTGGTGGTAAAGGAATTACAACGACTGGTGGAGTTCAATATACATCATTTATCCAGTGTTGTCTTATTGTAAACACAGAACCCCACCCACACACACATACATACACACACACACACCTTCACAAACACAATCGAATGCAGATACTTATGGTGCCAACAGTGAATACACATCATAAGACATCAGTAGCTCCACACTTAAAACTCACTGCACACACAGTACACACAGATAATGTGAATCATCGTGTCTGGGTAAATGCACGATAAACAATAAACCAACAGCACTGGTTGTACAAAAAGGGATGCATGTACTAGCAGGTGAGTTATTTCAGAGTTCATGCTGCTCTTCTATCCTTTGCATCAATGTTAATGTTAATATATCATATGGTTACATTAACTGGCGCTCAATTTGTCGACATCATGTATTACAGGTGTGCAATTGGCGTTGACAGCAGATGAGCTCAGTGCATCTGCAATACTATCACACAAGTTTGTCACGTCAATAGCTAACAGTTGCCTCACGGTTAGAGCTCTGGGCCAAGGCCTAAAGGGCCTGTGTATTGTGTTAGGGTCAGTTGGTACAGTCCTGCCCCCTACCCCGTTCCCACAGTTTGCAAAATACCCTGTAGTATGTGGGGGGTCCCATATTGGCAGGCTGCTTTAATAGTAACAAAATGTTTGGTTTTACTATTATTATTATTATTACTATGGAAATGCCCTTTTCTAGTTTGGTAGGCGCTGGAGGTGGCCGAGCGAGCCCTGCTGCAGTTGTTGCCACCCTTAGCTTCTCTGCTCCAGAACCCAGAGGAAGAGGATGCAGCCCCAGGAAGGACAAGCGAGAGAGTGGATATTCCAAAATCCCTGCTGTAGTAATGCAAAAAGGGTGCACGCCCCAGGGGCTCTGCTCAGACTATGTAGGGTGGCCAGGACGGCTTTATGGGACAGGGGGTCTATGTAGCAAGCCGCTATTGGCTAGAGGCTAATGGGAAGCATAAGACTTGCATTAAGAGAGATGTTATGGATGTAAGTAAGTTGTTTTTGTTTTGTTTTTGTTGTTTAACCATGGCCTCCCCTGTCTTACTCGATGCTACGATATACTGTATGGACTGGTGCGCGAACAGTACCCCAATCTTATGACCCCTTCGCCCTTAACCTGGCCCAGAAGTACAGCCGTAGGCCCGACTCGCGAGCTAAGTCTATGTCTATAGCAGAGAATGGCGTGATGTGTGATGGACTCTGGACATATTCATCTGGACACCTTATT
The DNA here is from genome assembly GCA_021613375.1 of Megaleporinus macrocephalus. Lineage (NCBI taxonomy): Eukaryota > Metazoa > Chordata > Actinopteri > Characiformes > Anostomidae > Megaleporinus > Megaleporinus macrocephalus. The sequence goes on from CM038705.1 coordinate 6,944,169, forward strand.
GCTAGATAAGTTTTATGTGCATAACAACCTTTCCTACAGTAAATCCCATAAGGAAGGGGGTTCCCAAATGTTTTTCTGCCACAGATCCTTTCTTCCTTAAATGGACTAAAGGCCCCGCCAGATGTACTTTTCAAGTCTTAACCATCTTGTATAAGTGTTCTACCACTGCTTCATAAATTATACATCACGCAGCGCCACACATGACTGCACCTAAAATAAAGCATTCAGGATCTGGCTTGGCTGGAGTCATTTGGGGGCAACTATGCAACATCCTACTTGCACGCCCAGCCGCCCCATGCATGCTTTGTTTGCATGCATGAATGGTAGACAAATGAATAGGTCATCAATTTGTTCAAATCAATGCTTACAAAACTCCTACACACGTGCGGGCCCCTCTGGTGGCTCAGGGGTGCTAAGCTAATACAAATACAGTTTAACTTCGGAGATAACATTGAATAAACGGGGGCCAATTTAGATTAGACTGTATCGTACTTGAGCAGAATCTGTCATTTCTTTGATTTTTCATTTGATCAGACACCCTTTTAACGGGACCCCCTGCCTTTTATAGCGCTACCACATCCTGACTGAGGGCTGCGCATTTTTGCGTGTGAGTGTGTGTGCATAGACGTTGCACTCGGTATTGCTTAGAAAGGGCTGGACGCTCAGCTGCGTGCTTGGGGAGTAAAAAGATCCACAAACCTACACGACTTCGGTCACAAAGAGAAATCCCGAAAGCATCAGTGACTAAAAGCTTTATTAGCTAATATCGTTCCTCTGCGGCTACAGTTAATACCTATGTATGCAGAATCCTAATACAGAGCCTATTCAAGGGAAAGGTAGCTAGGGAGGGTAATAATAAGTGTGTATAGGAATCACATGCTATTTACATTGTGTATTATGCATCATCACGCTACATGTATTTTACCTTATGGCTTACATTTTTTTTTATCTACTAGTATTAAAACAGGTGTAAAAGGCTTAGAAAGAACAAGGCCATTTTGAGAAATGGGAAGGGAAGTGTTGGGAGTTGTAGGGGGGTGTTGGGGGGGGATGCCCAAGATTGGTGGTTTGGAAAAAATTCTGTAAAGCTTCACTCATTAGAAGATCAAATTTTGTGCTTTAACCGGAAAAGCCTACAAAATCCCCCCCTCAGTGCTCTATGTACCATTCTTGGTTGGTTAGAGTTGACTTACAATGCGAGGTAGATGTTATTTTCTGCATTAGCAAAATCTACCTAGTACCAAAAACCGGACTGCCTATACCGAAGGTGCACCCCCTGGTTTTAAGGGCGCGACTAGCTACCATGCACAAGATCTGTAAATAGAAGAAAAGCCCACATAAACAAGTCACAGACAGCGTTTTCCAAAACCGTTGGTGCAGTAGCAAAAGGGCAGTGGTGTTCAGATTCTACGAGAGGCACCAAGAGTCTCAGTAAACTGGTTTTGACAACTGACGATGAAATCCAACTTGACTCTTGACTCCAGCTTTACGTGGAATTTCCGCTCCGTGAATGGCGAGAGGAGGGAGGGTGGGCCGAGCCTCTGTCAACAGCAGGCCGACAAAGTAACAAAGCAGAACAAACGCTGGAACAAGTCACTAGAGTGCCACTTTTATGGGTTTTAATAGGTTGCCTGCAGTCATGTGACTCAGATGATGCTAGAAACCCACATGGAGGGCAGGAAATGGATAGCAGAATGAAGAAATCTAGGACTGGTTTGGAAAAACTCTCAGAGAGAAAGATATCTAGAGGAAATCACAATCTATGTTGGATGTAATTGCTTTGTTATGAAGAGAAGAGGTTTTATGAACTACCTTCTCCTACTCATTTGTCCTTCTACTCAAGAACATGCAAAAGAATTGGGGCATATGGTTGTTTTGTTAGCGATTGGGTCGACCTCAGTACCAAGGTGATCCACAATGACTGTCACTTGGTTGTCTTTTATTGTCCTGTGGATTAACATTAACCTACCAACAAATATTGAACATGGCAGCAGCTCTGGATAATAACGTAATAATAAGGTAACCACTCTCAAAGGTCTGGTGAAATGCCATTTAAGACAATTCTTATTGGGAAACAGAGTGGTCATTGCAGCCTGTTGTAGTTCTATGGTAGCTGTTCACCCCAATTTGTGTTAATAGGAGTGTTGGTGATGTTTCTAGTAGCTATCACTAGTGCTCACCTACAGATCAACTGTGCTAAACACAACACTCCACTCATCCAAGGATGGGAAGAGGTCAGCTTCGTATTCACAAGTTTTCCCATTCTGAAATATAATCGCTGACCCATTTAAGGTGGCACCAAAACATTCCAACAAGAAGCTTGTGAACTGGAAGCTCACTTCAGCCTACTTCTGGCGGCTGAGAAAGGTTTGGCCTTTATTTGCTGGTGTTTTTGGTCAGTTTCTAGGACTAGGACTCAATAAAATCTCATGGTTTCTCGGTTGGATCCTTTCTGAACAACAAATGGCACAAAACATAGCTATTTTGAGAGCTTGTGATAGAAAATCACTTCCTGCCCTCCATCTGCAGTTCATGCCAACTGCAACTTGGTGGCGTGACGTCGCATCATTTGCAGACAACCTATTAAAACAAAGTACCAAGTCAAATTATACTGTTTCAACTGAGGCAAATCATTTCACTTGCAGTTAACTAGCTAGTTAGCTAAACCGAAATGATGTTGCTGGCACACGGTTAGCTTAGCTAAGCTAGCCAGTTATCTGCATTTTGACTGTTTCATAAGATGTTCACTAAAGTTTCAAGTGAATTGTAGGAGCATGTTTTAAGCAACTTAAACTGCATGAAGGTTCTCCATGAAAAGCCTTACTCAATTAGCAACATGCCTATATAAGAAACACCGGGTCGTAGCCTTTATCCCAATCAATCAAGGCCTTCTGGAAATGGGTACATGTGGTAAACAAGAATGGTGATACTATAGTCCTACATACGTTTCATTTGAGCGACCTTCTCAAATGTAGGACATACGTGGACTGTCTGCTTTACATAGTTGGAATATGAATGTTAATACATGCAAGCTAACACTACGGTGCACTGAACTGACATCAGTAGTAGCCTATAGTTTAAGTAGCTGGTGTTGTAGAGTAGAGTTCAGTATTAGACTTAAGTCCATGCATCATCATTTCAAGCGATAGCTTGGCTGTAGCATGGATGTAGAAACTGTTTAACGACCTCATAACGTGAAGGATTCAGGAAAACGTTCATTGTTCCTCATAGGCTTAGACCTGGAATTCCTTATGCGGGCATGCCTTAAGAGGTCAATGTCTTTAAGAACCTCAGAGCAAGAGTGCTGATGTAGGTCCCCGTGCCAAAAACTGCAACCAGTTTTGGGGAGGCAAGTTAAAAAGCTAGTCCTGCATCAGCACAACCGCCCTGTTCCCAGGCATCTGGAGTTCCTGGTAGAACATGCTACGGAGTCAGCACATCAATCTTGTAAACGAACAGGCACCCATAAGTGGTTACTATAACAGATCATGCCAGTTAGATCTACAAATTGGCCTACATTACTGAAAGTGTACATGTACAGCAACACAGGCTGTATGGGAATGCCGGGAATGTTGGCCTAGTGGTACTGAAATTAGGTTGCTGTTAGATTAACCCAAACAGGTCCAGTGTTGTAAGGCTCTGTTTAGATGTTTGGGAGGGAAATCCATGAAAAAAACAGTGTCTTTCTTGCCGTAATTTGGACCGTGGATATTAAATTTCTCCAAAATAACCAAAGTTTCCAGAGTGTTCCGAATGGAGAATGTCCAAGAGTAATCCAGGAAAGGTCGCAGTGTGGAGTATTTGGTAACTGTAGGTAATTTCACATAGTTATAGTAAGTAAACTTTCTTTTTTAGTAATATCATATAGATTTAGGTGATTTTCTCTGTTGTTGATTGATGTGTTATAATAGGTTTTAGTATTAAACTGTATATTATAGAGATAAAATCTGTGATAAATTGGGAATTGGGTGGAAAAAGTATTTACTATGACTCTGAATCTCTGAATAAGGTCAAATGCAGTTAGTTCATTCATTCTCTTAATATTTGCATGCAGGTGACGACGTATTTAAGGATGACAGGAATGTTGCATTTGTACATCTAGTTTGCATATCGGACACAGACTTTCTCAGGCCGTGTCAAATAGACAATCAAAGTAATGGTCTCTGTGTTTGATGTCCGTCATGGTAGTGGTGTTACGAAGTGATTAATAGTTTAATAGTAATAAATTTGGGTGAATCTACAGTGAATCGTTAGCACTGTTTTGTTAGTTACGTAATTAAGAGTGAGACTTGAAACGCTAGAGAGGCCCTCCTTCGTAATAACTCAAAGAATTCTTGCTTGATGTTAAAGAAGATATCCTCGATTGTCAGCGGTGTTAAGGACATTTGGAGGGAGCAGGAATCTGGACTTGGGTAGTTTGTAGACCTCAGGTGGTGGAAGCTTCTTCCTGGCCTGGGGCGGGAGCGCTATCGTTGCTCTCCGAAGCTGGAGCTCCAGTGGAGATGACTCCCGGGCCCTTGACTGAGCTTTTCTCAGTGTCTGGGGTTTTAGGAGACGCTAATTTGGAGGGTTCAGTGCCTTTCAGATCTGGGGATGCACTTGGATCAGAAGATCCTGTTTCCGGCTTGGGCTCGAGGGTTCCGTTGGTGATGGGGGTGGGTGACACAGCAGGCTTAGGATCTGGAGATGCAGCAGGCTTGACATCAGGAGAAGCTGGTTTGGGATCCGGTGTTGGGCTCACAGCAGGTGTGGGGCCAGAGGTAGCCGGTTTGGTTGGTGTGAGATCAGGAGTCAGAGTCGCTGCTGGTTTCGGGTCCGGTGTGGGCGACACAGCTTTTGGGGGATCAGGAGTTGGGGTTGGTTTGGCTTCAGAAGTGGGAGCTGCTTTCACTTCCGGCGCTGGCTTGGTTTCAGGGGTGGGGCTGGCTGCTTGTTTCGCCTCAGGCGTCACAGCGGGCTTGGGCTCTGGAGACGGAGTTAAGCTCGGCTTTGCCTCAGGAGTAGGCGAGAGGGTCATTTTTGGTTCCTTTGTTGGTGTTGCAGTAGATTTGGCTTCAGGAGCTGGTTCTGGTTTTGGAGCTGCAGGCGCCGGAGCCTTCTTCTCAGATGCTGGCTTGGTTTCAGTGGTAGGTGCTGGTTTAGAAGGTGGAGGTTTGGTGTCCACAGTAACGGAGGTGCTGACAGCATCGGTCTCGGCCGTGGTGGCTGTTGGTGCCTCAGTGTCACTATCCAGTGGAAGACCAGCAGTGTTGAAACCCACTCCAGAGTCACTGGTCTCCATGTTCTTGTCATGGATGCTTGTGTCCTTAGCAGATACCTCCAAACCCTACAAGATAGCAAAGGAAGAAGTTTTGATTACGGCTGACTTAAAATAGGTATGCATCATTACTGATACTGGTATCAGGTATCGACCAGATACTGCGCTCATTTGAAGAAGCAGGTACGAGAAGTATGGTCACTGGCAGGTGACGTTAGCTCAATTAGGTAGAAGATGCAAGAGATAATGAAAACTACGATGAAGAAGGTTTTGTTGAAGGAAGCGAGGAAGTGAAAAAGAATGGGTGACCAAGCAAAAGCCCAGACAAGAGTAAATCTTGGACTGGCTTTTACTCATTGTTGAGAGCTTAAAGGAATAAAAAGATTTGAGACAGATGTTGAACTGGCCTTCTACCTGTTGATCAAGCAGGTACTAACTGCTGTTGTATTTGCTTGATGTTTTGTTGTGCAAGCAAAGTTGTTGACTTGCTAGTCTTTGATCAGAAGCTCTGCCCATTACGAGAGAGGTTTAGTCCCTTGTCAAGATGATGTTAGCGTGGTAGATAACACACTTGGACGTCGCTACTGGTAACAAGTGATCTTAAATCAGTTGCTATCTAGCTGTTTTGGCTAACTTGCCACCAAACTTTCACTTTGTGTTGGTGAAAACCAAGTTTTGTAAGGTTGACTAGCTGTTCTCTGTCCTGTAGCAGTAAAATTGGTAATGATCCACTACCGTGAACAACTTTGGAGGAGCAGGAACCTCCAGACCCCTGGCAAGAACTACGTAACGCTTTACACAATTAGGTAGAAGATGCAAGAGATGAAGAAGACTAAGATGAAGAAGGCTTTGTTGGAGGAAGCGAGGAAGTAAAAAAGAATGGGTGACCAAGCAAAAGCCCAGACAAGAGTAAATCTTGGACTGGCTTTTACTCGTTGGTGAGAGCTTAAAGGAATAAAAAGATTTGAGACAGATGTCGAACTGGCCTTCTACCTGTTGGTCAAGCAGGTACTAACTGCTGTTGTATTTGATTGATGTTTTGTTGTTTAAGCAAAGTTGCTGACTTGCTAGTCTTTGATCAAAAGCTCTGCCCATTACGAGAGAGGTTTAGTCCCTTGTCAAGATGATGTTAGCGTGGTAGATAACACACTTGGACGTCGCTACTGGTAACAAGTGCTCTTGAGTCAGTTGCTATCTAGCTGTTTTGGCTGACTTGCCACCAAACTTTCACTTTGTGTTGGTGAAAACCAAGTTTTGTAAGGTTGACTAGCTGTTCTTTGTCCAGTAGCAGTAAACTTGGTAATGATCCACTACCGTGAACAACTTTGGAGGAGAAGGAACCTCCAGACCCCTGCCAAGAACTATGTAATGCTTTGTGGTACCACTTTACACAATTAGGTAGCAGATGCAAGAGATGAAGAAGACTAAGATGAAGAAGGCTTTGTTGGAGGAAGCGAGGAAGTGAAAAAGAATGGGTGACCAAGCAAAAGCCCAGACAAGAGTAAATCTTGGACTGGCTTTTACTCGTTGGTGAGAGCTTAAAGGAATAAAAAGATTTGAGACAGATGTCGAACTGGCCTTCTACCTGTTGGTCAAGCAGGTACTAACTGCTGTTGTATTTGATTGATGTTTTTTTGTGTAAGCAAGTTGTCAAATTGCTAGTCTTTGATCAGAAGCTCTGCCCATTACGAGAGAGGAAAAAGCTAACTCTGTATTCCCAGCAAGGCCATCATGGTGAAGAGAAGGAAGAAGATGTTGTTGGAGGAAGCGAGGAAGGAAAATAGAGGGCGTGACCAAACAAGAGGCCAAACAGGAATAAATCTCGGACTGGCTTTTACTCGTTGGTGAGAGCTTAATGGGATAAAAGGATGCAAGACAGATGCCTGGCCTTCTTCGTATTGGTCAAGCAGGTAATGATGGGTGTTGTTGCGTTTGCTTAATGTTTCGCTATGTAAGCAAATTTGTCAGCTTTTGCTGTCGACTTGATAGAAAGAGGTTTAGCCCCTAGCTAGACATGTCAAGATGATGTTAGTTTGGTAGATGACACACATGGATGTCGATACAGGTAACAAGTGCTCATGCATCAGTCGATATCCAGCTGTGTCAGCTAACTTGCCACACAACTTTCACTTTGTGTTGGCGGAATCCAAGTTTTGTAAGGTTTTTCCACTTCTGTATCTTCAGATTGTGAACAAATGCACAATACAGCTGTCCATGAGGGTCTCAAAGCATGACAGTGGTCTAAAAGTCAGTTACAAGCCACAAGTGTAGGGGGACCTCAATAGCAAAGAAATACTAATTCTTCTAAAATAGTGATTTTTTGTGATTGTCTTCGTACAACAGGCTGTAGATTAGACTGTGCAGGCCCAATACGTTTCGTTTCAGTGTATAGTGTAGTGCAATAGCAGTGTATTTGCTCAGTACTCGGTTGTGCATGTTTAAAAGAAAGAGCTTTACTGGTAATCGTCTGTAGAGAGAATATATAAACCGTAGACTTTGTCTACACAACAATCTATATCACCATAGAACAAGATTTCTGAATCACCCAGTCCGTGCCTGACTGACGTTCCACGAGTTCTACAACTCCACAAGTGAGCTCCTCAGATGTGACTCTTGCTAAAGAGACTGTTGGTGAGTTAAAAAGCTCTTTCATACAGATGACCATCACAAAGCTCATGGCTCAGCAGAACCTGTTCGTTTATGGCTGGAACCTCCAAGCCCAGAAGATAATGGCTTGGCCATACAGTCAGGGACCATTCCCAGACCTCCTCAGATCATGTCTGTGACCGCGGCATCCTCAAAAATAAAGCGTATACTCTGAACTGGTCTCCCTCTTCGTTTTGACAGCATGAAAAAGAACCTACAACAAACCTTAATGCTGACTTCGGTGCTCTGGGATTTCTCCGTGATATCTTCTTTCTGGGACAGCGCTGGGGCCTCCTCGTTGTGGCGGGTGAAGGCATCCTGCACCACCTGCACACAGTACTTCAACTTTAACACATTCTCACAAAACACATAGATATTTAGAGTGTCCTGAGCATTAAGCTGTTATATATATCACCCACTCTTAGTTCTACATGTGTTCAGTGTTTCGTAAGCATGTCTAGAGTTTTGTTACCTGTCTGAAGGCATCTCCTTCCTCTTTGCCAGCGTTCTGGGCGATCTTCTCAATGGCTCGGGCTTTGGCAGCCCTTTTGCGCACCGTCACTAAACACGACACCAAGCACACGAGCAGAAGCACCACCGTCAAGGCCACCAGAGAAATGACGGCCACGAAGACGGGAGGCAGCCTGTACGCTGAGGGGCCGAGAAGGAGAGGAGAACACAATGTTACTGCCCCCTTTTTTCATAAGGAAACATGTATCCATCCAGTACATCATAAATCCACTCCAGATTCAACACATACAACCTCTTTTTACTCCAAATATATATTCATATTGTCGCTGTCCACAGACAAACATCTCCATATATATATATATATATATATATATAGCAATAAAGCAGTTGCTGTTTACAGTGTGTAAAATTCCATGTTGAATGGATCAATAGAAATGTGTACATACATACATATTGATGATTCTATGGAATATTGATAATGGTACAGTAGTGATAGATCTCAAGTAGTGAGTTTTCTTTGGGTACTATTTTGGTAAATACGAAAATAAGAATATACATAATCTAGAAGATGCATGTCAATCCATATATATATATACAAAAACATACTTTACTTTCAATGTAACTAGAAATTTTTCCAAGCTGTTTTGTGGCACTTTTATTGGTCCATTCATCATGAAATTGTCATAGAATGTAAACGACCATTGGCAGGTTTAAATGATGTAGAAAACCCCAAATCAACAAAAATGGAGATACAGTGATGATATATATATTAGTGGTGTGTTTAAAAAAATCGATTTTGATTTTTGATTTGACATTTGAATAATCTGATATCAGTGGTAATATCCAGCCCTAATATATATATATATATATATATATATATATATATTTATTTAGATGGACTTGCAATTATAGGTGGGATTCAAGTTAGGAGATTGGTAGGTTATACAAGCACCCTCTCTATATAATCTAGCTCTCTGCTTTGGCGCCCCAGGGACTCTGTAAGGTCACTGTGACAGCTGACCATTGAAACTGGGGGCTATGCACACATGGGTTATTTTTGCTCCTGGGCTGTGGGCAGTCGTGTGTCTACCATCAAGTAGAGTTGTGTGGTTAGAAGTGACCTGCCTGCTACCCGGCTAGAACTCTGTGTTCTCTAAAAGAGCATTCTATTAACCAGCTTTGTTTCCTGTGTCTACTTATTCTGTACTGCTGCCACAATACTACTTTTTGTCCACTGTGCTTGTGTGTATTGTAAACTGTGTCACTGATTGGGTCCAAATTAGCCAATTACCCATCAAGTCAATCATCACGTCTGCATAAATTCTAATTTAGTTAATCTGTTCAAAATGAATGTATTACTTTATTAATGGATTACATTCATATGTTTCCTGCTGTAAGAAGAAAGAGGTGTGGAGTTTGTTTTTTTTACCTTGCACCTCCAGGTGGACGTTGGAAACTATGAAGCCCTGCGGGTCAGTGACCTGATACAGTCCCCCGTCGCTGGCCTGCACTTGCTCCAGGATACACGTGGAGTCTTCTATGGAGAAGCGGTTGTCCAGGTTCAGCTCAGGGGGCAGGGTCAGCTCGCCCTTGTCCATGATGACCCAGGAGCGGCTGGACGCGCTGGAGTCCTCGAAGTAGACCAGACGGGCCAGAGAACTGTTCATGTGCAGGTTAAATTTAAAAGTTTCTCCGTATGGCACATTGATAAAGATCTGATGCTCTGCAGAGAGAGAGAGAGAGAGAGAGAGAGAGAGAGAGAGAGAGAGAGAGAGAGAGAGAGAGAGAGAGAGAGAGAGAGAGAAAAAGAAATAGAGAGATAAAGAAAGTGAGAGAAAGAGAGAGAGAAAAAGAAAGAAAGAGGGAGAGAGAAAGAGCGAGAGAAAGAGTGAGAGTGAGAGAGAGAGAGAGGGAGAGAGAAAGAGAAAGAGAGAAAGAATGAGAGAGAAAGAAAGAGAGAGAGAGAGCAAGAAAGGGAAAGTGAGAGAGAGAGAGAGAGAGAGAGAGAGAGAGAATGAGAGAGAGAAAGAGAGAGAGAAAGAGAGAGAGAAAGAATGAGAGAGAGAGAAAGAGAGAAAGAATGAGAGAGAGAGAAAGAGTGAGAGAGAGAGAGAGAGAGAAAGAGAGAGAGAAAGTAAGAGGAAGAGAGAGAGAAAGAGAGAGAAAGAGTGAGAGAAAGAATGAGAAAGTGAGAGAAAGAGAGAGAGAGAGAAAGAATGAGAAAGTGAGAGAAAGAGAGAGAAAGAAAGAGTGAGAGAGAAAGAGCAAGAGAGAGAGAAAGAGAGAGAGAAAGAGTGAGAGAGAGAGAGAGAGAGAAAGAAAGAGAGAGAGAGAGCAAGACAGAGAAAGTGAGAAAGAGAGAGAGAAAGAAAGAGAAAGAGGGAGAGAGAAGGAGCGAGAGAGGGAGAGAGAGAAAGAAAGAGAGAGAGAGTGAAAGAGAGAGAGAAAAAGAAAGAGAGAGAAAGAAAGAGAAAGAGAGAAAGAGAGAGTGAAAGAAAGATCAGTGTCCTGTGTTCGGTTGATCCTCACTCTAAACTGCCTGTAGGTGTGAGTGTGTGTTGGCCATGCGATGAACTGGCAGCCTGTCCATGGTGTACCCCGCCTTCGCCTGTGACACTGGGATTGGCTGAACAGTCGTTTTTCACCGTGAACTTTTAACTCGCTTTATTCTCCGACTGCTGCTTCTCGCCTGGTGTGCGCACCGCAAACCCGAATCTGCACAGATCTGATTGGCTGAGGAGCGTTTGTTGAGTTTACTATGCACGTGATTGGTCTATGAGGTTACTGCGCCTCAAAGCCCGTATACCGTAAAGACAAGAAATGTTACGCCACTTAAATATAACAGTCAGAATTAAAACGTTCTTAATAGTTTATTGGGTTTGGGTCTGCATTGGACAACGCCTGGGTCCAGACCCGGACCGGGGTCCAGACCCGGACCGGGGTCCGCCTATTAGTGACCTGTAGACTAGAGGAACACAAAGTGTGCAGCAGCAGATGAGCTACTGTCTCTGACTTTACATCTACAAGGTGGACCAGCAATAGTAGGAGTGTTTCATAGAGTGGACAGTGAGTGGACACAGTGTTTAAACACTCCAGCAGCAGCACTGCTGTGTCTGATCCACTCACACCAGCACAACACACACTAATACTCCCCCACCACGTCAGTGTCACTGCAGTGCTGAGAATGATCCACCACCCAAATAATACCTGCTCTTTGGTGGTCCTGTGGAGGTCTAGCACCACAATGTGGTGTAACCTGCAAGCTGATTGGCTCCCGTCTGGAAACCTATAACAAAGCTGCTACAGAACCATGTCATCAAATGATGTATAGCTATATTATTCTCAATTCTCTCTCTCTCTCTCTCTCTCTCTCTCTCTCTCTCTCTCTCTCTCTCTCCAGGAAGGGCCACATTAAACTGACCCCTCGCGTGCGCTACGCTCTGACCGAGCGGGACAGCGTGGTGCTGGCTGACCTGCCCTGTCAATACATCAGCCTGAAGAACACAGAGAGAACCGAGAGCACAGACTCGGCGAAGGAGAAAGAGAAGGGTCCGACGCCCACCAAGAGTGGCTTGGAAGGAGGGATGGGCAGAGGAGTGGAGAATGGAGGAAAGAGAGTAATAGAGTGGACAGTGAGTGTTGAAAACTCCAGCTTGGAAAGGGTTAAATAAACACACTGACGTATGTAAAGGCACTACTTACTGTATTAATACTGTTTGAATATTTCAATAATGAAGTGTTTTGCTTAGCAAATAAAAGTTTTCCGTCTGGAAAATAAGCTTTTTAATAATAATAACAATAACAATAACAATAATAATGTCCCCAAGTGTCTAAAATCTTTGGACAGTGCTGTATACTCATCTTATCTTATTGTTTTATATGTGCAGACAGTTGTAGAAGCTTTTCACTGCTAGCTGTACCATGTATGACTGTGTATTTGACAATTAAACTTTGATTTGATGAAGAATATTATGGTGCTTCATTGCTTTTTAATCGAATTTCCATAATCAGATTTGTAACCCTTAATCTGATTTAAGAAATCTGAGTATTCTGTTTACATGACCACTTCTAACAATCAGAAATCTGATCAGATCGGATTACTAAGTGCATGTAAACGCACTCGACGTCTCAAACACCGGGCGGCTTTCTGCGAGGGAGCTTTTAAACGAATCACCCGCCACAGACGTCTGGTTCCATTCAGCACCACTGAGAACAAAGCTTCTCTAGGATGTCTTTCTTCCCTCCACTTACGTCTTAATATCATTTATTTAAATGTCATTTTTCAAATGCCCCTCGGAGGTGATGTCAGAGAGCAGACGAGGACGCTAAAAAAGGAAGGAGAAATAAATGAAGGAAGAGGAAACGGGAGAGAATGAAGAGCGCGGAGGAAGAAAAGCCATGAATATTTCATAGGCTCTCTAGTGCAGGCAGGGAAGAAGGACCTCTCTACACCTCACTCTTTTCCCTCTCACACCACCCCACCATTATTCTGTGTCCTACTATCCTTGTAAACACTATTAGTCAAAAGTTTGGAGACACCCAGCCCCAGGTTGTTCTTATTTGTGCTATATTAATAGTAATAATATTAGTGAATAAGTGTGAAGAGATCAGAACTATAGAATAAGAGGTATGGAATTATTCCTGGAGCAGAATGAAACATCTGGTTGGGTTTAAAGAATGTTTATAGTGTCTTTTAGAAATGAGCTCATTTGCTCTGATGCAGGTTTACATACTTTGAGCATTCTGACCAGCAGTACTAACCACTACACCACCATACTGACCACTACACCACTATACTAACCACTACACCACTATACTAACCACTACACCACTATACTAACCACTACACCACCGTACTAACCACTACACCACTATACTAACCACTACACCACCATACTAACCACTACACCACCGTACTGACCACTACACCACTATACTAACCACTACACCACCATACTAACCACTACACCACCGTACTGACCACTACACCACCATACTAACCACTACACCACCATACTAACCACTACACCACTATACTAACCACTACACCACCATACTGACCACTACACCACCATACTAACCACTACACCACTATACTAACCACTACACCACCGTACTAACCACTACACCACTATACTAACCACTACACCACTATACTAACCACTACACCACCGTACTAACCACTACACCACCGTACTAACCACTACACCACCATACTGACCACTACACCACCGTACTAACCACTACACCACCGTACTAACCACTACACCACCATATTAACCACTACACCACCATACTAACCACTACATCATACTAACCACTACACCACCACACTAACCACTACACCACCGTACTAACCACTACACCACCACACTAACCACTACACCACTATACTAACCACTACATCATACTAACCACTACAACACCATACTAACCACTACACCACCGTACTAACCACTACACCACCATACTAACCACTACATCATACTAACCACTACAACACCATACTAACCACTACACCACCGTACTAACCACTACACCACCATACTAACCACTACACCACCATACTAACCACTACACCACCATACTAACCACTACACCACCATACTAACCACTACACCACCATACTAACCCCTACACCACCGTACTAACCACTACACCACCGTACTAACCACTACACCACCATACTGACCACTACACCACCGTACTAACCACTACACCACCATACTAACCACTACACCACCATACTAACCACTACACCACTATACTAACCACTACACCACCGTACTAACCACTACATCACCGTAGAACGGCCCCCGTTTAGGTGGTGCAGTATACGGGTGGGCAAAGACAAAGACCGCCATGTTCCCTCTCACCTTTTACGTTGAGGCAGATCTTCTTGACAACTTTCCCACCGGCGTCAATAATAGTGAAGCTGCCCTCGTCGGTGACGGTGACGGCGTGCAGGACGAAGCGCTCCTCGGTAATGCTGATTCGGTTCTCGTACCACGGCTGGAAGGTTCCGTCTCCTTTCACCAGATCTAGGGCCGGCTGAGACGTCTGGTTGGCCTCGACAGCCTTGGGCCGAAAGCCCACCCCGACAGGGGCCTCTATTCCAATCAGGGAGATGTGGAAATTTCCTCCATACTTCACGTTATCCTCCATCGTGCAGTCTGCGTAGGAGAGAGCAATGAAGATAAACATAACCGTGCTGATCCCTGGTCAGACATCCAGCGTGAACTGCTGACCCCACAGTAAGTATAGAAGGTATACAGAAGAGATAGAAGAGAGAATACAGAGGTTGAGGGGGCGAGAGAGAAGCGAGGACCTCAGCCGGTATGACAGAGCCGTAATTACTGCACTGTGCCATAACAACCCTATGCCATTAACGTTATGCACCCTGTAATAACGAGGCCTATTCAGAGCCCGGACTATATTTGTTTCTGTTCGGATGAGAGGTAAACTTTGGCATAATAAAATTGGGTGTGGTTATTCAAACAAAGTTTGGAGTTTAGTCACTTAGATGTTCAAATAGAATAAAAAAAAAAAAAAAAAAAAAAAATATATATATATATATATATATATATATATATATATATATATATATATATATATACACACTACCACTCAAAAGTTTAGGATCACTTTAGAATTTCATTTCATGCAATTTTTATGTAATTCACAAACAATATTGTTCATTTCACAATGAATGTAAGTGTATCAGGTGATTTTTAAAGAATAAAAATGTTTATATTAAAGTCTATTTTTGTATAGAGGCTTATTTAGCATATAGTTCTATTATCAGTAATTCTCAGTCCTCTGTCTAAATCTCCTGGTACGACCACCAATCCAAGTTAAGGATGTTATTGGACTAATTGGTTGTTAGGACACTCTTGCTCAATTGTGATCACAGCTGAAAAACATTCTACTAATAAGTGAGTATAAAAGTGAGAACAACATTCTAGGTTAGTTTAGTATCTGAAGATCAGCAGTTGGTGACTTGCTGACCGACTCACAATGTCCAGAAAGAAACAACTTTCTTTAGAGACCCGTCAGTCCATTGTTGTGTTAAGGAAGAAGATACTCCATTAAAACAAGAACATTTCACTGTGATCCCAAACTTTTGAGCGGTAGTATATATATACCATCTCCATCATCTGTTTCTCTGTATACTTTGTTACCCTGTTCTTCAATGGTCAGGACCCCCCTACATAGCAGGTATTGTCAGGCTCTGCAGTGACACTAACATTGTGGCGGTGTCAGTGTGTGTTGTGCTGGTGAGAGTGGATCAGACACAGCAGTGCAACTGGAGTAGCAGTTTAAACACTGTGTCCACTCACTGTCCACTCTCTTAGACACTCCTGCCTTGCTGGTCCACCTTGTAGATGTAATGTCAGAGATGATGGCTCACAGTTTGTGTCCTCTAGTCCTTCATCAGTGGTCAATGTTCACCACAAGACACTGTTGAGAGTTTGGATTGGTGGACGATTCTCAGTCCAGCAGTAACACTGAGATAAACTGTGTCTGATCCACTCACACCAGCACAACACACACTAATACACCACCACCGCCACATCCGTGTCACTGCAGTGCAGAGAATGATCCACCACTCAAATAGTACCTGCTCTGTGGTGGTCCTGTGGGGGTCCTGACCATTGAAGAACAGGATAACACAGTATACAGAGAAGCAGATGGACAACATTATGCGGGTGGTGGGTCATTCTCAGCACTGCAGTTACACTAACATTGTGGTGGTGTTAGTGTGTGTTGTGCTGGTGAGAGTGGATCAGACACAGCAGTGTCACTGCTGGATTGACAATCGTCCACTAATCAAAACTATCCAGGCACCAGCATCCCGTGAGCAATGATGAAAAACTAGAGGAACACAAACTGTAATGAGCTACTGTCTCTCACTTTACATCTACAAGGTGGACCAGCAAGTAGTAGCAGTGTCTAATAGAGAGGACAGTGAGTGGACACAGTGTTTAAACACTCCAGCAGCACTGCTGTGTCTGATCCACTCGCACCAGCACAACATGAGAGGCAGCACCATTTTCTATTCAGCACACAATCAAAAATGAATTAAAATTAAAAAAATAATAATAAATTAATATTCAAAACAGCAACAATGGAACTAAGTGTATGTGTGATATGGTTTCACCTCTGACGATGAGATTGAAGCGCTTGATGTTTTGAGGATTCTTGTCAGACTTGATGATGTAGACCCCCTCGTCAGTCTCCCCAACATTCTCCAGGATTAAATGACTCAACGGCTGGTTCAGCTTGACCCGAGGGTTCACCACTGCTCCCGCCTTCATCAGCGACAGCTCGCGGCCAGCCGGACCAATCGAGGGCTTGAAGACCACCTCGGCCCCGCCCGCCGGCAACAGGATATTGTAATCCTCACCCAAGAACACAGTCTGGTCTTTTTACCGAGACAAAGAGAAAGAGAGACACAGAGGGAGACAGAAAGAAAGAGAGAGGTTGTACTTTAATAATTTAATCTTGGTCTAATCTGGGATCATTTAATTGGATGGTTGCACAGAAAGCTTACCTTTCAGAGTCTTGGTGTGAGCTGATTGGCCTTCAGGGTGAAGAGATACAGTAAGTTCAAAATAAAAAACATAAAATACAGAATTATTAACTCCATTCATTATAGAAACTTTTTACAAACACATATATGAAGGTACTTAAGGACCCCACATGGTTTTGGTAGATGCACTGACTGACGTTTGAATTACTGCAAGGCTGTGGCAGTATATTAAACACGGTGGGGGCACCAAATCTACTTTGACATCAGTTTATTTGGGGCGGGGGTGGCATTTAAAGCTTATCTAAACGTCGGGTGGGACGGGGGGGCTTGTAATACAACTTAATAGCTCCAGTTCAAACCTTAGACTTCAGACACCAAACTTGTCTTAGCTGCAAACACAGTTACATGGTCACCACATTGTGACAACCTACTGTTTTGGTGCCCACAACGCTGTCGAAATGTTGCGACAATGTTATCTGACAATGTTGTGACAACATAGTGCCACAACCTCCTAAAAGCCTTCCTACGTTCCATCATATCTGCATTGACCTCCATGGAAGTTGCCAATAAGTGGTCCTAACACCACATGACAACTTGATAGCAACGTTGTGGCAACATTGTGACATTTAGACAACGTAAACTGCAGCACCTTGTGACAACGTTGTAGTAACACTATAAAAAATAGACAGCATTGTGTGTTTGCTGGGATCAGATGGGTTGTAGCCTCTACTACACTGGCTAAGTCTCTCGTTTGAATAGATTTGAGTCCAAAAACTACTCAGTTGCCATTCTAGCACTTTCCTTATGATGAAAAGAGAAGAAGAAACGGCTGCAGTTGATACGTTTTGTTATAATTCTTAAACGAATGCAGAAAAACAATGTTTGCTGCCAGTGGGCTCTAATGGTAGCTAGCTAATCTTGCTAATATTAGCACTTAGTGGCAAAAGCCAAACAGCATATACCTTTGACTTAGGTTATGTGGATTTAAATGATGTTCCTTGCCACATCTTTGTGTTTGGGTTGTCAGACTTGTTAGTCAGACATGGGATGATGAAGCTAGCTAGCTATTTAGCTAAGGCTAGCTGTCTTTGAATTAGTTTGGACAGTACATAAAGCAGCTAATAACCAGAACATTAAGATGTGGGTTTGAAGCAAGAAACACTCTGTAAAAGACAGTCAATATCAAGGAGATTCACAAAAGACCAGTTAGGCTTTTGCCAGTGAGTGCCAAAGATTAGCTAGCAAGCTAAAATTAGAGCCCTGTGGCTCCAAACCTTGTCTTTCTTCACTGATATAGGAATTTAACCTATCAACTGCAGCCGTTTACTCTTCTCTTCTCTTTCTTATCACTGGGAAAGTTCTAGAAGCAGTTCAGTAGAGACTGGACGTGTTAACAAATGAACAAATTCAGACCCTAAAAGGCCTACAAGTTCTTTAACTATCGTCTTTGGGGGTCTGTGACACATTTGGCCCAGGAAACGGCTATTTACGTAACAATTAGACACAAATGTACACATTTAAAAAATACATGTTGTTGTCAAAATCACAAATCTTTATAAAGTTGCCCCAATTTAGAGTAGAATCAAGTACTGGCACTGCTAAGCGTAAGTATTCTGCAATAAATATGATCTCTAATAACACTGTTCATTAATATTAATGTACATATGTCTTACCCAAGAATAGCAGCAGGCTGATGCCCAAAACTTTGAGGCTGTCCATGTTAGTTCTAGGAAAGGAGACAGAAGAGAATTTTATCACCTTCATGGAAAACAGATCAGATTCATTGCAAGTTAACACATCCACTACAGAAAATAACACTACTAATTTCCTAAAGGTTAACAGTTTGGGAAAAGAAGAAGCACAGTCCACATTCTGTTTTATTATATTTGCTATTATGTGCTTTTGTTATTATGTAGTCATTTTCACATAGAAAACACATTCATCTTCACATAACTGCATGTAGTCAGAGTATTATAAAAATTATTATAAAAAAACTGAGCACAATTGAAGTGAATTGTGGTGAAATTACAGATTTTATTAATATTTCAATTGAATGGTGAAGTCCAATTTAAATCCCCAACTCTTTTACCTCGGTGGAGGTCTGTTCACATTATGCAACCTTTCGTGCTGGATCAGGGAGTCAGTTCCTGTCTCGAGGGCAACTACTGAGAGCAATAAAGTATTTCCTCTCACGGTAGTGTTGCTGAATTAGCTCCTTAAAGACTCATTACAGAATGTTTGCAATTATAGAAGTGCAGGCCTGACTGATATATTGCTGTTCTGAGATTTTCCATTGACGTCTTAATAGAATTAAAGGAGAGGAACTTAACTCTTCTCGGTTTTAGTAATCACTTGGCCTGCTTTCAGACCTTTTCTGCTGAAGAATCGATGGAAAGCAAGGCCCTAGATAACTCCTGTAGCAGATTCGTACAGCTCAAGAGATTTATCAGCTACTTACTACTTACACCTTCCTCTGAATCTATGAGTGGATGAAAGACGGGAACTGAAGTAGCATTCTCTGGCTGAGAGCCCATGCGGACCCAGAGACACAGGCTAGCTGTGTTCTAGCCTCGGTAGGACGGGTCCTAGGCAGGACAGTCCTGTGAAGACTCCTCCTTAGCAACCTCGGTCACACAAATGGAACAGCCTACGGAGGTTGTCTTCTCTGGGGCGGATGCAAGGACGGATTATGGATAGTTTGGAATAACCCCTCCCCAGCCCGCGTCCCTCGTGATCAAGGGCCCTCTAATGGTATGCCCTGCTCTTCTCTAGGTCCCCCTGCTAGGGGCTCTCATAACCAGGGCCCTCTAAAAGTATGCCCCCCTCTTTCCTAGGATCCCTAATAGCCAAAAGTCGAAGTCAGAGCAGTGCCACAACGCCTCGTCCTTTTTCATAAGGGGCCCAAAAGCATGGCTAGGGCCCCCAAAAGCATGGCTAGGGGCCCCAAAAGAATGGCTAGGGCCCCCAAGAGGCCCTGGGGTCAAAGTCTCTGAAAGTCAGAGGATCCTTAAAATGGAGGGCCCTCAGAAATAAAAATATATTGTATCATAAATGTTGATAGGCATCGCAAAGTGTTTTGGGCCAAGGGCCCCTGGGCGCAGACCCCATGGCCTGGTCAGTAATTCAGCCATGGGCAGATGGGATTTTCCAGCAAGACAATGTGACATATCACACAGCTAGAAATGTCCAACATTGGTTGGAAGAGCTGACCAAGACCTCCAAGTACTACCCTGGACTAATTCCCCAGACTTTAACCCAATTGAGCATCTATGGGACCACCTGGATGGTGGTGTTGGCTCTATGGATCCACCTCCACGCTCCCTCCAGCAGCTGGAGGATGCACTGCAGTCAGCATGACTCTAGAAATACCTGTGACCACCTACCAGAACCTTATTGAGTCTCCCAGTCCGTCTAGCTGCTGTCCAATGCTGCAATGCCCATCCCTAGATTTGGTACTGGTGTCAATCATTTAGTACGACAGGCCCAGAAATGTATACTGAAAACAATTTCCTGCGTCAGCAGCATCAGCAGTAACAGCAGAGCCACTCACATCTTCTGTATAGAGCCTCTTTGTCAAGCTGCATACTGTCATCAAACCAGACTCAAAAGCCAGGCCTACAGACTAAACACTTCATGACATCAAAGGATTCCACTCAATTCTGCTTAAGGAGTCAAAACAAGAGGAATTTCACAAAGCAGGATTTCTCAGATAAGCCAGACAAAATAAAGGGGGGGGGCAATATACTAATTTTCAGTGCTTTGGGGGTCTACTATAGTAGTTTTTCATCTTTCAATATTTTTCCAATCTGTATTTACCTTCTGTCTGCAACACTCTGTTAGAGCTCCAGTGTCTTTAAGCTCTGCAACCCGATGGGCCCAGTGTGCCCTGATTGCTGTGTTCTGATTGGTCCACAATGAGCCCCAAAGCACGTTCCCCTATGTCTTCTTGGCACGGCTACAAAACTAAACAAACTCTTTGCTGTGTATAGTGTGAGGGACAGCCAAGCTTGACGGTGGGCAGGCAATAAGGATTGTATTACGAGATGATGTCACCTTGTAACAGAAAAAAGGGCTGAGTTTTTTGCTCTGGCATGTACTTTATTTTGAACTTTACATGCACAAAATGCTACAACTCACAAAACCCTAACCCTAACCCAACCAGAAAAGCATAATAGGTCTCCTTTAAGTTCTGTTCAATAGGTTAAGCGATAAGGCAGGTTCCTCACGCAGGGCTTTAGCTTTCCAGTTATACTATAAAAGTTTGCTCTGTAAAAGATATGCTGAATTTTCCAAATCTGCACTAAATTTGGCAACACTTTACCATAGGTTACTGTTCATAAGGCTACATGGCACCTACATAAGCTTATCATGACCACTGACATAGCCCTACATTAATGTGTTGAAATGCTTACTTCGGTAGGTGTTGTATGCTATAAGGTTACATTGGGTTACAATGTGTGTGGGCTTATGTCAGCTGTCGCGGCAAGCTTATGTAGGTGTTGTGTAGCCTTATGAGCAGTACCCTACGGTAAACAACACAGGTGGAACGAATAAGAACAAACACAAACATTGTAAAACACCCCAGAGCCCAAGAATAGAGCATTCAAGAGTCTTTCACCAATCAAACACTAGTATGCCAGTTGGTGTCTTTACAGTGATGGTGATTGAAACCAGGGGTCACAGTGTCTACAGCTCATATCATCACTGTCCAAATAAAAAAACAGTATCACCAAAAGAAATTCAACTTTACAGAGGAGGACAAAACTTAATTTGCTGTTAATGCGGGTCAATGGAACCAGAATTCTTTCCCAAGTGATTTTGGTGCATTTCTATTGGTCCTTTCATTGTAACACTTTATATCACAGGCTATAAAGAACAGAGGTTATGTGTTATAAATGGAGATATGTGTTATATCCCATGATTCACTTGAAGCCGTGGAGGAAAAAATGATGGAAAGCGAGAATTTGGCTGTGTGTATGTAGCTACTGCTAGTAAACTGCTGCTACAGACGTTAGCGCTACTTACGTTTCTTCTGAGGTAAAAAAAAAAGCTTAAATTCCTCTTGATTCTTCTTCTCTGAGCTCCAGCAGTACATACTGGGTTCAATCTAGTATCTACTGGCTTATTAGGTGGTTTTGGCTGCGGCCTCTCCGCATTAGAAACATGCACTAATGGTTTTCAGGCCTTTAGTCTAAAGCCTCCGTCTCTTCCTGCAGCCCTCCGGCCTAATGTTTCTTTCTCTCTCCACATTTCATGCCTCAATCAAACTCCTTCCCTCTTGCCCTTACATAACGCTGAAACATCCCATAATATATCACGCCCTCCCCTAAAACACAGGCGCAGAGTGCTCTTGCTCTTGCTTCCCAATAACACCCGGCATTCATAAAACATGAACCAGCAGCCAGGCATGAGCGCAGCGCAGAGAGCAGCAGGCCGGTTTGGCATCATGCGAGCAAAACAAACAAGTTCAGCCTGCCAGCCCAAATCCCATTTTTTGGCATATCCAGATTGTTTCCAGGCTGATACACATCAAATCCGATTTTTGCAAATCAGACCACATTTTTTGGTGTCTTGAAATGTGATTCCAATCATATTTTTACAGATGCGCCTCAGTCTGGACACTCTGGACACTTCAATCGGATGAGTAAGACTTGCTATTTTATTACTCTGATGTACTATCTCATAATTATGACTTGCTATTTTATTACTCTGATGTACTATCTCATAATTATGACTTGCTATTTTATTACTCTGATGTACTATCTCATAATTATGACTTGCTATTTTATTACTCTGATGTACTATCTCATAATTATGACTTGCTTTTTTTTACTATGATGTACTATCTCATAATTATGACTTGCTGTCTCAGAATTGTGACTTGCTATCTCAATTGATTTACAATCTCAAATAAAACTTGCTATTTTATTACTATGATGTACTATCTCATAATAATGACTTGCTTTCTCAGAATTGTGACTTGCCAGCTCAAAATTGACTTGCTTCTAATCATTATGACTTGCTATCCCAGAATTATGGCTTGCTATTTTATTACTATTATGTACTATCTTATACTTAAGACTTGCTATTTTATTACTATGATGTACTATCTCATAATTAAGACTTGCTATTTTATCACTATGATGTACTATCTCAGAATTGTCACTTGTCAGCTTAAAATTGACTTGCTTCTTATAATTATAACTCGCTTCTTATAATTATGGCTTACTTCTTATCATTATGACTTACTATCTCGGAATTATTACTTGATTCTTATTATTCTGACTTGCTTCTTATAATTATGACTTGCTATCTCAGAAATATGACTTGCTTTTGTAATTATGACTTGCTTCTTATCATTATGGCTTGCTAACTCAGAATTATTATTTCAAATTTTATTACTATGGCGTACTATCTCATAATGATGACTTGCTATCTCATAATTATGACTTGCCAGCTTAGAATTATGACTTGCCAGTTTAAAATTTACTTCTAATCATTATGATTTGCTATATCAGAATTATGACTTGCTATCTCATAATTGATTTACAATCTCATTCTTATAACTTGCTATTTTAAAACTATGATGTACTATCTCATAGTTAAGACGTGCTATTTGATTATCATAATGAACTATATCAGAATTTACTTGCTTCTTATCATTATGACTTGCTTCTTATCATTATAACTTGCTATCTCATAATTATGACTTACCAGCTCAGAATTATGACTTGCAAGCTCAAAATTGACTTCTAATCATTATGACTTGCTATATCGGAATTATGACTTGCTATCTCATAATGGATTTAAAATCTCATAATTAAGATTTTATTTATTTATTATTATTATTATGATTAACTATATCTGAATTGACTTGCTTCTTATCATTATGACTTGGTATCTCAGAATTATGACTTGTTTCTTATAATTATGACTTGCTTCTAATCATTATGATTTGCTATATCAGAATTATGACTTGCTATCTCATAATTGATTTACAATCTCATTATTATAACTTGCTATTTTAAAACTATGATGTACTATCTCATAGTTAAGACTTGCTATTTGATTATCACAATGAACTATCAGAATTGACTTGCTTCTTATCATTATGACTTGCTATCTCATAATTATGAATTACCAGATCAGAATTATGACTTGCCAGCTCAAAATTGACTTCTAATCATTATGACTTGCTATATCGGAATTATGACTTGCTATCTCATAATTGATTTAAAATCTCATAATTAAGACTTTATTCATTTATTTATTATTATTATGATTAACTATATCTGAATTGACTTGCCTCTTATCATTATGACTTGCTATTTCAGAATTATGACTTGTTTCTTATAATTATGACTTGCTTCTTATCACTATGACTTGCTATCTCATAATTGACTTACTATGTCATAACTATGAATTGCTCACGAAATTTGCTATAATTATGACATGCTCATTATTATTTTATCTTATATCATAATTGACATACTATCTCATAATTATGACTTGTTATAGTCATGACACGCCTATTGTTTTTATATTTTTAGCTCATAATTGACATACTATCTCATAATTATGACTTGCTATCCCATAATTGTGATTAATTATCTCATAAAAATTATGATGATGACAACATGCTGCCCTATAATTATTAGACATTTTTATAATAATGATATTCTATCTCATAATTCTGACTTGCTTTCTTATAACCATGACAAAAGCTTCTATATGTGTTACTTTATCTTCACTACCATTTTGTAAGACACACAGTCAGTATTGAGGCAGACTATATACAGCTTTTTTTTTTTTTTCAAACTAGTGGAAACCGGCTTCCGTACAAGTCCCACGTTGCTGCATCCCTAATTAGAGGCCTCATTTGCATATTGTCTGCAATATCAGAGCTGCAAACATCACAATACCGCTGAACAAACGTTAACTGTGCCCTGAGGATTATGAGAACAGCCCCGTGTTTCTTATTTTGTTCTCTGACGTCATCAAAAACCAGGTAGCTATGAGTCAAACTGGGTGTGGAGCTGTCCTGAATTGCAGGAGCTGGTGCGCTCGTGCCTCCTCCTGTGCTGCGAGTCCATTGATATGCACGGGCGGTCGGTGTGCGTGTGACTTACCCGCGAGCTCTCAATCTGCCTCCCTCTCGTGATACTGCGCTCCCTTTTTTCTCTCCCTCTCCACTAAATCCTCCCCATCAGAGAAATATTTGCCATCCCAACATATTTCTCATAGTGACACGATGAACAATCGCCCACTCCACAAGAAGGGGGGGGGGGGACGGGGGGGTTTGGCTGAAGCTGAAGGTTTTTATGTAAAGTTTCCGTTTCACCTTACATGGTGCTGCAGTTACATTCTGTATCAGAGTTATCCGTTCCACCTTAAATAGTTCAAAAATTACACTCTGTGTTGGAATTGTCAGTTCCACCTTAAATGGTGCTGCAGTTACATTATGCATCTAATTGTCTGTTCCACCTTAAATGCAGTTAAATGCTGCAGTAACATTGTGCATGGGATTGTCCGTTCCACCTTAAATGGTGCTGCAGTTACATTGTGCATGGGATTGTCTGTTCCACCTTAAATGGTGCTGCAGTTACATTTGCCTGTTCCACCTTAAATGGTGCTGCTGTTACATTATGCATGGAATTGTCTGTTCCACCTTAAATGGTGCTGCAGTTACATTATGCATGGAACTGTCTGTTCCACCTTAAATGGTGCTGCAGTTACATTATGCATGGGATTGTCTGTTCCACCTTAAATGGTGCTGCAGTTACATTATGCATGGGATTGTCCGTTCCACCTTAAATGGTGCTGCAGTTACATTTGCCTGTTCCACCTTAAATGGTGCTGCAGTTACATTTGCCTGTTCCACCTTAAATGGTGCTGCCGTTACATTATGCATGGGATTGCCCGTTCCACCTTAAATGGTGCTGCCGTTACATTATGCATGGAATTGCCCGTTCCACCTTAAATAATGCTGCAGTTACGTTCCTCCAATAGAGAGTGTAACTGCATAATCATTTAAGGTGGAGCGGACAATTCCGATACAAAGGGCCACTGCTGCAGCATTTAAGGTGGAATGGACAATTCCGATACAGAATGTAACTGCTGCACCATTTAAGGTGGAACAGACAATTCCAATACAGAATGTCACTGCTACACCATTTAAGGTGGAGTGGACAATTCCAATACAGAATGTCACTGCTACACCATTTAAGGTGGAATGGACAATTCCGATACAGAATGCAACTGGTGCAGCATTTAAGGTGGAGTGGACAATTCCAATACAGAATGTCACTGCTACACCATTTAAGGTGGAGTGGACAATTCCAATACAAAATGCAACTGCTGCAGCATTTAAGGTGGAATGGACAATTCCAATACAGAGTGCAACTGCTGCAGCATTTAAGGTGGAGCTGACAATTCCAATACAGAGTGCAACTGCTGCAGCATTTAAGGTGGAGCTGACAATTCCGATACAGAGTGCAACTGCTGCAGCATTTAAGGTGGAGCTGACAATTCCGATACAGAATGCAACTGCTGCAGCATTTAAGGTGGAATGGACAATTCCGATACAGAGTGCAACTGCTGCAGCATTTAAGGTGCACCATTTAAGGTGGAAATATATTAAATGACAAAAAAAAGTGGCACGTAATTAATAAAGGGTTTGCAAATGGTTGCGCGCGAGCGATACTCGCCCATAGCATTTCTTCTCGCGCTTAAATCGTTTAGTAAGACACAGTGATGTGACTGTACTGTTATTATTATTATTATTTTATGTATTTTCTCGCGCGCTGCATGCTGACTGAGCATTTGATGCGCTGCATATGCATCATGACGTGCCGGCGCGCGCTTCTTCTGCTCAAATCAAGCCCAAACATCAAACCCGACACCAGATAAAACACCAAGCACGCGCAATCAGCAAATCTAAACCGAACCGACACCCCGCACGGCTTTCATATCGAACCTGGAAAATTACCAGACGACGCCGGGAAACGCTGCAGAATTTAACCCCTCGTGTCCTGCAGGCACAGACCCGAGCCTATCCCGTTCAAGCCGGCTCCGAACGCCGTGCACGAGCGTTTTCACTTACCGTGACCGCAACGCGGAGCCGTGCGTTAACGAAGACGAGGCGAATGAGCTCGCTGAGGTGTCCAGATTCTTCCGTCCGGGAGTTTTCCGTCCTCGCCTTCGTCTCCACCTCCTTCTCGACCTCGCCTCCCCAGAAACCCACTTCAGGACTGAGGTTGCACATTTGGAAGACGCTCAGGATGCGTCGTCTGCAGCTCTCGGAGATGCTCGACTGAGGTCGGCAAAGCCCGGAGCCTCAGCCACCTCACATCACAATCACACTCATCACAGCACTGATTCAGTAACACAATTATACTGAGACCACAAATTACTTTACTGAGACCACAAATTACTATACAGAGACAGCAAATTACTATACTGAGACCACAGATTACTATACAGAGACCACAAATTACTATACAGAGACAACAAATTACTATACTGAGACCACAGATTACGATACAGAGACCACAAATTACTATACTGAGACCACAGATTACTATACTGAGACCACAGATTACTATACAGAGACCACAAATTACTATACAGAGACAACAAATTACTATACTGAGACCACAGATTACTATACAGAGACCACAAATTACTATACAGAGACAACAAATTACTATACTGAGACCACAGATTACGATACAGAGACCACAAATTACTATACTGAGACCACAGATTACTATACTGAGACCACAGATTACTATACAGAGACCACAAATTACTATACAGAGACAACAAATTACTATACTGAGACCACAGATTACGATACAGAGACCACAAATTACTATACAGAGACAACAAATTACTATACTGAGACCACAGATTACGATACAGAGACCACAAATTACTATACTGAGACCACAGATTACTATACAGAGACCACAAATTACTTTACTGAGACCACAAATTACTATACTGAGAACACAAATTACTATACTGAGACCACAAATTACTATACTAAGACCACAAATTACTATACTGAGACCACAGATTACTATACTGAGACCACGGATTACTTTACTGAGAACACAAATTACTATACAGAGACCACAAATTACTATACAGAGACCATAAATTACGAAACTAGGACCGCAGATTACTATGCTGAGACCACAAATTACTATACTGAGACCACAGATTTCTATACTGAGACCATAAACTACTATACTGAGACCACAGATTACTATACATAGACCACAAATTACTATACTGAGACCACAGATTACTATACTGAGACCACAGATTACTATACAGAGACCACATATTACTATACTGAGACCACAGATTACTATACAGAGACCACAAATTACTATACTGAGACCACAAATTACTATACTGAGACCACAGATTACTATAAAGAGACCACAGATTACTAGACTGAGACCACAAATTACTATACTGAGACCAGAGATTACTATACTGAGACCACAAATTACTATACTGAGACCACAGATTACTATACAGAGACCACAAATTACTATACTGAGACCAGAGATTACTATACAGAGACCACAAATTACTATACTGAGACCACAGATTACTATACAGAGACCACAAATTACTATACTGAGACCACAGATTACTATACTGAGACCACAGATTACTTTACTGAGACCACAAATTACTATACTGAGAACACAGATTACTATACTGAAACCACAGATTACTATACTGAGACCACAGATTACTTTACTGAGACCACAGATTACTATACTGAGACCACAGATTACTATACTGAGACCACACATTACTATACTGAAAGTACAAATTACTATACTGAGAACACAAATTACTATACAGAGACCACAGATTACTATACTGAGACCACACATTACTATACTGAAAGTACAAATTACTATACTGAGAACACAAATTACTATACAGAGACCACAAATTACTATACTGAGACCACAAATTACTATACTGAAAGTACAGATTACTATACTGAGACCACACATTGCTATACTAAAAGTACAAATTACTTTACTGAGAACACAAATTACTATACAGAGACCACAAATTACTATACTGGAAGTACAGATTACTATACTGAGACCACACATTGCTATACTAAAAGTACAAATTACATTACTGAGAACACAAATTACTATACAGAGACCACAAATTACTGTACTGAGACCACAAATTACTATACTGAAAGTACAGATTACTATACTGAGACCACACATTACTATACTGAGACCACAAATTACTATACTGAGACCGCACATTACTATACAGAGACCACAGATTACTATGCTGAGACCACAAATTACTATACAGAGACCATAAATTACTATACTGAGACCACAAATTACTATACAGAGACCTCAAATTATTATACAGAGACCATAAATTACGAAACTAGGACCGCAGATTACTATGCTGAGACCACAAATTTACTATGCTGAGACCACAGCTTAATATACAGAGACCACAAATTACTGTACTGGGACCACAAATTACTATACTGAGACCACAAATTACTATACTGAGACCACAAGTAATTATACTCAGACCACAGATTACTATACCGAGACCACAAATAATTACACTAAGACTACAAATTACTATACTGAGACCATAAATTACTATACTGAGACCACAAATAATTACACCGAGACTACAAATTACTATACTGAGACCATAGATTACTATACTGAGCACACAAATAATTATACTAAGCCCTACTAAACCCTACTCCTACATATACACTAAACCCTAACTCCTACATTTACACTAAACCCTAACCCCTACATTTACACTAAACCCTTACCCCTACACTTACACTAAACCCTAACCCCTACATTTACACTAAACCCTAACCTCTACATTTACACTAAACCCTAACCCCTACATTTACACTAAACCCTAACCTCTACATTTACACTAAACCCTAACCCCTATATTTACACTAAACACTAACCCAAACATTTACACTAAACCCTAACCCCTGTATTTACACTAAACACTAACCCAAACATTTACACTAAACCCTAATCCCTACATTTACACTAAACCCTAACCTCTACATTTACACTAAACCATAACTCCTACATTTACACCAAACACTAACCCCTACATTTACACTGAACCCCAACCTCTACATTTACACTAAACCCTAACCTCTACATTTACACTAAACCCTAACCTCTACATTTACACTAAACCCTAACCCCTACATTTACACTGAACCCCAACCTCTACATTTACACTAAACCCTAACCCCTACATTTACACTAAACCCTAACCTCTACATTTACACTAAACCCTAACCCCTACATTTACACTAAACCCTAACCCCTATATTTACACTAAACAGTAACACAAACATTTACACTAAACCCCTAACCCCTACATTTACACTAAACCCTAACCTCTACATTTGCACTAAACCCTAACCCCTACATTTACACTAAAACTCTAACCTCTACATTTACACTAAACCATAACTCCTACATTTACACTAAACACTAACCCCTACATTTACACTAAACCCCAACCTCTACATTTACACTAAACCCTAACCCCTACATTTACACTAAACCCCTAACCCCTACATTTACACTAAACCCTAACCCCTACATTTACACTAAACCCTAACTCCTACATTTACACTAAACCCCTAACCCCTACATTTACACTAAACCCTAACCCCTACATTTACACTAAACCCTACATCCTACATTTACACTAAAACCCTAACCTCTACATTTACACTAAACCATAACTCCTACATTTACACTAAACTCTAACCTCTATGTTTACGCTAAACCCTAACCCCTAACCCCTACATTTACACTAAACCCCTAACCCCTACATTTACACTAAACCCTAACCCCTACATTTACACTAAACCCTAACTCCTACATTTACACTAAAACCCTAACCTCTACATTTACACTAAACCCTAATCTCTACATTTACACTAAACTCTAACCTCTACATTTACACTAAACCCTAAATTTACACTAAACACTAACCCCTACATTTACACTAAACCCTTACCACTACATTTACACTAAACACTAACCCCTACATTTACACTAAACCCTAACCTCTTCATTTACACTAAACCCTAACTCCTACCTTTACACTAAACCCTAACACCTACATATACACTAAACTCTAATCCCTACATTTACATTAAACCCTAACCTCTACATTTACACTAAACCCTAACCCCTACATTTACACTAAACCCCAACCTCTACATTTACACTTAACCCTAACCTCTACATTTACACTAAACCCTAACCCCTACATTTACACTAAACCCCAACCTCTACATTTACACTAAACCCCAACCTCTACATTTACACTAAACCCTAACCCCTACATTTACACTAAACCCTAACTCCTACATTTACACTAAACCCCAACCTCTACGTTTACACTAAACCCTAACTCCTACGTTTGCACTAAACTCTAACCTCTACGTTTACACTAAACCCCAACATCTACGTTTACACTAAACCCTAACCCCTATATTTACACTAAACCCTAACCCCTACGTTTACACTAAACCCTAACTCCTACGTTTACACTAAACCCTAACTCCTACGTTTGCACTAAACTCTAACCTCTACGTTTACACTAAACCCTAACTCCTACATTTACACTAAACACTAACTCCTACATTTACACTAAACCCTAACCCCTACATTTACACTAGACCCTAACCCCTACATTTACACTAAACCCTAACCCCTACATTTACACTAAACCTTAACCCCTACATTTACACTAAACCCTAACTACTACATTTACACTAAACCCTAACTCCTACATTTACACTAAACACTAATTCCTACATTTACACTAAACCCTAACTCCTACATTTACACTAAACACTAATTCCTACATTTATACTAAACCCTAACCCCTACATTTACACTAAACACGAACCTCTACATTTACACTAAACACTAACCTCTACATTTACACTAAACACTAACCCCTACATTTACACTAAACACTAACCCCTACATTTACTCTAAACACGAACCTCTACATTTACACTAAACACGAACCTGTACATTTACACTAAACCCTAACCCCTACATTTACACTAAACCCTAACCCCTACATTTACACTAAACACGAACCTCTACATTTACACTAAACACGAACCTGTACATTTACACTAAACCCTAACCCCTACATTTACACTAAACACTAACCTCTACATTTACACTAAACCCTAAACCCTACATTTACACTAAACCCTTACCCCTACATTTACACTAAACTTTAACCCCTACATTTACACTAAACCCTAACCTCTACATTTACACTAAACCCTAACTTCTACATTTACACTAAACCCTAACACCTACATTTACACTAAACACTATCCCCTTCATTTACACTAAACCCTAACACCTACATTTACACTAAACACTAACCCCTTCATTTACACTAACACCTACATTTACACTAAACGCTAACTCCTACATTTACACTAAACGCTAACCCCTACATTTACACTAAACCCTAACACCTACATTTACACTAAACACTAACTCCTACATTTACACTAAACCCTAACCCCTACATTTACACTAAACCCTAACACCTACCTTTACACTAAACACTAACACCTACATTTACACTAAACCCTAATACCTACATTTACACTAAACACTAACTCCTACATTTACACTAAACCCTAACTCCTACATTTACACTAAACCCTAACTCCTACATTTACACTAAACCCTAACACCTACCTTTACACTAAACACTAACACCTACATTTACACTAAACCCTAACACCTACATTTACACTAAACCCTAACTCCTACATTTACACTAAACCCTAACTCCTACATTTACACTAAACCCTAACACCTACATTTACACTAAACCCTAACTCCTACATTTACAGTAAACACTAAGCCCTACATTTACACTAAACCCTAATCCCTACATTTACTCTAAACACGAACCTCTACATTTACACTAAACGCTAACTCCTACATTTACACTAAACACTAACCCCTACATTTACACTAAACGCTAACTCCTACATTTACACTAAACACTAACTCCTACATTTACACTAAACACTAACCCCTACATTTACACTAAACCCTAACACCTACATTTACACTAAACCCTAAACCCCTATATATACACTAAACCCTAACCTCTACATTTACACTAAACACTAAACCCTACATTTACACTAAACGCTAACTCCTACATTTACACTAAACACTAACTCCTACATTTACACTAAACACTAACCCCTACATTTACACTAAACCCTAACCCCTACATTTACACTAAACCCTAAACCCCTATATATACACTAAACCCTAACCTCTACATTTACACTAAACACTAAACCCTACGTTTACACTAAACGCTAACTCCTACATTTACACTAAACACTAACCCCTACATTTACACTAAACCCTAACACCTACATTTACACTAAACCCTAAACCCTGGGCTATAAGAGTGGCTCCATTCTGACTCAATGTGAGCTGCACTGTGACGGTCGTGAGTGACTGTGTTCGTATTTCTTCACACTAGTGAACACTGAGCTTACTGAAGGTCCACTCACACTCCGTCAGCCTCAACATGACTGCAGATCTGGCGCCGAGAGCAGCAGGTACTTTAGGATGACTTGGATATGACAGTGGATGATTAAATGTCTGGGAGTCTGGGGGGCTACAGATCGCTACAGCAGCCCCTCCGGCACTCATCTCTCTATTTAAACATTTAAACATGGAGCAACTTCCATCTGTTTTGTCTCCTCATTGCATTAAATATTATTTAGCATTAATTTTTTTTTGGAGTAAATCAATATCAGAGCAATGGAAAAATGGATGGAAAAACATAAAATGAGTAACACTGAACAATTAACATACATGCATAAAATAGGGGAAGGGCGATATCAATGATTATCTAGATTTTTTAAATAATTAAATAATTTAAATAATTAATTCTCCATATCGCCCAGACCCAGCTGGTACCATACTGAACTATATCCAGTAGAGTCACCAACTTGTTTACACCTCTATGTTAACCACTGAGCCTAGTGTGTTTTCAATCAAGATTCCAGTGACCCCCCCAAGACTGCAGCAGTGATAATGCTTGTGAGTGCTCGCTTTCACGCTCACGACTGATAAGAATCTGAAATTGTAAGTGCTTCTCATTGCTG
The DNA here is from genome assembly GCA_021613375.1 of Megaleporinus macrocephalus. Taxonomy (NCBI): domain Eukaryota; kingdom Metazoa; phylum Chordata; class Actinopteri; order Characiformes; family Anostomidae; genus Megaleporinus; species Megaleporinus macrocephalus. Next base: position 6,978,339 of record CM038705.1, read on the forward strand.
GAGGCGTTGACCTTGTAGCTTGAATCCCCATACAATCCCCATGGCAAGTTTCTTGCTCTCTCTGGCTCCAGGCTGCAGCCAATAACCTGGAGTATGTGGGCCTTGAGTAATTGTAATTGAGTAAGTGAGATTAGGGAAGCTCTGGACTGGCACGTGTTAACATATGTCCCCATAGACTCCTATGTGTCTTTTTTTTTCAAGAACTGATAGAGATACTGGCTCTTCTGAAGCACATCCTGTTTGGGCTCTCGCACTGTTCACTTGCAGACAGCATGGCTTCGCTTTTCCCAGGAAAATGTGCCCCGCGGTGCAGGCCATCTGCTTCCTCTCATCCTGGGATGTGACACTGGATTCAGGCCATGATGGACCTTCAGATTATGGTGAGCGTGGCTTCTGCAACAGACGGTATCTCGGCAGTCTAGGAGACTATCTGGTCTCAGAGAGCCTGATCGATACAGGACTGTCTGTCATTGGCAAACATTCCTCAATGGGCTGATCTCCATGGTGCTACAATTTCCATTCCATTTCATTCCAATCTGCTCTTGTGGCTCCCTTAGCGCTGCAGAGCATAATTCACTTTTACACCACTGTTGTGAATACACAGCCGAGTCACATTATTATGACCACCAGCTAATATCCAGAGGGACAACCAGGTGCAGCACAGACAGCAGCTAGACGGACTGGGAGACTCAATAAGGTCCTGGTAGGTGGTCACAGGAGGTATCATGCTGGAGGGAGCGTGGAGGAGGATCTATAGAGCCAACACCACCATCCAGGTGGTCCCACAGATGTTCAAGCCTGGGGAAATAGGGGTCCAGGGTAGTACTTGGAAGTCCTGGTCACCTCTTCCAACCAATATGGGACATTACTAGGACATTACTAGTTGTAGGGATCCGGTCTTGTGACTGGAGGGTTGGCGGTTCAATCCCCTGGACCAACAAGTATCTTCGAAATAGTAACTTTGCAGGAGAGGACAAAAACTGTCTTCACTTTCAATGGAAGTCAATGGAACCAGAATTTTACGCAAGCTATTTTGGAGCATTTCTATTGGTCCATTCATCATAAAACTTTCACACGATGTAAGCAGCAGCTACTGAAATCAAACGATGTCGAAAAATAAAAATGGCCAAATATGATATATTCTTTTTTTTTTATATCGTCGCTGTCCATTTTTAGTTTTCTACATCGTTTAAACATGACAGCCGGCGTTTACATTGTCCGAATATTTCATGATGAATGGACCAATAGAAATGCTCCAAAATAGCTTGGAAAAAATTCTGGTTCCATTGACTTCCATTAAAAGTAAAGTAAGTTTTTGGTATCTCCTGTAAAGTTGCAATTTTAAAGATGTCCTTGTTTTTTATTGGACAGCGACGATATACTAGTTGATATTGTGCTATATGAAAAATCTAGGCAAGAAAGATGAAACTATCTTGAGCATTTTTCTCACATGTATGTTTTCAATAAATATGTTGGCATGGATTGTATTTCATTTAAAATGTAATGTATTTAAACCTGTTAAGCACATATTGGGGCAATGATGTACGGATCCAACGTTCATAAGATTTGGACAAGCTCTGCTGGGATTGGACAGACAGTAGAAACCTAATTCCACATCTGTGATTTCTAGAAAAATGTTTGTGTTCAGTAACCACTGTTAACTCCTGTTAATGTGCCTAGAACAGAGAATGAAAAGATATACACAGTCATACACAGTCACATTATTATTATAATATCCAGAGTATCCAGACTAGGAGACTCAATAAGGTGCTGGTAGGAGGTCATAGGTCTCTGGAACCATGCTGACTGCAGTGCATCCCACAACTGCTGGAGGGAGCTTGAGGGAGCATCCATAGAGCCAACATCACTATTTAGGTGGTCCCACAGATGCTCAAATGGGGCTCAAGTCTGGAGAATTAGGGGTACAGGCTAGTACTTGGAAGTCTGGGTCAGCTTTTCCAACCAGTGATTTCTAGAAAATGTTTGTGTTCAGTAACTACTGTTAACTCCTGTTAATGTGCCTGGAACAAGGAATGAAAAGATATACACAGTCATACACAGTCACATTATTATGACCACCAGCTAATATCCAGAGTATCCAGACTGGGAGACTCAATAAGGTGCTGGTAGGTGGTCACAGGTCTCTGGAACCATGCTGACTGCAGTGCATCCCACAACTGCTGGAGGGAGCTTGAGGGAGCATCCATAGAGCCAACATCACTATTTAGGTGGTCCCACAGATGCTCAATTGGAGCTCAAGTCTGGAGAATTAGGGGTACAGGCTAGTACTTGGAAGTCTGGGTCAGCTTTTCCAACCAGTGGTACATTTCTAGCCGTGTGACGTGTCATATAGTCCTGCTGGAAGATCCCATCCGCCCCAGAGAAGACCATCAGCATGTATGGGTGTAAATAATAAATGCTTTTATTACTTTAAATGGGTGAAGCCTCACAAGCATCCATGTCAATATACTTTGCTGCCCCCTTGTGGAAGAAAGGAATACATGGGTCATTAAAACTGGCCACATTCATCAAGAACAGAGTGCCGCACCCTGGCTCTGCTAGTGGAGAACTTAAACCTGCGCACCACATTTTAAAAAAAGGCACCAAGTTTCCTCTACTGTTTCACATTCATTTGAGGAGTAGCTTAAAAAATGACCAGAGGATCAGAATCCTCTTCACAGTTCATAGCAGCTTAGGGGAAAATCGGCTACTTCCTGCGGCCCTGGGTCGCGGGTCTGGAAGCAGCGGAGGGAGAAGCCGAGAGCGTGTGCGTCTTCAGGTCCACTTTCTGCTGCAGTATACCGGTCAGCAGAAACTCGGCACTGACCACAGGCACAGCCAAACTCAGGGCCTTATTACAGAGAGCTCTGTCCTCCTCACAGGACACCACCACCATCTGAGCCTGGGAGAGAACAGAGAGGCATGTCTGTCAAACCTGGACGTTCAAGGAAACATCTGCTTTTAGATGCCCGGTCAGACGTTTGACCAGCCAGGTGAAGGGTTCTGCTTTCAGGAGGAGTTTGAAAGTGACTATCTGTGTGTTTACCTTGTGAGCAGTGGGCATCTTGGGAAGGTAGCGTGCACCACAGCAGGTGATGATGTCCTTCATCTGAGATGGCTCAGGCTTCACAGAGGGAGTTACATGGATCTCATAACCCTGGAGAGAAGAGATACAGAGATAGAGAAGAAATATAGGTGTTCGTGTTTAGTGTAAATGTAGGAGTTAGTGTTTAGTGTAAATGTAAAGGTTAGGGGTTTCGTGTAAACGTAGAGGTTAGGGTTTAGTGTAAATGTAGGGGTTAGGGTTTAGTGTAAACGTAGGAGTTAGGGTTTAGTGTAAATGTAGGGGTTAGGGTTTAGTGTAAACGTAGGAGTTAGGGTTTAGTGTAAATGTAGGGGTTAGGGTTTAGTGTAAACGTAGGAGTTAGGGTTTAGTGTAAATGTAGGGTTTAGGGTTTAGTGTAAATGTAGGGATTAGGGTTTAGTGTATATGTAGGGGTTAGGGTTTAGTGTAAATGTAGGGGTTAGGGTTTAGTGTAAACGTAGGAGTTAGGGTTTAGTGTAAATGTAGGGGTTAGGGTTCAGTGTATATGTAGGGGTTAGGGTTTAGTGTAAATGTAGGGGTTAGGGTTTAGTGTAAACGTAGGAGTTAGGGTTTAGTGTAAATGTAGGAGTTAGGGTTTAGTTTAAATGTAGGAGTTAGGGTTCAGTGTAAACGTAGGGTTTAGGGTTCAGTGTAAACGTAGGAGTTAGGGGTTTAGTGTAAACGCAGGAGTTAGGGTTTAGTGTAAATGTAGAGGTTAGGGTTTAGTGTAAACGTAGGAGTTAGGGGTTTAGTGTAAACGCAGGAGTTAGGGTTTAGTGTAAATGTAGAGGTTAGGGGTTTAGTGTAAACGTAGGAGTTAGGGTTTAGTGTAAATGTAGGGGTTAGGGTTTAGTGTAAACGTAGGAGTTAGGGTTCAGTGTAAACGTAGGTTTAAGGTTCAGTGTAAACGTAGGGTTTAGGGTTCAGTGTAAACGTAGGAGTTAGGGGTTTAGTGTAAACGCAGGAGTTAGGGGTTAGTGTAAATGTAGAGGTTAGGGTTTAGTGTAAACGTAGGGTTTAGGGTTCAGTGTAAACGTAGGGGTTTAGTGTAAACGCAGGGGTTTAGTGTAAACGCAGGAGTTAGGGTTTAGTGTAAATGTAGAGGTTAGGGTTTAGTGTAAACGTAGGTTTAAGGTTCAGTGTACACGTAGGGTTTAGGGTTAAGTGTAAACGTAGGAGTTAGGGTTTAGTGTAAACGTAGGGGTTAGGGTTTAGTGTAAACGTAGAAGTTAGGGTTTAGTGTAAACGTAGGAGTTAGGGTTTAGTGTAAACACAGAAGTTAGGGTGTAGTGTAAACTTAGGTGTTAGGGTTTAGTGTAAATGTAGGAGTTAGGGTTTAGTGTAAATGTGTATATATATATATATATGTGCGTCCCTAGTTAACATGTATATACAAAGAAGAAGGGCTTGGTCACGTACTACTTCTCCAAATCATCCACCACAGAGCCCCTGAACAATTTTCCTCTATCTCTAGGTGCTGGAATTTAAAATTAACCCTAAATGTTTAGGGGCCCAGAGGACCTACTTAAGGACCATTAAACAAGGCAACACTGAGACCTGAAACTAGAGTTTAAGAGGAATAGGGTACCTGTAATAGAGGTTGATGGCTGGCGGCTCTCAAAGAGTCCTGCAGGTTAAAGTTGAATTTCTTCTCCTGCTCCACATCTTTCACTAAGAACTCATTAGGAGAAAGGAAGGTCCCTGCTTTACCACACTGTGAAGGAGAGAGAGAGAGGAAGATGGATACAGAAAGAGAGAGAGAGAGGAAGACGGATACAGAAAGAGAGAGAGAGAGAGAGAGAGAGAGAGAGAGAGAGAGAGAGGAAGACGGATACAGAAAGAGAGAGAGAGAGGAAGACGGATACAGAAAGAGAGAGAGAGAAAGGAAGACGGATACAGAAAGAGAGAGAGAGAGAGGAAGACGGATACAGAAAGAGAGAGAGAGAGAGAGAGAGAGAGAGAGAGAGGAAGACGGATACAGAAAGAGAGAGAGAGAGAGGAAGACGGATACAGAAAGAGAGAGAGAGAGGAAGACGGATACAGAAAGAGAGAGAGAGAGGAAGACGGATACAGAAAGAGACAGAGAGAGGAAGACGGATACAGAAAGAGAGAGAGAGAGAGGAAGACGGATACAGAAAGAGAGAGAGAGTGGAAGACGGATACAGAAAGAGAGAGAGAGAAAGGAAGACGGATACAGAAAGAGAGAGAGAGGAAGACGGATACAGAAAGAGAGAGAGAGAGAGAGAGAGAGAGAGAGAGAGGAAGACGGATACAGAAAGAGAGAGAGAGAGAGGAAGACGGATACAGAAAGAGAGAGAGAGTGGAAGACGGATACAGAAAGAGAGAGAGAGAAAGGAAGACGGATACAGAAAGAGAGAGAGAGAGAGGAAGACGGATACAGAAAGAGAGAGAGAGAGAGAGAGAGAGAGAGAGAGAGGAAGACGGATACAGAAGAGAGAGAGAGAGAGGAAGACGGATACAGAAAGAGAGAGAGAGAGGAAGACGGATACAGAAAGAGAGAGAGAGAGGAAGACGGATACAGAAAGAGAGAGAGAGAGAGGAAGACGGATACAGAAAGAGAGAGAGAGAGAGGAAGACGGATACAGAAAGAGAGAGAGAGTGGAAGACGGATACAGAAAGAGAGAGAGAGAAGGAAGACGGATACAGAAAGAGAGAGAGAGGAAGACGGATACAGAAAGAGAGAGAGAGAGGAAGACGGATACAGAAAGAGAGAGAGAGAGGAAGACGGATACAGAAAGAGAGAGAGAGAGGAAGACGGATACAGAAAGAGAGAGAGAGAGAGGAAGACGGATACAGAAAGAGAGAGAGAGAGGAAGACGGATACAGAAAGAGAGAGAGAGAGGAAGACGGATACAGAAAGAGAGAGAGAGAGAGGAAGACGGATACAGAAAGAGAGAGAGAGAGGAAGACGGATACAGAAAGAGAGAGAGAGAAAGGAAGACGGATACAGAAAGAGAGAGAGAGAGAGGAAGACGGATACAGAAAGAGAGAGAGAGAGAGAGAGAGAGAGAGAGAGAGAGGAAGACGGATACAGAAAGAGAGAGAGAGAGAGGAAGACGGATACAGAAAGAGAGAGAGAGAGAGGAAGACGGATACAGAAAGAGAGAGAGAGTGGAAGACGGATACAGAAAGAGAGAGAGAGAGGAAGACGGATACAGAAAGAGAGAGAGAGAGGAAGACGGATACAGAAAGAGAGAGAGAGAGAGGAAGACGGATACAGAAAGAGAGAGAGAGTGGAAGACGGATACAGAAAGAGAGAGAGAGAGGAAGACGGATACAGAAAGAGAGAGAGAGAGAGGAAGACGGATACAGAAAGAGAGAGAGAGAGGAAGACGGATACAGAAAGAGAGAGAGAGAGGAAGACGGATACAGAAAGAGAGAGAGAGAGAGGAAGACGGATACAGAAAGAGAGAGAGAGAGGAAGACGGATACAGAAAGAGAGAGAGAGAGGAAGACGGATACAGAAAGAGAGAGAGAGAGAGGAAGACGGATACAGAAAGAGAGAGAGAGTGGAAGACGGATACAGAAAGAGAGAGAGAGAAAGGAAGACGGATACAGAAAGAGAGAGAGAGGAAGACGGATACAGAAAGAGAGAGAGAGAGGAAGACGGATACAGAAAGAGAGAGAGAGAGGAAGACGGATACAGAAAGAGAGAGAGAGAGGAAGACGGATACAGAAAGAGAGAGAGAGAAAGGAAGACGGATACAGAAAGAGAGAGAGAGAGAGGAAGACGGATACAGAAAGAGAGAGAGAGAGAGAGAGAGAGAGAGAGAGAGAGGAAGACGGATACAGAAAGAGAGAGAGAGAGAGGAAGACGGATACAGAAAGAGAGAGAGAGAGGAAGACGGATACAGAAAGAGAGAGAGAGAGGAAGACGGATACAGAAAGAGAGAGAGAGAGGAAGATGGATACAGAAAGAGAGAGAGAGAGGAAGACGGATACAGAAAGAGAGAGAGAGAGAGGAAGACGGATACAGAAAGAGAGAGAGAGGAAGACGGATACAGAAAGAGAGAGAGAGAGGAAGACGGATACAGAAAGAGAGAGAGAGAGGAAGACGGATACAGAAAGAGAGAGAGAGAGGAAGACGGATACAGAAAGAGAGAGAGAGAAAGGAAGACGGATACAGAAAGAGAGAGAGAGAGAGGAAGACGGATACAGAAAGAGAGAGAGAGAGAGAGAGAGAGAGAGAGAGAGAGAGGAAGACGGATACAGAAAGAGAGAGAGAGAGAGGAAGACGGATACAGAAAGAGAGAGAGAGAGGAAGACGGATACAGAAAGAGAGAGAGAGAGGAAGACGGATACAGAAAGAGAGAGAGAGAGGAAGATGGATACAGAAAGAGAGAGAGAGAGGAAGACGGATACAGAAAGAGAGAGAGAGAGGAAGACGGATACAGAAAGAGAGAGATGTTAAAGTAGTTAAAATGCTGAAATTCTAAATCTGTGCTCCGTTCAGACAGAAGAGTGTAACACTGCTATACGTGAAGGTCTCTCACTTTGGTCAGCCAGTCCAGAGTGACGATGGGCACTCCTCTGGCAACAGCACACAGGAACTTGACAGTGCGGCGGACTTTATCCGTCACCAGGTGAGTCATATCACCCACACCCTTCGCCAGCCCACCTCCCAAACGCATCAGCACCTTCTCACCATCCTCATCCACCACTCCTGTAAACAAGACCTGACATGGAGAGATATCTGTGATTCTGAAATCATGAGCTTTCAATATAATATACACTTGAAGGTGATGTTAAGAAAAAACATTGCACACACATCCCCCCCGAACCCAACCAAAAACTCAACCCTAACCCCATACCTCAACCCCAAACCCTAACCCAACCCCAAACCCTAACCCAACCCCAAACCCAACCCCTAAACCCCAAACCCAACCCCTAAACCCCAACCAAACCCTAAACCCAAATCCTAAACCCTAAACCCAAACCCTAAACCCAAACCCTAAACCCTAAACCCCAAACCCTAACCCAACCCCAACCCCAACCCCAAACCCAACCCCAAACCCAACCCCAAACCCTAACCCAACCCCAACCCCTAAACCCCAACCCCTAAATCCAAACCCTAAACCCAAACCCCAACACCCCCAAACACAAAGCTCAGTTCCTACATCTTTAACAAGATCCTGAACAACTTTAACTCTGCAGTCTGTACGTTTCACTCCAGACAGTTTCTCCAACACTCGGAGCAGCTTTTAGCTTCAGCTCAGCGTTCAACACTGAAGAGACTGAAGAGACGAGCAGCTCCACCTTTATTAGCACCACAACCTCCAACACTGACTGTAAGTAGCAATTTATCACTGTTTGCTGAAAGTTTTACAGACACCTTTAATCTACTTTGATGTTTGATGTCCAGATGAAAGAGAGTAGCTGGTATAGGTAACGTTACTATTAGCAGCTCCAAGTACCTAGCACAGCTAACTAACCAGTCTGGGGAGCTTATTTACACAGAGTTATTTTATTTAGTCTATTTTGAGATGTTGTGTCTGCGTGATAATCACAGCGTCTCACTGCAACCGAGCCAATCAAAGCAGAGCTCATCAGATTATTTATGATCTCACCGAAAAGGGAAATCAGTGTTTAATTCTAGGACCAAATCACAGGCTGTAAAACCTCATCAGGGCATACCTACTATGTAGAAGAGCAGAGAACAATTTATAGTACTGAATAAATTCTATGGCTTTCAGATACATCATCAGAAGAGGGTTTCCAAGTCTAAGCACATGCATCTCTCTCTATGAGGTCTATTGCAGCATGGCTGCTGGAGATGTTCAGATGTTGGAATGGCTGTCTTGCTTCATGTTTCCTGACCGTGTATGATATGCTGTTATCTATAAACATGGACAAGGGTGACCATCAGCTTTGGCCATTACATTAGCCTTGCACCAGGGATGTCATACAGGAGGTCACTGGTGGAAATATAAATGGGAAAGCCCATAACGTGGCGTCCATTCATGGGGAAAGTCCCACCCTACAAGACAAAGGGCCAATCGGGGCTTGCTGGTTACACCACGAGCACGGAAGGGTGGGCTGTATGTCAGAGATTTAGAATAAGTTTCTGAAACAGTGATTTGACCCTCAGTCTTGCAAAATTTGGTGTCTTCTCGTTCAAAGACATAGGAGGAGTGAACAGGCTTTGCATGAACCTTCAGTCCAGACCTAAAGAAGCTTGGCAGTCTTGGCTGATTGGCTACATCTGGGATGGGGGGATGAGGTACCTGTAGTTTTTGATTGTTTCCAGTTTAATACCTGGTGTATTTGTGTTTCCTACCTTGTGGGTCTGCCCGGCCAGTGAGCGGCGAGGGGTTTTAGCAGTGGGCTGAGGAGTTTCTGCCGCCAGCACTTTGGTATCGGCACCCCTTTTGCGCCCTCTGCTGGGCGTCTGGCTTATAACGCTGTCCTCGCCGACAGACGACGTGTCTGATTTCTCCTTGTCCTGGTGGGCTTCTTCAGGAGCCTCTGCTTTAACATCGCTTGCCTCCAGTCGTTTACCGCCTCTTCCCCTCCCACGTCCAGCAGCCACGGATCCTTGGGAACCTTCATCCTGCTTTCCTACTTTCACACTCTTCCTCCCTTTCCCTCCTTTATCCTGGGGAGCGCTGCTGCTGGATCTCTCTGAGCTTCCAGAGTTGGAGCGTGAGCGAACACAAGCACCGGGATCCGGGGCCATCGCAGTAGACGCCGCCGTGGTTGTTTTCCTTCTACCTGGATGCCTGCTGTTATCGGCGACTTCGGCAGTCGGGTTCCTCCCTCTGCCTCTTCCTCGGCCTCTGCCTCTGCTCTGGTCATCCGGGGTGGACGCGGACCGCTCTGAGCTGACAGAGTTGGAGGAGTTGGAACGGGATGGTGTTCTTTTGGCCGGAACATCTGTTGAAGCAGATTCTTCAGCACCAGTAGGGGGCGCTGTGGATTTCCTAGTAGGTCGTCTACCTCTGACCGGTTTCGCTTCACTTTCTACCTTTTCCTCTGTTTTCTTTTCACCCGTCCCGTCTTCACGTTCTTGCTTTTCCGTCTCTGTTTCGTTTTCCTCTTCCAGTTTAGATCTTTTGGAATTGGAACTCTGTTCGCTCTCGTCTTCTTCTTCATCCTTCGTTTTTTCTTTCTTAGAACGCCCCCTACGGCGCTTCCCCTGCAGCTGTCCCGTTTCCTTTTCCTCTCCATCCATGTCCTCTTTTTCTTTCTTTTTCTTCTCCTTCTCCAGTTGTTCCTTCTCTTTCTTTTCTTGCTTGGCCTTTTCTTTCGCTTCTTTTTCAAGTCGTTCCTTCTCCTCTCGCTCCTTTCTTTCCCTATCTAATCTCTCTTTTTCTTCCCGTTCTCTCTTCTCCTTTTCAAGTTTTTGTTGAAGTTCTTCTCTTTCTCTCTTCTCATTTTCTTCCCTTTCCAATCTCTCCTTCTCTAACCTCTCCTTCTCTTCCTTTTCCTTCCTCGTTCTCTCTAATCGGTCCTCCTCTTCCTTTCTTTCCCTCTCTCTCCTCTCATTTTCCTCTTGTTCTTTCCTCCTCCTCTCCTCTTCTTCCTTCTTCCTCTCGACTCTCTCCCTTTCTAACCGATCCTTCTCTTCTTGTTCTTTCTGCTCTCGCTCCTCTCTTTCTATCCTCACTCTTTCTTTCTCCTCTTCCTCCTCCTCCAGTTTGACTCTTTCCCTCTCGTCCTGCTCTTTAGACTTCTGTCTCATGCTTTTTCTCCCCCTTCCCTTCCTCTCTCCCCCCGCCTCCTCTTCGCTGTCCTCCTCCTCCTCTGATACAACTCCTCTTCCTCTCTTCCTCTTTCCCTCTTTCTCTGCGGTGGCTCTTCCTTTCCCCTTACCTGACACTCCTTTGCCTTTTCCTCTGAGGCTTTTCCTGCTAGCCTGCTGCTCTTCCTCCTGTGCCTCCTCTTCCTCATCCACAGGAGGTTCAGTAGTAGTATCATGGGTGCCAGCATCAGGCTTGAGAGGCTGGGTCTGCTCAGCTTTGGCAGGTCTTCTTCCTCTCCGGGGTCTCCTGGGTTCACCCTCTTGCTCCTCCTCCTGTACCTCCTTCTCCTCATTCACAGGATGTGCCTCAGCATTAGCAACATGGGCGCTAGTATCAGGCTCAAGAGGCTGCGTACCCTCAACTTTAGCAACTTTTCTCCCTCTACGGGGTCTTCTGGGTCCACCCTGTTGCTGTTCCTCCTGTGCCTCCTTATCCTCATCCATTGGCTGGGTTTCAGCAGGAGCCACATGGGTGTCAGCATGGAGCTCAAGAAGCTGTGCTGCCTCAGCTTTAGCAACCTTTCTCCCCCTACAGGTTCTCTTGCTTGAGGAGGTTTCAGTCTCACGTTTCTCCTCATGTTCCTCCTCACGTTCCTCCTCACGTTCCTCCTCATCTTTTCCCACAGGCTGTGTTGTTTCAGCAATTGCTACATGTGTGCTAGCCACAGGCTCAAGAGGCTGTGTTTCCTCAACTTTAGCAACCATTCTACCTCTACGGGGTCTCCTGCTAGAAATGACTTTATCCTGTTCTTCTTCATGTTCCTCCTCATCTTCACCCATAGGCTGTGTTTCAGCAATGGCAACATTGGTGCTAGTATCCGACTCAAGAGGCTGTGTTGCCTCGGCTTTGGCAACCTTTCTATTCCTACGGGATCTCCTGCCTGAGGTGAGTTCACCCTGTTCTTCCTCACGTTCCTCCTCATCTTCACTCACAGGCTGTGTTCCAGCAATGGCAACATTGATGCCAGTGTCCGACTCAAGAGGCTGTGTTTCCTCACCTTGAGCAACCTTTCCTCCCCTACTGGATCTCCCGCCAGAGGTGAGTTGACTCACATCTTCCTCACGTTCCTCCTCGTCCTCACACATTGGCTGCGTTGCCGCAATAGCAGCTCGAGTGCTTGCATGAGGCTCCACAGACTGTAATCCCTCAACATCAGCATCATGTCCTCCCTTATGGGATCTCTTGCCAAACATGGTTTCAGTGCGAGGCTCCTCCTCTGGCTCCTCCTCATCCTCAAGCATAGGTAGTGTTTCAGCAACGGCAACGTGGATGTTAGCACCAGCCTCAATAGGCTGTGTTTGGTCTTCATCTGTCTGTCTTCCTTTGCAGAGTCCCCCGCTAGGCCCAGTTCCACTGCCGAACTCTTCTTCCTCCTCGTCCTCCTCATCAAGTGGCAGAGTTTGGGCAGTAAAGAGAGCATACGGTTGAGTCTGCTCCTCTAGCTTTGGGCTCCTGACCAGGATCAGTGTGTCTGCAGTGGAGGGATGTGAATCCACTATCTCCCCATCATCATCCACTACCCTTCCTCCTCTTTCACAAGTGATGGGCACCCCATTAGTGTCATCATTTCCATTTTTTCTTGGCTGGGTTTGCTCTTCTTCTTCTTCTTCGACAGCGAAAGCTTGTGTAGCCTCCAGATCCAGCTGCTTCTGGCCAGCTTCAGCACTGGCTCCTCTGCCTACTAGGTTCTTCATAGCTGTAAAACAATATCAGATATAAGATCAGAATTAGTTTGAGTAGCTAATAGTAGTGATAAATTTCATCATATTAATTACACATGGTTTGAAACAGTTAATCTAGTAATGGAAGCTGTTGGGTTGTGTTATTAGAAATAATTAGCATATCGTTGCTGTCCAATTAAAAGCATGTAAGCAGGATATTACAACATAAAGAAGACTCCAAGAGACCTTCATGGTGCACTGCCAAGGTCTGTTTAGTCTAGTAATTCTAGAGCTGTGGTTAGACTGGTTCAATTCAACAAGCCAGGTGGTGTGAAAAATCATAAACATACTATTATTAATCAGTTATTATCACAATGTTGTTGATTCATTTAATAAAAAGTATAACCGTGGGCTCAAAAATAAGAGTCTATACTGATGTCCAAGCACAACACCTAGTTCACCACCAGTATCTGTTTTAAAATATATATATATATATATCGTTGCTGTCCAAAGAAAAACAAGCATCTCCAAAATGTCAACTTTACAGGAGAGGCCAAAAACCTTCTTTACTTTCAATGTAAGTCAATGGAACCAGAACTTTTTCCAAGCTATTCTGGAGCATTTCTATTGGTCCCTTCATCTTGAAATTTGTAAACAATGTAAATGGAAACTGCTGCATTTAAATGATGTTGAAAAATGAAAAATCGACAAAAATACATGTTTTTCCTTGGACAAAATTTGAATCTCTTGTTTATATTCAGTACATCAATTACACTGATTTATATATTTTTTATATACATATACATTTTTTGAAAGCTATTTTACCCCTTATATTAGAAGTGGCAGGCAAGTAAATCTGTGTAGAGCTGTGATGATAATTGCATTATTGTTATAATAGTGTTATTATTATATATTAATTATTTTATATTTCTTTTTTTTTGCTAGTCAAAGTTGATTCACCATCATTATTTACACTCGGCATCAAGAATCAAGCACTGCTCAGTCAGAATCAAACCTGTTTTGTGATGTGTGGCAGTGTTTCTGTGGTCTAACGTTAAATTAGCCACCAAACGTTTGGGATAGTACATGTTTTCACTGTGGTAGAAGAAATCCACCGTATTACAGCCCTATTTGTAAGATCGGGCTGGCATTGGGTTTATGGCTGCATTGAATGATGCAAATGTGACATTCGCAAATAGCGCCTCCTGCTGGAAAAACTTGAGCAAAGAGTTCTAAAGCCATCATTGTAATTCTGCTATAAATGTTATATATCATACTTTCATAACTCTTTCAAAGCTTCTGGAAGCCCCAGCTAGGAAACCATAGGCATTGGAAAACTTGCTCCACTGCAGCCGGAATGACCCAAATAATTAATTGCTTAAACAGTAAAGGGGAATGGAATATTTGGAATATTGGAATATTTGAACAGTATGTTCAAATGTGCTCTCCAGTCTACTCTGGAAAACCTTCACATCTCAGTGTGAGAGGACTGTTGACCAAGTCTGGTCTCCTAATTCCCATTCATGTACATAAACCAATAGATAAAGCCCTACTTTCCAGGCATTGAGTAGTAGAAGTCGTTGAAGATACCATATGGTTGTGTAGGCTGCAGGGCCCAGTCATCCTCTGCTGGGTCCTCAGGACCTGGCTGTTGGTGGCTGCTGTCAGAGAGGTCCAGATGGATGGGTGAAGCTTCACAGCCCCTCAGTGACCCCTGCGTCTCATCCAGGGGGGCATCTGAAGCGAGAGCACCAGACACGAAGGACTGAGTCTCAGCCACAGTGAAGTCATCACTGTCCTGACTGTGGCCTCCAGGGGAGGATTGGAGGAGAGACGGAAGAGCAGGTCCTGAGAGAGAGAGAGGGAGAGAGAGAGAGAGAGAGAGAGAGAGAGCAGTCAAAATAACAACACTGTATGTCCAAAGGTTTCCAGACATCACTGTAAGGCACATTTAGGTATATACAAGTTTGGGATTAGTCTGATTTATGAAACAGTACTGAACACCAAGGGGTTAAACTTGAGTGGTGAAGCCGCCCCGAACACCTTAGGGATGAGTTGGATCTGTGAAGCTCCACCAAACACCTTAGGAATAAGTTGGACTGGTAAAGCTCCACCACCTTAGGGATTAGCTAGAGTGGTGAAGCTCCACTGAACACCTCTGAAATAAACTGAAATACAAGTTTGGGATTAGTCTGATTTATGGAACAGTTCTGAACACCAATGGGTTAAACTTGAGTGGTGAAGCCGCCTCGAACACCTTAGGGATAAGTTGGATCTGTGAAGCTCCACCAAACACCTTAGGAATAAGTTGACGTGGTGAAGCTCCACCGAACACCTTTGTAATAAATTGGAATGGTGACGCCCCACTGAACACCTTAGGAATTAGCTGGAGTGGTGAAGCTCCACTGAACACTTTAGGAATATGTTGGAGTGGTGAAGCTCCACTGAACACCTTAGGGATTAGCTGGAGTGGTGAAACTCCCCTGAACACCTTAGGGACTAGCTGGAGTGGTGAAGCTCCACTGAACACCTTAGTGATGAGTTGGAGTGATAAGGCACCACTGAACATCTTTGGGATGCATTGGACCGGTGAAGCTCTACCGAACACCTTAAGGATGGGTTGGAGTGATAAGGCACCACTGAACATCTTTGGGATGCATTGGACTGGTGAAGCTCCACCAAACATCTTAGGAATAAGTTGACGTGGTGAAGCTCCACTGAACACCTTAGGATGAGTTGGACTGCTGAAGCTCCACCGAACACCACTGGAATATATTGGAGTGGTGATGCCCCACCGAACACCTCAGGGATTAGCTGGAGTGGTGAAGCTCCACCGAACACCTTAGGAATGAGTTGGAGTGGTGAAGCTCCATCAAACATCTTAGGGATATGTTGTAGTGGTGAAGCTCCACTGAACACCTTAGGGATTAGCTGGAGTGGTGAAACTCCCCTGAACACCTTAGGAATATGTTGGAGTGGTGAAGCTCCACCGAACACCTTAGGAATATGTTGGAGTGGTGAAGCTCCACTGAACACCTTAGGGATTAGCTGGAGTGGTAAAACATTAGAGAACACCTTTGGGATAACTTGGAAAGCTGGAACATTCTAAAACTCCTTTGAGATTAGTTGGAGTGAATTCTCTATTGAACACCTTTGGGACAGGCTGCATGGAATACTTTGAGATACAGTGGTGATCTTACATTGACAGCTTCTGGGATGAGTAGGAGGAACAACAACACCTTTGGTTTGAGCTGAAGTTATGAAATCTTAGTCAACACCTTTGGGATGAGTTGGAATGCTGAAACATCATGACACACATTTGAGATTAGTGAGACTGCCAACGTTCAACTAAGCACCTTTGGGATAGATTGCAGCCCTGAAGGTCCAAGGAACACATCTGAAATGAGCTGAAGTGCTTGTCTTCCATTGACTACTTCTGGAATGACCAGGACAGAACATCAACACCTTTGGGTTGAGCTGGAGTGATAAAGGTCTAATGCACCACTTGGGGATGAGCTGGAGAATTGATGCCTCAGTGAAGGCAGTTGACATAAGTTGGAGTGATGCAGCTCTGAGCCACGTCTTTGTGAACACCTCTGGGATGTACTGAAGCGATCATGCTCCCATAAACATCGTTGGGATGAGTGTTGAAGGAGAGTCTGAAAAGAGTTTTTGATGAGCTGGAGTGATAAGGCTCTACTGAACACCTTGAGGATGTGGGATAAATTGGAGTGATCAAGCACCACTGTGAGAAGATGTATCTAAACCAGAACTAACATCACTACCACCATCATCAACCTCAATAAATGTTGTTACTGAAAGGAATTCAATTGCAGTAGCCTTTATTGGAAAGCTGTCCTGGAAAAGTAGAGGCTGTTACCACAGGAAAGGGACCGGTTCCCTGTTAGAACTTTGGATTTTGGAAATGCTGGACAAGCAAGGACAGTGTCCCCGACCACAACTGAACTAGTACCAGAAAGAATGACTCACGTTTAAACAGCTGAGACGAGCTGACGAAGGCTTGGGTTTCCATCTCCTCTTCTGACAAGCCTGGCAAAGGAACGCAAACACATGAAAGCATTTCCATTTACAGGGAGCCGAAGAGAGAGAGACAGAATTAGTTACACGGCAAACACAAAACAAAAAAAAAAAAAAGTAAACCCACCTGCCCCTCTCGGTGTAGAAGACTGGATAATCCCTGCCACTATACCTGAACCCTTCAGCTCTCTCCCCTCAAACTTCTCCTCATGCTCTTCTTCCTCCACATCCGTATCGCTGTCCATCCGGAACTTACCCTCAGGAGGCTGGACCTGAGCTGGACTTGCATGGTGTTCATCCAGGGCAGTCCCAGTGTCTTTACGGGGCTTAGCGTTGGCTGCAGTCCGATCATCCTCCATATCTGTATCACTGTCAGAGTCAGGTTGGACCACTTTGATCTTTGGAGCCTTTGTGTTCTCCACAGTTTCACTCTTTGTAGGTTTGAATGGGTCGTCATCATCAGTGTCTGTGGGCTTCTCCTGATCTTCTGCATCCGTGTCGCTGTCCATATATAACTCTGCGCCAGGATTGGCTGGGGGTACGGACACCGGTGTCTCCAGCTTTGCCGCCGCGGGAACATCCTCGTCTTCAGCATCCGTGTCGCTGTCCATATATAACTCTGCTCCAGGATTGGCTGGGGGTACGGACACCGGTGTCTCCAGCTTTGTCGCCGCGGGAACATCCTCGTCTTCAGCATCCGTGTCGCTGTCCATGTGGAATTCTGCGGACGTCTTCTGTTCTTTGCCCGCGGAAGGCAGACTGGGTTCAGCTGTACTGGGATCGTTCTCCTCCACGTCTGTATCGCTGTCCAAGGTAAGACCAGCTGGAGAGACTGGCTCCTTTTGCGGGACTCCAGTAGAAATCTCTGGACTCTTATCTTTCTCAGTAGCCTCATCCTCCACATCAGTATCACTGTCCATGGGCTGACCAGCTGGAGCAACCGGCTCCTTTTGCGGGACTACAGTTGAAATCTCTGGACTCTTGGTTTTCTCCGTCACCTCATCCTCTACATCGGTATCACTGTCCATATGGAGACAGGGTGGCTCAACCTGTGGTGGGTTAGGAGCCTTAACTTGGGGCTCTCTCTTCCTCCTCGCCTCTGCTTCCTCTTCCTCGCCCTCTGTGTCGCTGCCCATGTTGAAGTTCAGCAGGGCAGGTTTCAGGGAGTCTGAGGAGGCTTCGCCGAGGTTCTCCTTCTTTGTAAACCTGCCCATCACTTCTGAGGACGGGGTGATGGAGCTTTCGTCCTCACTGGAGAAAGATTTAAAGAAATGCTCTTAAAAGAGGGGACATTTTTATATACGTCAGTGTGTTTATTTAACCCTTTCCAAGCTTCTCCTTGTGGAAACAACCCAGTATTATTTACAGTTCTCATCTAATACCTGCTTTGACTGGTCAGTACTTCTGGAACTACACTTTGTTCTTCAAACTGGAGCTCAAGATCTGATCTACTTCTTTCACAATAAGATATTCATGTTACTTTGTATTGTATGTATAATTATTTACATCTGTTCTAATCAGATCTGCTCTGTTCTTACTGGTGCACATACACTTATCGCTCAGATATAGACTTTTAAACTATCAGCTTAGGTGCCCAAGATCTTTGCACAGGAGAGTATATTCAGCATGGATAACACTCTCCTGATACTGGTTTTAGCTATGGGTCCATCATGTCCATCAAGAACCCACATACGTAAGTCTAATTGTGGTTTTCCTTTAAAGTCTATGAAACCTAAACATGGTCTAGGCGCTCTACGGTTAGCCCCTAAGGCTCAAAGCTTCTGATAGATACCTCTCTGGAATGATTTTGTTTGCTGGCGTCAGGAATGTCGAACAAGCCGGGCTAGACAGGTCCGAAGATGCCGAGTCCGAGGCTAAAAATCAAGAGAGAGAGACACAGAGTGGACAGTTTAGAGACACTGTACTGTAGGGGCTGAAGCTCAGCGTCCACAGAGCTATCGACCTCTCACGTTACGAGTAGGCTTGACCCAATTCAAAGGTCATACTCACACTAAGACCCCATGCCCTAGCACGATTGTCCCCCCCCCACTCCCCAGCTGGCCTGCACTCAAACTGTGAGATTAATGTTCCTGCTAGAGCTGCTTACATCATCACTCCAAGGGTCCTCAGAGATACTGCAGGGACGGAGGAGCTACTATAAACCTGTTCACTTATGGAGTTCTGAGCTTCACTCAGCTGATAACTCTCAGAGTATCACAGCTCTGGCTCTTCAAAGACTCAGAACTTCTGAACTATCCAGTGGGAAGTCGTTGCCTGAAGATTAGGGTTGCCGGTTCAATCCCCGGGACCAGGAGGACACGACTGAAGTGCCCTTGAGCAAGGCACCTAACCCCTAGGAAATAAGAATAGGATACGGCTGCCCACCGCTCCGGGCATGTGTGCTCACTGCCCCCTAGTGTGTGTATATATATATGTGGGTGTTTCACTGCACAAGCTCAAAACACAGAATTCTAAACTTATCCAGAGCTCTGAACTCACACAAGGCTGAAGTTTCTATTCTCCAGCTTCTTGTTGGAATTCTCTCGTTCCACCTTAAATGGTGCATCAGTTAGTTTCTTACACAGTGGACCAGAGTGACCACCCGCTGCCGGGTGCTGGGCCGGTTAGTGACCACACTGGTCAAAGGACCTGGACGTTCACCCCCACGCGCGAGTACACCCTCAGTCTCACCACCTACCCAAAAACTTCCTCCTCTCTCTCCGTCCACCCGCCTCTCCCTCCGAGTCCGAGTCAGACTCGGGCACTAGCGTCCGCTCAGGCTGGTTGGGGGTCTTCTGAGGTGACTGAAGATGTGCCTCTTTATCGCCCCATAATGGCACAGGTGGTAAGTCGCTCCTCTTTCCTCCATTCTCCACTCCTCTGCCCATCCCTCCTTCCAAGCCACTCTTGGTGGGCGTCGGACCCTTCTCTTTCTCCTTCGCCGAGTCTGTGCCCGCGGTTCTCTCTGTGTTCTTCAGGCTGATGTATTGACAGGGCAGGTCAGCGAGCACCACGCTGTCCCCCTCGGTCAGAGCGTAGCGCACGTGAGGGGTCAGTTTAATGTGGCCCTTCCTGGTGCCGTTCAGACTGCCCAGGTCCCACAGCAGCGCCTCCACGGCATCGCGGAACAAAGAGATGGAGATGACAGCGTGGCGGCCGGATATGGAACTGGCCTGCAGCGGAACGGAGCAAGAGGCGGGGTCACGGCCCAAAACATTCTCTCCCTGGTAGAGGGGCACCTCTGTGGAGAGAGAGAGAGAGAGAGAGAGAGAGAGAGAGAGAGAGAGAGAGAGAGAGAGAGAGAGAGAGAGAGAGAGAGAGAGAGAGAGAGAGAGAGAGAGAGAGAGTTAGGGAGAGAGAGAGAGAGAGAGAGAGAGAGAGAGAGAGAGAGAGAGAGAGAATTGAGAATAATATAGCTATACATCATTTGATGACATGGTTCTGTAGCAGCTTTGTTATAGGTTTCCAGACGGGAGCCAATCAGCTTGCAGGTTACGCCACATTGTGGTGCTAGACCTCCACAGGACCACCAAAGAGCAGGTATTATTTGGGTGGTGGATCATTCTCAGCACTGCAGTGACACTGACGTGGGGTTGTGCTGGTGTGAGTGGATCAGACACAGCAGTGCTGCTGCTGGAGTGTTTAAACACTGTGTCCACTCACTGTCCACTCTATTAGACACTCCTACTACTTGCTGGTCCACCTTGTAGATGTAAAGTCAGAGACAGTAGCTCATCTGCTGCTGCACAGTTTGTGTTCCTCTAGTTCTTCATCAGTGGTCGCAGGACGCCGCCCACAGGATGATCCACTCACATGTCTGATCCACTCACACCAGCACAACACAGTGTCCTTGCAGTGCGGAGAATGATCCAAACACAAAATAGCAGCTTCTCTGTGGTGGTCCTGCGGGAGTCCTGATCATTAAAGAACAGGCTAATAAAGTATACAGAGAATCAGATGAACTACAGTCTGTAAGTGGAGCTCCTGTATGGTCAGTGGAGCTGGTAGAAACAAGGAGGTGTAGCTAAAGCTATAGTTTGGTGTTACTGCTCTAACGCTCACCTGTTTCTGGGATGTAATTGTTTTTGAACACTTTCAGTGCAGCCAGCGGTTCTCCTTCTTTCTTTCCTCCTTCCTGCTCCTTTTCTTCATCCGTGTCATCGTCACAGAAGGAGTCGTCTATCTGCTGGGTAGCATCCATGCGGACCTGCGCCTGCAGAGGCTGAGATCATAACCCAGAGCACATCAACCTCTAGAACCTCTGAAGCTATTACAGGCATCTGGAGCTTATACAAGACATGCAATTGACATTACAGTTGGAGGGAGTCACTGAGGTTACGCCCCCTGGGTGGCAGAATGACTGCCATGATGTTCTATTAACAGTATTAGCTAGAACAAAACCAAAATTCCTTATAAGAAGAACCTCCACATACACTGCATTGCCAAATGTATTCACTCATCCATCCAAATCAGTGAATTCAGGTTTTCCGTTCCCTTCCATTTCCACAGGTGTATATAACCAAGTACCTAGTCCTGCAGACTGCTTCTACACACATTAGTAAAGAATGGGTCTCTCTCAGGAGCTCAGTGAACTCCAGCCTGGTACCGTGATAGGACGCCACCTGTGCAACAAGTCCTGTGGTGAAGTTTCCTCACTACTAAATATTCCACAGTGGACTGTCAGTGGTGTTCTAACAAAGTGGAAGTGATTGAGAACGACAGCAACTCAGACACCAAGTGGTAGAACACGTACAATGACAGAGCGGGTCAGCGGATGCTGAGGAGCATAGTGCACAGAGGTCACCAACTTTCTACAGAGTCAATCACTACAGACCTCCAAACTTCATGTGGTCTTCAGATCAGCTCAAGAACAGAGAGTAGAGAGCTTCATGGAATGGGTTTATATGAACGAGCAGCTGCATCCAAGCCTTACATCACCAAGTACAAAGCAGAGCGTTGGATGCAGTGGAGTAAAGAACGCCAACACTGGACTCTAGAGCAGCGGAGATGTGTTCTCTGGAGTGACCAATCACGCTTCTCCGTCTGGCAATCCGATGGACGAGTCTGGGTTTGGTGGTTGCCAGGACAATGGTTGCATTGTGCCGAGTGTAAAGTTTGGTGGAGGGGGATTATGGTGAGGAGTTGTTTTTGAGGAGTTAGGCTCGGACTCTTAGCTTTATGGAATGGGTTTTTATGAAATAAAGACATGGAGAAGGGAGTTTGGTGTGGAAGAACTTGACTGGCCTTGAGTCCTGACCTCAACCTGATAGAAGACCTTTGGGATGAATTAGAGCGGAGACTGTGAGCCACTAATGACCTCACTAATGCTCTTCTGGAAGAACGGTCAAACATTCCCATAAACACTCTCCTAAACCGTGTGGAGAGCCTTCCCAGAAGAGCTGAAGCTGTTATAGCTGCAAAGGTTGGGCCGACATCATATTAAACCCTATGGATTAAGAATGGGATGTCACTCAAGTTCATATGTGTGTGAAGTCAGGCGAACAAATACTTTGGGTAATATAGTGAAGACAGCCAGAGAACTTGGAAGTTCTACATGGAACAGAGACACACTGAAAATCACGGCGACCACAAGAATTAATATTTAACTGTTGAGTCATTTAATTTAAGAAGATAATTACTTGACTCTTAGGGCTCCTCCCTAATAAACACAGCCTTGTTGCACAACATTTGATCCAAAACAGAGAATAGGTAAAAAAGCTGGCCTCTATTTGAATGTGCCTATTCTACCTTTTGTAAATAAATAATTTTGTAAATAAATAAATAAATTTAAAAAAATAATAAAATCAACTATATCACAGTGGTGTTGAATGGAACCAGACGTCCACCTCCACCTCATCAGCTCCCTTATTACATGAAATGGTTATGAATAAGCTGCCTGATGTCTAAGAAATTGTTTTACACTAGTTTTTCATGACGTTTTTGATCTTTGACATCACTGTTTATCCATCCCCTCAGGAGGCAGAGGGATACATGAAGGGTGTTTTAAGGCAAAATAGGGATACTTCTGAAAAAATAAGGGCCTATTTTACCACCATCAACACTATATATAAGAGCTTACAGGTGGTTTTGGATAGTAAACAGAGTGGCTGTATTTGTGCTACAGGTGATGGGACTTCTGGTTCCATTCACCACCACTGTAAATAAAACAATCTGTATGATTCAGAGTCGTGCCTCGCTGTAATAAGTGATATATATTTATCTAAAGTTCTAAGTACTATTTATAGTTAATACTTTTTATTACCTCTTGTTCATACTGTACCACCCCTGTTGTTGTATTGTGTTACTGTACTGTATTGTGTAACTGCTACGGGCTGCTAAATGTCCATCGGGATCAATAAAGTATCTATCTATCTATCTATCTATCTATCTATCTACAAATGTATCTATCCATCTATCTATCTATACAAATCTATCTCTATACAAATCTATCTATCTATCTCTCTCTCTCTGTACAAATCTATCTATCCATCTACAAATGTATCTATCCATCTATCTATCTATACAAATCTATCTCTATACAAATCTATCTATCTATCTCTCTCTGTACAAATCTATCTCTCTGTACAAATCTATCTACCTCTATACAAATCTATCAATCTATCTCTCTCTGTACAAATCTATCTCTCTGTACAAATCTATCTCTCTGTACAAATCTATCTCTCTATACAAATCTATCTACCTCTATACAAATCTATCAATCTATCTCTCTCTGTACAAATCTCTCTCTGTACAAATCTATCTATCTCTATACAAATCTATCTATCTATCTCTATACAAATCTATCTATCTATCTCTATACAAATCTATCTATCTATCTCTATACAAATCTATCTATCTATCTATCTCTATACAAATCTATCTATCTATCTATCTCTATACAAATCTATCTATCTATCTATCTCTATACAAATCTATCTATCTATCTATCTCTATACAAATCTATCTATCTATCTATCTCTATACAAATCTATCTATCTATCTCTATACAAATCTATCTATCTATCTCTATACAAATCTATCTATCTACCTCTATACAAATCTATCTATCTATCTCTATACAAATCTATCTATCTACCTCTATACAAATCTATCTATCTATCTCTATACAAATCTATCTATCTATCTATCTCTATACAAATCTATCTATCTATCTATCTCTATACAAATCTATCTATCTATCTATCTCTATACAAATCTATCTGTCTATCTATCTCTATACAAATCTATCTGTCTATCTATCTCTATACAAATCTATCTATCTCTCTCTTTACAAATCTATCTATCTATCTATCTCTATACAAATCTATCTATCTATCTATCTCTATACAAATCTATCTATCTATCTATCTATCTATCTATACAAATCTATCTATCTATCTATCTATCTATCTATCTATCTATCTATCTCTATACAAATCTATCTATCTATCTATCTACCTCTATACAAATCTACTAATCCATCCATCCATCCATCCATAGACTTCCACCTTAAACAGTACAGTAGTTACAGTCAGGCGCCTGAACGCTCCATAGAGTCACCGCTACATATTTAAGGTGGAATTGAGAATAAGAATAAGAATATAAGTGTACAGGCGCGGAAAGTAAACAACAACCGATGTTAACGTAGTTTAACTGGCAATCGGAGTTCAGACAGTTCTCTGATGCTCCTAATTCCTTTTTATAAACATTCTTCATACACAGTTTTACACCAGCGCCACTCGTGGAACAGCAGAGCCACTTAGCATGAACACAAGCTACCTGCTAAACCAAATCCGAGCGATAGAGAAACCAAACCTGACCCGATTAACAAAGACGCACAAACACGCAACTAATTCACATCTGATCATTTACTGATATGCACTATATAAAAAAACACGCGATCGTTTAATAATAAAGAACTAACATACTTTACCCCTCAGCGCTGACAACGAAAACAAACTTCCTGAACGCTAAGGCACGCCCTAAAAGTAAACTCCTAAACTGATTGGTTACTTTCGTAACCGCCTCCACGAAATCCTCAAATCTGATTGGTCAAGTGGTACGTCACCGAGGACGTTATACCTTTTGATTGGCCAGTGAACAACCCACGTTGTTCTTTGTTAAAAAAATTCCCCGCGCATTCTCCTTCCCCTAAAAAGGGGCGTGTGCACGCATCTTAAAGGGGAACTCCACCGATTTTTCTTAAAGTTTCTGCATAAATCAGTTAGTGAGATGTAAACACAGTCATTCAAGGTGGTTTGATGTGAAATGGTTCACTTGCAGTAAATAAAAAGTAAAATAAATAATAATAAATAAATAAATAAATAAAATTAACTTATTCATAGTGGTGGTGATGGGAACCAGGGCGTCACCATGACATTCACACGAATATAGACATATTATTTACTATCAAAGGCACCAGTGAACCTAAAAAAAGTTTTCTTAGAGGACAATTTTGAATCCCCGCATGAACTTATCCACTATGAATGGCTTTTAAAATGAAGGTCTAAAGTAATAATATAAGAATATCTTGGGTGTCAGACAGAGTATTCAAAACAAGTTAATGTAATAACTTCCTGTGATATTTTTTTAAAGTATTAAACTTTCCAGACGTCTAGTTACCATCACTACCGCTGTTAACAATAGGTGTAGTTTCTCTAG
Source organism: Megaleporinus macrocephalus (assembly GCA_021613375.1). Lineage (NCBI taxonomy): Eukaryota > Metazoa > Chordata > Actinopteri > Characiformes > Anostomidae > Megaleporinus > Megaleporinus macrocephalus. Next base: position 7,003,547 of record CM038705.1, read on the forward strand.
AACGGAACATGCCACACCAAACCGCTCTGAACGACTTTATTTACATTTTAGCCATTTAATTATGCTGATTTAAAAAAAAAAATTGGTGGGGTTCCCCTTTAATAAAAGCTGAAGTGACAAAGTAAGCCGTTATCTCACGTCTGATGCATGTAATGTGTGGTCCAATCACTAGTTTGACCGAAGCACTGATATTTGGACGTACATGTGGTTATGCTATTCCACTGATTCTGCATAATATAGCTACATAATTACATTGCTAGCATCCCTGCTAAACAGTATTAGAATTAGTAGAACCATAAGGACCATTAGAACCATGAGGATTAAAACCTGATGGTTTGGCTTTCTAATGAGAATTGGCTTAATGGTTACCATTATAGGCCACCAGTTTCTTGCAGGACAGCTTTAGATCCCACCAGGAGACCACCAAATGTATCTGGAATGAACAATTTGAAACATTTACACTGTGGTATTAACTCACTGGGAGACCAACAAATACCAAAACTGACCACCAGAAACCAACATAGACATTTAATATTTTCTATAATATATATATTATTTGCCAGAAGGGATGGTTTGGTGTGAAGCTTGGCGAGTCAGAATTATTCACAGTGGTGGTGATGATGGGAACCAGATGTCCTAAAGACTTCACTGACTCTAATATAGCATTAAATGTACATACTACATGAAATAAGCCTGTTTTAACAATTTCTTTGCCCAGTTTCTGGTCACTCTTGGCTATTTCAGTGTTACCCAGGTTCTAAAATGTGGGGTTGCCTTGATACTTCACTCTATTGTCACTCTTTAGTTTTGTGAAAAGCATGGTGGTGGGAGCTCAAAGTTTGATGGTGTCCAGATAGCGGTGTAAAAAAAATGTAAAGAGTGCTGAAACTATTTCAGTGCTTTGTAAACATTTTTATATATTGAGAAATATTGGAATTACTTTGGTCACTGGCATGGCTGGATTACTGACCGGGCAAGTGGAGCCAGTGCCCAGGGGCCCTTGACATGCCTATCAACATTTATGATACAAAGGGACTTTGACCCCAGGGCCTCTTGGGGCCTCTAGCCATGCCTTTGGGGCCCCTAGCCATGCTTTTGGGGGCCCTAGCCATGCTTTTGGGCCCCTTATGAAAATGGACAAGGTGTTGTGGCACTGCTCTGACTTCGACTTCTGGCTATTAGGGGTCCTAGGAAAGAGGGGGTCATAGTTTTAGAGGGCCCTGGTTGTAAGAGCCCCTATCAGGGGGCCCTAGAGAAGAGCAGGGCATACCATTAGAGGGGTTTGGGGGGGGTTATCCCTGGGCAACTCCCCCCTCCTCGGCTGTGGTACTACAGCGGAACGTGGCAGAGAATTGCTTGGAGATGTGCTTGCTTGAACAGCTCCTGAATGGCTGTAGTTGCCAATGAAAGTGACTGCCATCTTCAGGTCAAAGTGTGGAATGGCGCAGACGGTGGTCTTGAGGTTTGTATTGTAGAGGGATAAAAATGGAATTGTGAATTCTCGCAAACCGATGATGCTGAGGGATTGAATTCTGCACTAGAGAATAAAACACATTTATTTCCATCCCTTCATGGTGGAGGGATACATGAAGGGTGTTTTAAGGCTAAATTATTTTTTATACATCTATATTTTACTCTATATATCAGGGGTATTTAATTAGAATTCAGGAAGGTCCAGTTAGGAGAAAATTTTCTCATCATTTCTAACTTGTGTTATGATTTAATGCTATATCCTGTATAGGGGAGTAGCCTAATATCAGCATTTTGTTACCGGCAACTGAAACACCAACACATTACAAATACCATTCAGTATAATTCAATAATATTTATTGTTTTGAAAGCTGAACTGAATTAATTATTTATAAAATATTATAAAAAAAACCCTAAGAAAAAACAAGGACTACATTAAAATGCTGGTTAAAAAAGTGCATCATAAAGTGCTGATTTAGAGAAAAAGTAAATAAAAAGTCTTCTTGTTAACTCAATTTCACATCCGTCTGAACGAGCCTACAGGTGCGTCCGATATCGTCTACTTGTTTTCTACTCAGTAGTAAATCAGTAGGCGAGCGCGGCTAGTATGTCTGAATACTCAGTAGTGAAATCAGTAGCGAGCATGGCTAGAATGTCTGAATACTCAGTAGTAAATCAGTAGGCGAGCACGGCTAGTATGTCTGAATACTCAGTAGTAAATCAGTAGGCGAGCACGGCTAGTATGTCTGAATACTCAGTAGTAAATCAGTAGGCGAGCATGGCTAGAATGTCTGAATACTCAGTAGTAAATCAGTAGGCGAGCACGGCTAGTATGTCTGAATACTCAGTAGTAAATCAGTAGGCGAGCGCGGCTAGTATGTCTGAATACTCAGTAGTGAAATCAGTAGCGAGCATGGCTAGAATGTCTGAATACTCAGTAGTAAATCAGTAGGCGAGCACGGCTAGTATGTCTGAATACTCAGTAGTAAATCAGTAGGCGAGCACGGCTAGTATGTCTGAATACTCAGTAGTAAATCAGTAGGCGAGCGCGGCTAGTATGTAGAATACTCAGTAGTGAAATCAGTAGCGAGTGTGGCTAGTATGTCTGAATACTCAGTAGTGAATCAGTAGGCGAGCGTGGCTAGTATGTCTGAATACTCAGTAGTGAATCAGTAGGCGAGCGTGGCTAGTATGTCTGAATACTCAGTAGTGAATCAGTAGGCGAGCGTGGCTAGTATGTCTGAATACTCAGTAGTGAAATCAGTAGCGAGCATGGCTAGAATGTCTGAATACTCAGTAGTAAATCAGTAGGCGAGCGCGGCTAGTATGTAGAATACTCAGTAGTGAAATCAGTAGCGAGTGTGGCTAGTATGTCTGAATACTCAGTAGTGAAATCAGTAGGCGAGCACGGCTAGTATGTCTGAATACTCAGTAGTGAAATCAGTAGGCGAGCGTGGCTAGTATGTCTGAATACTCAGTAGTGAAATCAGTAGGCGAGCGTGGCTAGTATGTCTGAATACTCAGTAGTAAATCAGTAGGCGAGCGCGGCTAGTATGTCTGAATACTCAGTAGTGAAATCAGTAGGCGAGCGCGGCTAGTATGTCTGAATACTCAGTAGTGAAATCAGTAGGCGAGCGCGGCTAGTATGTCTGAATACTCAGTAGTGAAATCAGTAGGCGAGCGCGGCTAGTATGTCTGAATACTCAGTAGTGAAATCAGTAGGCGAGCGTGGCTGGTATGTCTGAATACTCAGTAGTAAATCAGTAGGCGAGCGCGGCTAGTATGTCTGAACACTCAGTAGTAAATCAGTAGGTGAGCGCGGCTAGTATGTCTGAATACTCAGTAGTGAAATCAGTAGGCGAGCGCGGCTAGTATGTCTGAATACTCAGTAGTGAAATCAGTAGGTGAGCGCGGCTAGTATGTCTGAATACTCAGCAGTGAAATCAGTAGGCGAGCGCGGCTAGTATGTCTGAATACTCAGCAGTGAAATCAGTAGGCGAGCGCGGCTAGTATGTCTGAATACTCAGTAGTGAAATCAGTAGGCGAGCGCGGCTAGTATGTCTGAATACTCAGTAGTAAATCAGTAGGCGAGCGCGGCTAGTATGTCTGAATACTCAGTAGTAAATCAGTAGGTGAGCGCGGCTAGTATGTCTGAATACTCAGTAGTGAAATCAGTAGGTGAGCGTGGCTAGTATGTCTGAATACTCAGTAGGTATCGAGTAGTAGGTGAACGGTACCTGGATGACCTCCTGAATCAGCAGTCATTGTTATGTAGGTGAACACAGCACACTGTGTATCCCATGATTCACCTGGAGTCGTGGATGAATTCAGAGTGGAGTAAATAAACAGTGAAAGCTGAACGTCGGCTGTGTGTACGTAGCTATAGCTACTGAACTGCTGCTACAGAAGTTAGCGCTACTGCTAAGATAAACAATGATTACGTTCCTCCCGTTTCATCTTCTCTGATCTACAGCTCCACACCGTCTGATACATAATCAGATAAAAACTCAGATCAGAGTCACTAAAAGATCTAAATCTGTCAGCAAACGAGCTTCTAAATGAATAGCAGGACTTTTACGGTGGTGGTCTGACGTCTGGCGTCACAGGACGCTGGTAATATGGTGGACGTAGTACGTCTGAGATTGTGTGGTACTAAAACTCACCTACTGATATTATCTACTAGTCTACCGCTCGAGCAGTACGTACTGACTCTAATCCAGTACCTACTGACTAGTAGGAGATTTCAGATGCACCTTACCTCTCCGAGTCACTAAAGCCCATATACCATAAAGACACGTAAAGTGCTGCCGTTTAAAATAAACACAGTCAACATTAAATTCTTCTCAGTAGTTTATCTGTTGGATCCGCATTGGACAACGTCTGGGTCCAGACCTGGACCGCGGTCCACCTATTAGTGACCTGCTATATATAAAAACTTTCTTACAGACCATGCCTGGCAGCTAAATAGCTCATTCAGATGACCGTCATAAAGTTTATGGCTCAGAAGAACCTGTTGTTTATTGGCAGAAACCTCCCAAGGAAGTCTGCCCCAAGCCCAGGAGATAACGACCTGGCCGTAGTGGTCAGGGCTAGTAGGACATGTGGTCAGCTGGACTTTAATAGGGTGTGTTTTCAGACCTCCTCAGAGCATGTCTTTACCACAGTGTCCTCAAGAACAAAGCATATACGATGAACTGGTCTCACTTCTGCGGAATTTGATTTTGGGTTTGAAGATCGGAAAAGTTCCACCTTAATTAGCACAGTAGTTACAGTCTGGTGCCTGAACACTCCATAGAATCAATGCTATCTCATTTAAGGTGGAACTGAAAATCAGAATAAGAACTTCAACTTCGTGTACAGGCCCGGGAAGTAAATAACAACTAACGCTAACTTAGTTTAACTGACAATTATTTAGTTCTCAGTCGGATTTATGTACCCAAGACCTAAAATGTTGGCTTGTGTTGAGTTTATGTGGAAAAAGACCACACATACACAACAAAGAAGTCAAGTTTCAATTTCGTTTTATTGATTTTTTTGTCCAGAGGCTCAGGTTTTTTTTTGTTTTCCCAATAGGAAATTGTATAAAATTCAAGGATACTCCTAACACTCAATGATGAAAGATAAAACACACAAAAAAAACAACCTTTAAAAAGCTTTGGGCTCAGATACAGGACGCAAGTTCCAAGTTTCCGTGGGTTCTGTGCTCAAATTTGCAGCGACATTCTTCCAAACCTTCCAAAGTCTTCCAGTTTTGTTTTGTTTTTATTTCCCCCACACACAATCTATCACACATTCCAGTTTTCACTAACACCGCTCTGTGTCTTCCTCCTACAGACGTTGGTTGGCGTCCAGGTAGGAAGACGGAACACTTTCGGTCTGGACCTTTCCTTCAGTTCGGTCTTTCCCTCGACCTTTCGGTACCTTGTAAACCTTTTAACTTAATACTGTAATCCTCAGCGAAGGAGGACGTGTTGAATTGGGGTCTTTCTGCAAAGTCGTCCCATCGTAGTGCAATGCTCACGCTTGGAGGAATACAAACTTCTACAATCATGCTTGTATCTGCTCTATGGGTAGAGGGTTCACATTTCCATGGCCGTCTATAAAGTAAAGCAAGCAAATACTGTAACAAAGGGATAAAAAAAGGTAAAATAATGGCTTTGAACACTCATGTCCTCTGTAGGGGACATTCCCCCCATTTCTCTATCAACTGTTCACCCGTCTGATGGCATCTCGTCTGTCCAAACCAACGGTTCCCTGCCTCTGGGGCAGCGGCCCCACTGGCCAAAACTACATGGCTGGTTTCCGTGACACAGATCAAGCCTAGTTTCGGTTGGACTTCCAAAGTCAATGTCCACTAGAAAGGCTAGACTTAACCCGTGTACCAGAAAGCAGACCACTGCGTCGAACCGGGAGAAAGTGAGGACGTCAGTAAAGAAGAGAAATGAAAACGAATGGAAATCAGAATCTATTCCTACAAGTGTCGAGTCCTTTCGTCTGACCTTCCGTGTTCAAGAACATTCGTTCAGGATTCCTCTGGTTGTTTTTGGCCCCGTTTGTCTAGTGCTAAGTTCTACTTCATCGGACACTTACGGTGGGGTTCCGTACGTGCTTTGCTACATGTTCCTCCCCCCTTACGTTAACACTACTCCAGGGGTGTCAAATGTAGGTCCAGGGGGGCAACAGCACTGCAGAGTTTACCGTTCTACCTACTGTTAAAACAAGAAGCCAACTAGTCACTGCAAGGCTGTGGCCCTCCAGGATTTGGTTTAGGGATGGGACCGGTTAGTGTTTTTATTGATACAACACAAATTTGAAATTCAGGTAACCAAGCTAGAGTCTTTTTGAGATGCTTGCTTGTGAAAAGCATGGTGGCGGGAGTTCTGGATAGTGGTGTGAAGAAAAACGAGGAAAGTGATCTGTCTGTGGTGAGATTATTTCAGTGCAGTTAGTGCTTTGTAAACATTTTTTTTATATTTTAACAATTTTGAGATATTTCGGAATTACTTTGGTCACTGGGATCTTTACAGATTGTCCCATCCCTAACCTGACATCGACACCCCTGCACTAACTCCTGCTCCCACGCCCCTCCGTCCTCCTCTGGTTTTTAGGCATCCTCCTCGGCCTCCTCCTCGAACTCGCCCTCCTCCTCGGCCGTGGCGTCCTGGTACTGCTGGTACTCGGACACCAGGTCGTTCATGTTGCTCTCGGCCTCGGTGAACTCCATCTCATCCATGCCTTCGCCCGTGTACCAGTGCAAGAAGGCCTTGCGGCGGAACATGGCGGTGAACTGCTCGGAGATGCGCTTGAACAGCTCCTGGATGGCCGTGCTGTTGCCGATGAAGGTGACTGCCATCTTCAGGCCGCGGGGCGGGATGTCGCAGACGGCTGTCTTCACGTTGTTGGGGATCCATTCCACGAAGTAGCTGCTGTTCTTGTTCTGGACGTTGAGCATCTGCTCATCCACCTCCTTCATGGACATGCGGCCGCGGAAGACGGCGGCCACCGTCAGGTAGCGGCCGTGGCGCGGATCGCAGGCCGCCATCATGTTCTTGGCGTCAAATACTTGCTGGGTAAGCTCGGGCACGGTCAGGGCGCGGTACTGCTGGCTTCCCCTGCTGGTCAGAGGGGCGAACCCAGGCATGAAGAAGTGGAGACGGGGGAAGGGGACCATGTTGACGGCCAATTTGCGCAAGTCAGCGTTCAGCTGGCCTGGGAAGCGAAGGCAAGTGGTGACGCCGCTCATCGTGGCAGAAACGAGGTGGTTGAGGTCGCCGTAAGTGGGCGTGGTTAGCTTGAGAGTGCGGAAGCAGATGTCGTACAGGGCTTCGTTGTCGATGCAGTAGGTCTCGTCTGTGTTCTCTACCAGCTGGTGGACGGACAGGGTGGCGTTGTAGGGCTCCACCACTGTGTCGGACACTTTGGGAGAAGGCACCACGCTGAAGGTGTTCATGATGCGGTCGGGATACTCTTCGCGGATCTTGCTGATCAGCAGGGTGCCCATGCCGGACCCGGTGCCTCCACCCAGCGAGTGTGTGAGCTGGAAGCCCTGTAGGCAGTCACAGCTTTCAGACTCCTTACGCACTACATCCAGCACGGAGTCCACCAGCTCCGCTCCCTCTGTGTAGTGGCCTTTAGCCCAGTTATTACCAGCACCACTCTGACCTGTAGTGTGATGTGAAGAAAACATTATATAATAAGGTTATCATTTCGTAAATGCCAGGTAGAGCATTTAAGGACCTGCAACCCTTGCAGAATCCTTCACCATCATGTTATTTGATCTTGACACGATTGACTAAACGGTGCTACTAAATGGGTATGCCGTGTAGCATTGGCTTGGAGGCCCCCCTAGTGGTGTAGCCAGCAATACACACTTCAAGAGTTCAAAGGCCCTTATGTGAGTTAGAAGCAGTTCTCAGTGGTACCTCATCCTTGGTAAGACCATTAGAAGATGCAGCAGTTATCAAACAAAGTAATTAAGTTTCTGTTAAGCCATTAGAAAAACATAGGCAACAAATATCCTTATGGATTTGCTTTCTTAAGATTATAGATCATGAACTCTGGATATTTAGTTTTGTTAAGTATTTATTACTATTGAAACCTAGACAACAAAATTCAGAGGCCATGTTAATAAGAACATACTGAAAAGAACGCTAAATCATTAATAAGCTTACACATATTATAAAACCTATCAAAGAATCCGATGACATGTATGAAATGTAACTTTATAACAGAAAGCTATAAGAACTGAAAGCCCTCGTCCTCCAGCGACTCACCAAATACAAAGTTGTCGGGTCTGAAGATCTGTCCGAAGGGCCCGGAGCGGACAGAGTCCATAGTGCCGGGTTCCAGGTCCACTAGAATTGCCCTGGGCACATATTTACCTCCTCCATAACACAGAGAGGGGAAACGGGAGAGAAACAGAGTAAACCAGCTCAATACACAGAACGGCACACATTCCAGAGAGATGCAAGTCGCATGACGTGTCCTAATAAATTAGAAGTGTCTTGTTTGGCTGCGCTAAGCTTGTACCTTACGCCTCTTCCAGAAAGAATTCTAATTGACTGTGGCTGTCATAAGGAAAGAATGTAACTATTCCCATTCCTTGATGTATTAACCATAGGAATAGTCAGAAATGATATTTATTACTTGTTTTGCTACATTTACAGGAGTTAAGGAAGTTTTTATCTCTAGATAAAGATACAATAGCACTTTAAAGTTACTTTATATTCCCCATAGAAGTTAATAAAATAGGTGGGTTTATTTCTTATTATAATTACAGCCCAAGGCTTATTATTACCATTGTTATTATAATAATATTAAATTATTATAATAGGCCTCTTTAAAGAGGTTTAACATTGAGCATTATAAATGTTTGTATTGTCTTCTTATAGCAACACACACACATATATATATATATATATATATATATATATATATATATATATATATATATATATATATATATATATATATATAAGGCCTCATTGCCGTGTGACCCTACCTAAGCTTTGGCTATGCAGAACATTAGACAGTGTATTTTGTATACCGGCGCTGTCCAGAGAAAAAAAACAAGTCTGAAAGTGAGCAACAACCTACTTCACGTTTAATGTAAATCAATGGAACCAGAATTTGTTTCAAGTTATTCTGAAGCATTTTTATTGGCCCAATCATTACGAAATGATGCCTGGTTTTCTTTGGACAGTGACGATATGTGTTCTAGGGCAATACCTGTAGCCTCGTTGTAGTAGACGCTGATTCTGTCCAGCTGGAGGTCGCTGTCCCCGTGGTAGGTGCCTGTTGGGTCAATGCCATGCTCGTCGCTGATCACCTCCCAGAACTGTGAAACAGATCAGTCCACAATGAAAATCATTTTTTCTATCAGACAACAGCACTCATTGATCCTGTCTGCAGTAAAAATTACTTAAAGGCGAAGATCGTTAGTCATGAGGTGCTTTTAAAGAGAGAGAGAGATAGAGAGGGTGGAAAAATAGAGGGAACAACAGATTATGTCACCATTCTGATTCCAATACCAATAACCTCCAAGCCTGCATTTAATTTATTGATTCTAACTCTGCAGTCTGCGTATCCTGCTGTCGGACCATGCTGCTATTAGGTTTGGACCAACATGAGCTGAAAACAGGTCTGATGATGAGTTTATTGTGGCTGATACTGACACCAGTAGGCCTTCAAAGTTCCATTTACTGCTTGGGTCATGATCCAAAAAATCACATTCAGTGATGTTGAGGTTCTGGACTCTGGGCTGGTCAGTCCATTGTTCTAAGAACACCAGCAGGTTCTTTGTTTGATGTGTCTGTATCTCCTTTTCTTATTGAAAAGCTTCTTGAACAACTACATCCTTTCAAATCTGAAGGTGGAGCCTGACGTTCTCCTAACTCTCAAAGACAAAAGCTTTGATGGTGATCTGCCAGGTCTTCCAGGTGGTTGCAAGGAGTACTATGTTCTCTGTAGCCTGTAATTAGTTTTTGAACACCAGTTCAATATGGAAATGGATTATTATATATTACATCTCTGTAGGAATGTCTTCAGAATAGTAAGATGACTGTTCAGAATGGCTGTCTTGACTAAAAATTAAATATTAAAGATGTTGTTTGCTCAGTATAGGAGATTTAACCACTTTATTAGTTTAAATGACTAAATTACTATCAGTAATATATATATATATATATATATATATATATATATATATATATATATATATATATATATATATATATATATATATATATACATATACACACACACATATATATATATGTTTGGATTATTACTAATATGGATGTAATCTGGAGCAAAAAACAACATATGGAGATATAGGCAATCCAAGTGTCTAAATGACCTCAGTTTGAAAGACAGTGGGAGTGAAGAAGAGACAGAGTGAGCAAAATGAGGAAGGGATAGCCTTGGAAGATGGATCTCAAGGTATAGGGGGAGTAATTGCTTTGAAAGAATGAGGACAAACAAGCAGGGAAGTGCTGAGTGGCATGGACAACTCCCATTGCGTCCATCAAACCACGCCAGCTAAACTCCCACTGTCATCAGAGCCATCAATTACAATTATACAACCCACTTAGATCGTCACCACACATGCCAGTCATGCAAATCCATGACAGGAAAAACAGCAACCTCAAACTATGATGACCCCCTCGCTCCCCTCCACATTAGCACAGAGGAGGATGCATCCTGAAATGTGTTTGCAAACGGGTAGTGTTGGCAGTAGGGCTGGGCGATATGGCAATATATATATATATATATATATATATATATATATATATATATATATATATATATATATATATATATATATATATATATATATATATATGTTCCAATACAATACGATACTCTTTTCTGAACATATGGTCAGTACTTAAAGAACACTGACCAACTGTATGAGTATTTACTACAAGACAGTATATACAAATACTGAATAAAAACTATTGTATTCATAATGAATGCAGTTTTCAGTTACAAATAATTTTTTTTCTTCTCTTCCAACTAATTAAAAGAATTAATATCGTGACATATCATGTATCGTCAACATTACTTGAAGTATTGCAATATTATATTCATGCCCTATCGCCCACCTCTAGTGAGCACTCCTGTTATAACAGCCCAGATGACAATTATATGGTAATTAGGGATGCAGAGATATATGAAATGGGGGTCTATGCACAAATATTATATTATATTATGTATATAATAAAGTAGAAGCTGGGACTAAAACAATTCGGCTTAACATTTCTTTGTAGAGATCTACAATAAGTACAATAAATATATAGTTGCCCAGCAATGCTTTTGGATCGTAGCTACATTATCACCCAAGCTTACATGGCACGCCCTAAAAAAAACCACTGTGATTGCTTAGAGGGCTTATTTGCATATTATTATCTTGCCAGCGAATCACAAACCATATACTGTGTCGCCCTAATCACACTGCATTGCTAAAGAGGCAGGAATTCCATCTCACCCTCCTTTGCAATCCAGACTAAATCTGGTTATAACCACAGGCTGGCAGAAGAAGCAGCTGGGAGACCTATTAGCAGGTCCACAGCTTCCATCTGCTGGAGCCCACCCCTCCCCACCCAGACCCTAGCCTAGGTTCGAGACAATGACTGTGCAGTCATGTACGCCCACGCCGAATGCACTTGCAGTCATTATCTTAATAACTGGTTAAAACCCAGAGCATGGGTTATAATAGAGGGTAGACCATTTTGGATGCTGACGCCGTATCTGTCTATCGATCTATCCATCCATCCATCCCGTCTGTCTATCTGTTTATCTATCTCTCTATCTATCGAAGGTGCCCCAATAATAAAACTGCCCGTTGTGTTTTAATATAAGGGGGTTAATAGCAGATTACAAGTCAGATCCTCTTATAGGCTGTGATTTGCCATAGACTTGACATTTTCCAGTCTTTAATAGTGGAAAGATGGGAATCCTGGCAGAAAATCTATCCATCAAATGAATATTTAAATATTACGCAAAAGTCAAGATGGTTAAAAATGCTCATAAGCACAAGCAGACCACCTTCTCAGGGCCATTGTTGGAGATTTCTGCAGTGAAAAATAGTTTTCTTTGTCAAGAGATCCTCTCGCCCCACCCTTCCCACTCTCATTCATCTGAACGGAGACAGCAAATATCGTCTGGAAACGTCGAATTAAAAGACGAAAATTGGGAATTAGAAGAAATATATAGGATGTGGATCAAGAGATTATTTTTTTTCTCAGAAATATGTGTCAGTTCTTTATTCTGACAGCTGTTTAGCTTAGCCGGTCTAGCGTCTTTCTCGAATTTTCCCGTTCCACCTTAAATAGTGCAGCAGTTGCTGTAGGGCGCCTCAGGCGCCCTACAGCAACTGCTGCACTATTTAAGGTGGAACGGAACAATTCGAGAGAGAGCCTGTTAGCTTAGCTTCAACAGCGGGCAGCTCGCGCCACGCCCGTTAACCGGCAAGAAAAAGATGGAGAAAGAAAGAAAAATAAAATAAAAGAAAGAACGACTACAACTGACCGCTTTGTACGAAATAATATACATTTTTCCCACAAACATAAAAGTCCTATAAATTATTATTTTTTTCCACATTCATAAAAGTCCTATTAATATTATTTCAGACACACTGAATGAATGAATTAAATCACCGAATAGACATTATTCATTATTTTACTAGAGTGGAAAAAAAAACTGTGGGCAAATTAGCGAAACACAAAAAAAAGAAATAATAATAATTTAAAAAATATATCTAAAATTAACTGACCTACATGTTGATCCATCTATTAGGCCTATGGTTGCGGGCGGCTGCACACAATGTAATTTACATTTATTTATCATTTATTTATGCACATATATGTATATGTATATTTTAAAAGGCTAGAAGTGAGCAGGCAAAGGAAATTTCTTAATATTCTTATTTTTATCAATTTATTAGGAAAATACTGGGTGTTAAAGCTAGCAGACCACTCCTCTTCTTTCATTGTTGCATCTCAAAGCCCCTTCAAGTGGCATATGGGATTATTATTTGTAATTTTTCTCATTTTTGTTGTTTCCAAAAAAGAAACAAAGCTTTTCTTTCTCTTACCTTGGCACCGATCTGGTTACCGCACTGGCCGGCTTGGATATGGACAATCTCTCTCATGGTGATAGCTGGAGTGTTGCAGTCTTCTCCGGGTCTGAATCTAACGGCGTGGCTCCGCTGTAGTGAATGTGGCTGGACAAAGGCTTTATAATCCTGGACTCTCTCCAGAACGAGGCTCGGGGAGTGAGGGGGAGGAGCCAGGACAGTGGTGGAACGATTTGATTGGCCCGAGGGAGACACTGAGGGTGGGGCTTGGGATAAAAAATAAAATAAATCAAAATAAATAAATAATAATTGTAATTTTTTTTACATCATTTGAACACGACATCCAAAATGGCTCGGAAATTCTGGTTCCATTGACTTACATTAAAAATGGAGCCAGTTTTTGGCCCCTCCTGTAAAAGTTGGCATTTTGGAGATCCTTGTTTTTCATTGGTCAGCAACGATATACATACTGTGCAAAAGTCTGAGGCACCTAGGCTGATGGTTCAAAGCCTTACAATACAAAGCAACATGACTATCTTATTGTGAGAGAAGTAGGTCAGATCTTGAGCTCCAGTTTGAAGAACAACGTGTAGTTCCAGATTTCTCCTGGACGCCCCAGACATTGTATGAATGTGTTCAGTTCCTTCAGCAGCAATCTTGATTTAGCTTAATGAAGTACTGAGCAGTCAAAGCAGGTATTAGATGAGAACTGTAAATAATACTGGGTTAAACTATCAATTTATGTGGAACCTTGTTTAATACTAAAGCAAAAACTTTCAAAGTATTGGTACTTACCTACACTGGGATTGGCTCCAGCCTTCCCATGACCCTGACAAGTGAGATAAAGCAGAAGATAATGGATGGATGGATGGATGGATGGATAGATGGATGGTACTGACCCACCAGCCTTGGTATTATCTGGTACTGGACTGAATAGAAAATCAATGCTACTAGATTTCTCTGCAGTGGTGCTGATAGGAACCAGGGGTCCTGGTGTCCACTATCCAAATGACCTGTAAAATAAATCTGGGGGGTTATTTTGCCCGACAACATCTGAAGCATGGACCACTCCACCATAAATCTTCTCTAAGACTGTAGTACAACACAGATTTTATGGCATTAGGCAGTGTGTTTGTAACAGTTTGGTGGAGTAATGTTGTGTTTAAGAACGTTTTAGAGCTTAACGCTTGTAAACATGAAAACAATGGGAGTATTTTGGCTTAGGACACCCTTCACAGTATCCCTCCACCATGCATGGATCAATATAAACTGAATAAAATAAGTTATAGACTGAAAACCTTAACACATAACCAGTGTAAACCAATGAGTGAGACATCCATCCATTATCTTCCAATTCATCCCACTAGTCGGGGTCACAGGGGGGCTGGAGCCAATTCTTGTTTTAATGGAGTATCTTTCTTCCTTAACACAACAATGGACTGACGGGTCTCTAAAGAAAGTTGTTTCTTTCTGGTCATTGTGAGTCGGTCAGCAAGCCATCAACTGCTG
>CM038705.1:7023103-7025437 GCA_021613375.1 Megaleporinus macrocephalus
TTTATAAACAGTAAACAGACCACCTGCAGCTCCATTAACCTGATAAACTAAACTAAACCCTCAGATAATCACTCCTTTATAAACAGTAACAGACCACCTGCAGCTCCATTAACCTGATAAACTAAACTAAACCCTCAGATAATCACTCCTTTATAAACAGTAAACAGACCACCTGCAGCTCCATTAACCTGATAAACTAAACTAAACCCTCAGATAATCACTCCTTTATAAACAGTAAACAGACCACCTGCAGCTCCATTAACCTGATAAACTAAACTAAACCCTCAGATAGTCACTCCTTTATAAACAGTAAACAAAAAACCTGCAGCTTCATTAACCTGATAAACTAAACCCTCAGATAGTCACTCCTTTATAAACAGTAAACAGACCACCTGCAGCTCCATTAACCAGCTAAACTAAACTAAACCCTCAGATAGTCACTCCTTTATAAACAGTAAACAGACCACCTGCAGCTCCATTAACCAGCTAAACTAAACTAAACCCTCAGATAATCACTCCTTTATAAACAGTAAACAGACCACCTGCAGCTCCATTAACCTGCTAAACTAAACTAAACCCTCAGATAGTCACTCCTTTATAAACAGTAAACAGACCACCTGCAGCTCCATTAACCAGCTAAACTAAACTAAACCCTCAGATAATCACTCCTTTATAAACAGTAAACAGACCACCTGCAGCTCCATTAACCTGCTAAACTATAATAAACCCTCAGATAATCACTCCTTTATAAACAGTAAACAGACCACCTGCAGCTTCATTAACCTGATAAACTAAACTAAACCCTCAGATAGTCACTCCTTTATAAACAGCAAACAGACCACCTGCAGCTCCATTAACCTGCTAAACTATAATAAACCCTCAGATAGTCACTCCTTTATAAACAGTAAACAGACCACCTGCAGCTCCATTAACCTGATAAACTAAACTAAACCCTCAGATAGTCACTCCTTTATAAACAGTAAACAGACCACCTGCAGCTCCATTAACCAGCTAAACTAAACTAAACCCTCAGATAATCACTCCTTTATGAACAGTAAACAGACCACCTGCAGCTCCATTAACCTGCTAAACTATAATAAACCCTCAGATAGTCACTCCTTTATAAACAGTAAACAGACCACCTGCAGCTCCATTAACCTGATAAACTAAACTAAACCCTCAGATAATCACTCCTTTATAAACAGTAACAGACCACCTGCAGCTCCATTAACCTGATAAACTAAACTAAACCCTCAGATAATCACTCCTTTATAAACAGTAAACAGACCACCTGCAGCTCCATTAACCTGATAAACTAAACTAAACCCTCAGATAATCACTCCTTTATAAACAGTAAACAGACCACCTGCAGCTCCATTAACCTGATAAACTAAACTAAACCCTCAGATAGTCACTCCTTTATAAACAGTAAACAGACCACCTGCAGCTTCATTAACCTGATAAACTAAACCCTCAGATAGTCACTCCTTTATAAACAGTAAACAGACCACCTGCAGCTTCATTAACCAGCTAAACTAAACTAAACCCTCAGATAATCACTCCTTTATAAACAGTAAACAGACCACCTGCAGCCTCATTAACCTGCTAAACTAAACTAAACCCTCAGATAGTCACTCCTTTATAAACAGTAAACAGACCACCTGCAGCTCCATTAACCTGCTAAACTAAACTAAACCCTCAGATAGTCACTCCTTCATAAACAGTAAACAGACCACCTGCAGCTCCATTAACCTGCTAAACTAAACTAAACCCTCAGATAGTCACTCCTTTATAAACAGTAAACAGACCACCTGCAGCTCCATTAACCTGCTAAACTAAACTAAACCCTCAGATAGTCACTCCTTTATAAACAGTAAACAGACCACCTGCAGCTTCATTAACCTGCTAAACTAAACTAAACCCTCAGATAATCACTCCTTTATAAACAGTAAACAGACCACCTGCAGCTACATTAACCTGCTAAACTAAACTAAACCCTCAGATAGTCACTCCTTTATAAACAGTAAACAGACCACCTGCAGCTCCATTAACCTGCTAAACTAAACTAAACCCTCAGATAGTCACTCCTTTATAAACAGTAAACAGACCACCTGCAGCTTCATTAACCTGCTAAACTAAACTAAACCCTCAGATAATCACTCCTTTATAAACAGTAAACAGACCACCTGCAGCTACATTAACCTGATAAACTATAATAAACCCTCAGATAGTCACTCCTTTATAAACAGTAAACAGACCACCTGCAGCTCCATTAACCTGATAAACTATACTAAACCCTCAGATAGTCACTCCTTTATAAACAGTAAACAGACG
>CM038705.1:7026437-7056437 GCA_021613375.1 Megaleporinus macrocephalus
AGATAATCACTCCTTTATAAACAGTAAACAGACCACCTGCAGCTCCATTAACCTGATAAACTAAACTAAACCCTCAGATATTCACTCCTTTATAAACAGTAAACAGACCACCTGCAGCTCCATTAACCAGCTAAACTAAACCCTCAGATAATCACTCCTTTATAAACAGTAAACAGACCACCTGCAGCTCCATTAACCTGCTAAACTAAACTAAACCCTCAGATAGTCACTCCTTTATAAACAGTAAACAGACCACCTGCAGCTCCATTAACCTGATAAACTAAACCCTCAGATAATCACTCCTTTATAAACAGTAAACAGACCACCTGCAGCTCCATTAACCTGATAAACTAAACTAAACCCTCAGATAGTCACTCCTTTATAAACAGTAAACAGACCACCTGCAGCTCCATTAACCTGATGAACTAAACTAAACCCTCAGATAGTCACTCCTTTATAAACAGTAAACAGACCACCTGCAGCTCCATTAACCTGATAAACTAAACCCTCAGATAATCACTCCTTTATAAACAGTAAACAGACCACCTGCAGCTCCATTAACCTGATAAACTAAACTAAACCCTCAGATAGTCACTCCTTTATAAACAGTAAACAGACCACCTGCAGCTACATTAACCTGCTAAACTAAACTAAACCCTCAGATAGTCACTCCTTTATAAACAGTAAACAGACCACCTGCAGCTCCATTAACCTGCTAAACTAAACTAAACCCTCAGATAGTCACTCCTTTATAAACAGTAAACAGACCACCTGCAGCTCCATTAACCTGATAAACTAAACCCTCAGATAATCACTCCTTTATAAACAGTAAACAGACCACCTGCAGCTCCATTAACCTGCTAAACTAAACTAAACCCTCAGATAGTCACTCCTTTATAAACAGTAAACAGACCACCTGCAGCTCCATTAACCTGATGAACTAAACTAAACCCTCAGATAGTCACTCCTTTATAAACAGTAAACAGACCACCTGCAGCTCCATTAACCTGATAAACTAAACTAAACCCTCAGATAATCACTCCTTTATAAACAGTAAACAGACCACCTGCAGCTCCATTAACCTGCTAAACTAAACTAAACCCTCAGATAGTCACTCCTTTATAAACAGTAAACAGACCACCTGCAGCTTCATTAACCAGCTAAACTAAACTAAACCCTCAGATAATCACTCCTTTATAAACAGTAAACAGACCACCTGCAGCTCCATTAACCTGCTAAACTAAACTAAACCCTCAGATAGTCACTCCTTTATAAACAGTAAACAGACCACCTGCAGCTCCATTAACCAGCTAAACTAAACTAAACCCTCAGATAATCACTCCTTTATAAACAGTAAACAGACCACCTGCAGCTCCATTAACCTGCTAAACTAAACCCTCAGATAATCACTCCTTTATAAACAGTAAACAGACCACCTGCAGCTCCATTAACCTGCTAAACTAAACTAAACCCTCAGATAATCACTCCTTTATAAACAGTAACAGACCACCTGCAGCTCCATTAACCTGACAAACTAAACTAAACCCTCAGATAATCACTCCTTTATAAACAGTAAACAGACCACCTGCAGCTCCATTAACCTGATAAACTAAACTAAACCCTCAGATAATCACTCCTTTATAAATAGTAAACAAAAAACCTGCAGCTCCATTAACCTGCTAAACTAAACTAAACCCTCAGATAATCACTCCTTTATAAACAGTAAACAGACCACCTGCAGCTCCATTAACCTGACAAACTAAACTAAACCCTCAGATAATCACTCCTTTATAAACAGTAACAGACCACCTGCAGCTCCATTAACCTGATAAACTAAACTAAACCCTCAGATAGTCACTCCTTTATAAACAGTAAACAAAAAACCTGCAGCTTCATTAACCTGATAAACTAAACCCTCAGATAGTCACTCCTTTATAAACAGTAAACAGACCACCTGCAGCTCCATTAACCAGCTAAACTAAACCCTCAGATAATCACTCCTTTATAAACAGTAAACAGACCACCTGCAGCTTCATTAACCAGCTAAACTAAACTAAACCCTCAGATAGTCACTCCTTTATAAACAGTAAACAGACCACCTGCAGCTCCATTAACCTGCTAAACTAAACTAAACCCTCAGATAGTCACTCCTTCATAAACAGTAAACAGACCACCTGCAGCTTCATTAACCTGCTAAACTAAACTAAACCCTCAGATAGTCACTCCTTCATAAACAGTAAACAGACCACCTGCAGCTCCATTAACCTGCTAAACTAAACTAAACCCTCAGATAGTCACTCCTTTATAAACAGTAAACAGACCACCTGCAGCTCCATTAACCTGCTAAACTAAACTAAACCCTCAGATAGTCACTCCTTTATAAACAGTAAACAGACCACCTGCAGCTCCATTAACCTGCTAAACTAAACTAAACCCTCAGATAGTCACTCCTTTATAAACAGTAAACAGACCACCTGCAGCTCCATTAACCTGCTAAACTAAACCCTCAGATAATCACTCCTTTATAAACAGTAAACAGACCACCTGCAGCTTCATTAACCTGCTAAACTAAACTAAACCCTCAGATAATCACTCCTTCATAAACAGTAAACAGACCACCTGCAGCTACATTAACCTGCTAAACTAAACTAAACCCTCAGATAGTCACTCCTTTATAAACAGTAAACAGACCACCTGCAGCTACATTAACCTGATAAACTATAATAAACCCTCAGATAGTCACTCCTTTATAAACAGTAAACAGACCACCTGCAGCTACATTAACCTGATAAACTATAATAAACCCTCAGATAGTCACTCCTTTATAAACAGTAAACAGACCACCTGCAGCTACATTAACCTGATAAACTATAATAAACCCTCAGATAGTCACTCCTTTATAAACAGTAAACAGACCACCTGCAGCTCCATTAACCTGATAAACTAAACTAAACCCTCAGATAATCACTCCTTTATAAACAGTAAACAGACCACCTGCAGCTCCATTAACCTGATGAACTAAACTAAACCCTCAGATAGTCACTCCTTTATAAACAGTAAACAGACCACCTGCAGCTCCATTAACCTGATAAACTAAACCCTCAGATAATCACTCCTTTATAAACAGTAAACAGACCACCTGCAGCTCCATTAACCTGATAAACTAAACTAAACCCTCAGATAGTCACTCCTTTATAAACAGTAAACAGACCACCTGCAGCTACATTAACCTGCTAAACTAAACTAAACCCTCAGATAGTCACTCCTTTATAAACAGTAAACAGACCACCTGCAGCTCCATTAACCTGCTAAACTAAACTAAACCCTCAGATAGTCACTCCTTTATAAACAGTAAACAGACCACCTGCAGCTCCATTAACCTGATAAACTAAACCCTCAGATAATCACTCCTTTATAAACAGTAAACAGACCACCTGCAGCTCCATTAACCTGATAAACTAAACTAAACCCTCAGATAGTCACTCCTTTATAAACAGTAAACAGACCACCTGCAGCTCCATTAACCTGATGAACTAAACTAAACCCTCAGATAGTCACTCCTTTATAAACAGTAAACAGACCACCTGCAGCTCCATTAACCTGATAAACTAAACTAAACCCTCAGATAATCACTCCTTTATAAACAGTAAACAGACCACCTGCAGCTCCATTAACCTGCTAAACTAAACTAAACCCTCAGATAGTCACTCCTTTATAAACAGTAAACAGACCACCTGCAGCTTCATTAACCAGCTAAACTAAACTAAACCCTCAGATAATCACTCCTTTATAAACAGTAAACAGACCACCTGCAGCTCCATTAACCTGCTAAACTAAACTAAACCCTCAGATAGTCACTCCTTTATAAACAGTAAACAGACCACCTGCAGCTCCATTAACCAGCTAAACTAAACTAAACCCTCAGATAATCACTCCTTTATAAACAGTAAACAGACCACCTGCAGCTCCATTAACCTGCTAAACTAAACCCTCAGATAATCACTCCTTTATAAACAGTAAACAGACCACCTGCAGCTCCATTAACCTGCTAAACTAAACTAAACCCTCAGATAATCACTCCTTTATAAACAGTAACAGACCACCTGCAGCTCCATTAACCTGACAAACTAAACTAAACCCTCAGATAATCACTCCTTTATAAACAGTAAACAGACCACCTGCAGCTCCATTAACCTGATAAACTAAACTAAACCCTCAGATAATCACTCCTTTATAAATAGTAAACAAAAAACCTGCAGCTCCATTAACCTGCTAAACTAAACTAAACCCTCAGATAATCACTCCTTTATAAACAGTAAACAGACCACCTGCAGCTCCATTAACCTGACAAACTAAACTAAACCCTCAGATAATCACTCCTTTATAAACAGTAACAGACCACCTGCAGCTCCATTAACCTGATAAACTAAACTAAACCCTCAGATAGTCACTCCTTTATAAACAGTAAACAAAAAACCTGCAGCTTCATTAACCTGATAAACTAAACCCTCAGATAGTCACTCCTTTATAAACAGTAAACAGACCACCTGCAGCTCCATTAACCAGCTAAACTAAACTAAACCCTCAGATAATCACTCCTTTATAAACAGTAAACAGACCACCTGCAGCTCCATTAACCAGCTAAACTAAACCCTCAGATAATCACTCCTTTATAAACAGTAAACAGACCACCTGCAGCTTCATTAACCAGCTAAACTAAACTAAACCCTCAGATAGTCACTCCTTTATAAACAGTAAACAGACCACCTGCAGCTCCATTAACCTGCTAAACTAAACTAAACCCTCAGATAGTCACTCCTTCATAAACAGTAAACAGACCACCTGCAGCTCCATTAACCTGCTAAACTAAACTAAACCCTCAGATAGTCACTCCTTTATAAACAGTAAACAGACCACCTGCAGCTTCATTAACCTGCTAAACTAAACTAAACCCTCAGATAGTCACTCCTTCATAAACAGTAAACAGACCACCTGCAGCTCCATTAACCTGCTAAACTAAACTAAACCCTCAGATAATCACTCCTTTATAAACAGTAAACAGACCACCTGCAGCTCCATTAACCTGCTAAACTAAACTAAACCCTCAGATAGTCACTCCTTTATAAACAGTAAACAGACCACCTGCAGCTCCATTAACCTGCTAAACTAAACTAAACCCTCAGATAGTCACTCCTTTATAAACAGTAAACAGACCACCTGCAGCTCCATTAACCTGCTAAACTAAACTAAACCCTCAGATAGTCACTCCTTTATAAACAGTAAACAGACCACCTGCAGCTCCATTAACCTGCTAAACTAAACCCTCAGATAATCACTCCTTTATAAACAGTAAACAGACCACCTGCAGCTTCATTAACCTGCTAAACTAAACTAAACCCTCAGATAATCACTCCTTCATAAACAGTAAACAGACCACCTGCAGCTACATTAACCTGCTAAACTAAACTAAACCCTCAGATAGTCACTCCTTCATAAACAGTAAACAGACCACCTGCAGCTACATTAACCTGATAAACTATAATAAACCCTCAGATAGTCACTCCTTTATAAACAGTAAACAGACCACCTGCAGCTACATTAACCTGATAAACTATAATAAACCCTCAGATAGTCACTCCTTTATAAACAGTAAACAGACCACCTGCAGCTACATTAACCTGATAAACTATAATAAACCCTCAGATAGTCACTCCTTTATAAACAGTAAACAGACCACCTGCAGCTCCATTAACCTGATAAACTAAACTAAACCCTCAGATAGTCACTCCTTTATAAACAGTAAACAGACCACCTGCAGCTTCATTAACCTGATAAACTAAACCCTCAGATAGTCACTCCTTTATAAACAGTAACAGACCACCTGCAGCTACATTAACCTGCTAAACTAAACTAAACCCTCAGATAGTCACTCCTTTATAAACAGTAAACAGACCACCTGCAGCTCCATTAACCAGCTAAACTAAACTAAACCCTCAGATAGTCACTCCTTTATAAACAGTAAACAGACCACCTGCAGCTCCATTAACCAGCTAAACTAAACTAAACCCTCAGATAGTCACTCCTTTATAAACAGTAAACAGACCACCTGCAGCTCCATTAACCTGATAAACTAAACTAAACCCTCAGATAGTCACTCCTTTATAAACAGTAAACAGACCACCTGCAGCTCCATTAACCTGATAAACTAAACTAAACCCTCAGATAATCACTCCTTTATAAACAGTAAACAGACCACCTGCAGCTCCATTAACCTGCTAAACTAAACTAAACCCTCAGATAGTCACTCCTTTATAAACAGTAAACAGACCACCTGCAGCTCCATTAACCTGCTAAACTAAACTAAACCCTCAGATAGTCACTCCTTCATAAACAGTAAACAGACCACCTGCAGCTCCATTAACCTGATAAACTAAACTAAACCCTCAGATAATCACTCCTTTATAAACAGTAAACAGACCACCTGCAGCTACATTAACCTGATAAACTATAATAAACCCTCAGATAGTCACTCCTTTATAAACAGTAAACAGACCACCTGCAGCTACATTAACCTGCTAAACTAAACTAAACCCTCAGATAGTCACTCCTTTATAAACAGTAAACAGACCACCTGCAGCTCCATTAACCTGATAAACTAAACTAAACCCTCAGATAGTCACTCCTTTATAAACAGTAAACAGACCACCTGCAGCTCCATTAACCTGCTAAACTAAACTAAACCCTCAGATAGTCACTCCTTTATAAACAGTAAACAGACCACCTGCAGCTCAATTAACCTGCTAAACTAAACTAAACCCTCAGATAGTAACTCCTTTATAAACAGTAACAGACCACCTGCAGCTTCATTAACCTGATAAACTAAACTAAACCCTCAGATAATCACTCCTTCATAAACAGTAAACAGACCACCTGCAGCTCCATCAACCTGCTAAACTAAACTAAACCCTCAGATAGTCACTCCTTTATAAACAGTAAACAGACCACCTGCAGCTCAATTAACCTGCTAAACTAAACTAAACCCTCAGATAGTCACTCCTTTATAAACAGTAAACAGACCACCTGCAGCTCAATTAACCTGCTAAACTAAACTAAACCCTCAGATAGTCACTCCTTTATAAACAGTAAACAGACCACCTGCAGCTACATTAACCTGCTAAACTAAACTAAACCCTCAGATAGTCACTCCTTTATAAACAGTAAACAGACCACCTGCAGCTCAATTAACCTGCTAAACTAAACTAAACCCTCAGATAGTCACTCCTTTATAAACAGTAACAGACCACCTGCAGCTTCATTAACCTGATAAACTAAACTAAACCCTCAGATAGTCACTCCTTTATAAACAGTAAACAGACCACCTGCAGCTCAATTAACCTGCTAAACTAAACTAAACCCTCAGATAATCACTCCTTCATAAACAGTAAACAGACCACCTGCAGCTCCATTAACCTGATAAACTAAACTAAACCCTCAGATAATCACTCCTTTATAAACAGTAAACAGACCACCTGCAGCTCCATTAACCTGATAAACTAAACTAAACCCTCAGATAGTCACTCCTTTATAAACAGTAAACAGACCACCTGCAGCTTCATTAACCAGCTAAACTAAACTAAACCCTCAGATAATCACTCCTTTATAAACAGTAAACAGACCACCTGCAGCTCCATTAACCTGCTAAACTAAACTAAACCCTCAGATAATCACTCCTTTATAAACAGTAACAGACCACCTGCAGCTCCATTAACCTGATAAACTAAACTAAACCCTCAGATAATCACTCCTTTATAAACAGTAAACAGACCACCTGCAGCTTCATTAACCTGATAAACTATAATAAACCCTCAGATAATCACTCCTTTATAAACAGTAAACAGACCACCTGCAGCTTCATTAACCTGATAAACTAAACTAAACCCTCAGATAATCACTCCTTTATAAACAGTAACAGACCACCTGCAGCTTCATTAACCTGATAAACTAAACTAAACCCTCAGATAATCACTCCTTTATAAACAGTAAACAGACCACCTGCAGCTCCATTAACCTGCTAAACTAAACTAAACCCTCAGATAATCACTCCTTTATAAACAGTAAACAGACCACCTGCAGCTCCATTAACCTGATAAACTAAACTAAACCCTCAGATAGTCACTCCTTCATAAACAGTAAACAGACCACCTGCAGCTCCATTAACCTGATAAACTAAACCCTCAGATAATCACTCCTTTATAAACAGCAAACAGACCACCTGCAGCTTCATTAACCAGCTAAACTAAACTAAACCCTCAGATAATCACTCCTTTATAAACAGTAAACAGACCACCTGCAGCTCCATTAACCTGCTAAACTAAACTAAACCCTCAGATAATCACTCCTTTATAAACAGTAAACAGACCACCTGCAGCTCCATTAACCTGATAAACTATAATAAACCCTCAGATAATCACTCCTTTATAAACAGTAACAGACCACCTGCAGCTCCATTAACCTGATAAACTAAACTAAACCCTCAGATAATCACTCCTTTATAAACAGTAAACAGACCACCTGCAGCTTCATTAACCTGATAAACTAAACTAAACCCTCAGATAGTCACTCCTTTATAAACAGTAAACAGACCACCTGCAGCTCCATTAACCTGCTAAACTAAACTAAACCCTCAGATAGTCACTCCTTTATAAACAGTAAACAGACCACCTGCAGCTTCATTAACCAGCTAAACTAAACTAAACCCTCAGATAATCACTCCTTCATAAACAGTAAACAGACCACCTGCAGCTCCATTAACCTGCTAAACTAAACTAAACCCTCAGATAGTCACTCCTTTATAAACAGTAAACAGACCACCTGCAGCTTCATTAACCTGCTAAACTAAACTAAACCCTCAGATAGTCACTCCTTTATAAACAGTAAACAGACCACCTGCAGCTTCATTAACCTGCTAAACTAAACTAAACCCTCAGATAATCACTCCTTTATAAACAGTAAACAGACCACCTGCAGCTCCATTAACCTGCTAAACTAAACTAAACCCTCAGATAATCACTCCTTTATAAACAGTAAACAGACCACCTGCAGCTACATTAACCTGATAAACTATAATAAACCCTCAGATAGTCACTCCTTTATAAACAGTAAACAGACCACCTGCAGCTCCATTAACAAGCTAAACTATACCCTCAGATAATCACTCCTTTATAAACAGTAAACAGACCACCTGCAGCTCCATTAACCTGATAAACTAAACTAAACCCTCAGATAGTCACTCCTTTATAAACAGTAAACAGACCACCTGCAGCTTCATTAACCTGATAAACTAAACTAAACCCTCAGATAATCACTCCTTTATAAACAGTAAACAGACCACCTGCAGCTTCATTAACCTGATAAACTAAACTAAACCCTCAGATAATCACTCCTAGCTACAATAACAGAATAAAGAGTGATCAGAAATATGGGTTAGAGTTAGAGCTAGGCTGATAATCACTGTAATGTGTTGGTTCTGAGTGATAAAGTACTAAAATACTCCTTTACAAAACTTACTAGACACACGACGCCAGTGGGTGCTGCTGCTGAGAGGAGGCTGCAGGGGGCGCTGTTGTGTTCTGTGTGGGTGTTTATGGGCGCGGCTACAACCGTCTCGTTTCCAGTGAGTAGTTTTCAGCCAGAGCGACTTTATCCTCTTCTTTCAAGACGCTCCGCGATTGCGAAACTATATCTTACTGCGTACCCAGCGCTCTACTGACGGTAAGTAGTCAAACACAGTTGCTTTAAGTACATTTTCTGGTCATTTCTAGGAGATAAAGTTTAGTAGATACTTCAGGCTGCGACCGTTGGTTTGTTTGTTTACGTGTGAAGCTAACAGGCTAATTCGGGAGCAGCGCTAACGCCTCCGTGTCGATTTTACGAACGTTGTGTGTTTTTTCTTGTTGTAATATCTGTTTTTCTAGTTTCTGGGGTATAAAGTGGCTGTACTGGTGTTGACTATTTATGCGGATGTTGAATTATATGACTCGATATCGGTTCGCTGGAAAAGCTCCGCTCAACCGCTTGCTTTCTGAAATTAGCTTCAGTTACTGCGGCAGCATTTAAGGTGGAACGGACGATTCTAATAAAAAGCCAGTTTTCTGTTCTGCTCTGAGTCAGCTCAGTGAAATCAGCGGTCTAGTCTTGTGACATGATAGGATTGATCAGAAGAAGCAGCTTCGTGATAAAGCTTTCAGCTAAACGTTCATCAGACGTGTGTATTAGACACGTATTAAAATGTTCCCTGTTTCTTAACGAAAGTGAGCTGATTTCCTAACTTGAGTCCTTCATAATTAATTTAATGTCATATAATTCAGTGAGCACCGTTAATCATCCAGAGTGGTGGGTTGGTGATTCTAGAGAAGCTTGCTGTTATGAGAACTGTTCACAGTGGTGGTGAATGGAACCAGACGTCCATCCCTAAAAGCTCCATCACAGAACGTTATTATATGAAATGGTTATGGATAGACTGCGTGATGTGATAACTATGATAATATTGAGGTTAAGTTTTGTCTTAAACTGTATTTCAATATATATATATATATATATATATATATATATATATATATATATATATATATATGGATTGAAATACAGTTTAAGACAAAACTTAACCTCAATATTATCATAGTTACCACATCATATATATATGAATGAATCGATACACAGATTCCTGTCAGACAGTGAATTCTGCAAGGCATCAGGCAGAGGAATTAAAACATTTTAATAAAAACTAGGAATAAAAACTAACATCCTGTGAGGGAGCTTTAAGACGTGGACGTCTGGTTCCCTTTACCACCACTGTGAACAGCTTTGACAGAGCATTTAACCCTTGTGCGATCCTAACGTTCTGTTTACACCCCTTGTCCTACGGGTCAAAAATGACCCGCCCTTCCAAAGCCCCAAAATAAAGCAGCTTAATTGAATTGTAAATCCAAAATTGATTTTGCACGATGAAAAAACCTGTTATTTATCAATTCAACTCAATTTAATGAATTAATTATCATGTATTTCTTGTTACACAATACAAAAAGACAATCAGCAATGAACAGTATTACACTTTTTTTTACCACAAACCAACAGTTTTCATTTATTCAGTAAAGGTTTATTATGCTATTATAAATGTGAAGTAACTACTGTTGAATTCATTATATTCAAAGGGAAAAACAGTCAACAAACAGTTTCTACTTTTATATTTTTAGAAAGTGAAATAATCCCCTCATAACACAATAAAACAGGACCTTGCCAGGACCTGTTTGGCAGTGAAACGTCTTCTCATGGCTTCAGCAAAAAAACAACTAGGGGTACTTTGAGTCAGAGTAGCTTTATACCCTCTATACTGAATTTGATGTTATTATGTCTGAGATTTTTGTTTTGTTTGAGAGCTTGTGTGATTGGGTTAGCTGCAGACCAAGAGTGCAGGTGCTGGTCAAATGCAAGTTCCAGTTTCTTTAATTTTTTAGTTTCTAAAATTTTAAGTTGGAAAAAGATAGTTTAAGGTATTTTTTCTACAGCTGAACATGGTAGTGGGTCACTTTTGACCTGTAAGACAACACAAGGGTTAATAGCCCCCCATAGATGTGTTGTTGTTTTTCTTCACAACTTTGCCTTCGTCATTACACATAAAAGCTCATGCTGGTTTATAGATGGGTTTAATAGTAAATAAATGGTCTATATTTGTGTTGTAGACATTGTGACGCCTGGTTCCATTCACCACCACTGTAAAGAAATCAGTACGTTTCTCTGCAGTGAACCAATTCACATCAAAACACACATGGAATGACTGTTTACATCTCAGTGTTATATTCAGAGAATGTGACAATTAAATGCATTTGATAATTCTTTACATGAATTTCAGGAGCGTTTTCTAGATGTTTGGATTTTACTGACACTTTAAACCAATGTTTTAAAGAATGTTTAGTTGGCTCTGATTGAAGATTCAAGAGTTTTATTGTCATATGCACAGCAGAACAGACAGTTACACTGTACACTGTACAATGAAATACTTACTCTGCTGTTCCTCCATTCACCAATAGATAAGTATAATAATATAAATTGAATATATATATATATATATATATATATATATATATATATATATATATATATATATATATATATATATATATATATATATTTCTTTAATTCTTTATAATTCATTAATTATTTCTAAAATAAAACAGAACCCAATAAGATCACATGCAACTTTATGACGACATTTACGATATGTTTTAAAATGGAGCACATTGAACTGACTTTAGAATAAAAAATCATATATATCCTAAAAATATACACCGTTACACTCCTTGTATGTTAAGTAGGCAGGCTATTTGAAGGGTTTGATCTTACTGCCCTTTCAATGTTCTACATTGCTGAAGGCGTGTGGGTCGTTTCCAGTCTACGGAGGAAACCGTGGGGAAATGATGTTGCGTGCAAGCCTCCCCAAATCATGTTGTGGTTTGGGTTTTTCGGTGCAGTAGAACTGAGCTGTAGAAACAGGAAATCATGGAGAGGGAGGGAGGAGAGGGAGGGAGGAGAGGGAGGGTCACATAAACGTCTATAGACAAACAGCTGCCGGTCTGGTGAAAGAGAAGTCATGTGATTGGACTCAGTGTGTTCGACAAGTCCTGATTCATACCCAGCTGTGAAGGTTTATTGAATAGTAGTAAACACAGGTGTACTTGTTGTATAATGTAGATTTATTCTCCAGGTTTGATCCGGTCTCAACATGTTCTACACCTGCGGTCCCAATGAGGCGATGGTGGTCTCAGGTAAGAAGGAACCTCAGATTTACTTTTGTTACAGGTCGGCATTTATAACTATGTAACAGCAACATAGTAACAAAGTATTTATTTATTTATTACATATAAGAAGGATATCTAATTTTTCATAAAACATGTTTCCCAGATAGTAACAAACTATAATTGGAATAATATTGGGGGGAATTTTTTCAAAGGCAGCTTCTAGTTTGTCCCCCCCCATTGAACAGGAACCCAGCTGCATGAATTGTATTGGCAAAAAACGGGCGTTGCGATACGTATCATGACACTAGGGGTCACGATTTGATATATTGTGATACTGTAAGCAAAAAGATATATATCTATATATATATATATATAATGTCGTAGTATAAAAATCACACCACTATATCTATAGGTTTGCTTATGCTAACGTTAGTAGTGCGTACTTGCTCTACTTGTTTTTGTTGGAATGGAAGAGTCTAATAGTGAAGAACACTGCTTTCTATTGGTCCAGGGTTTAAACACAACACTAAATGAACCACTGTCTGACACAAATCTTTGAATGTAAACTACTGATGGCAATCAATATGGTATTGCGAAACAAAAATCACAATATTTAATATTTCTGATATTTTATTACACGCCTGTTAAACACACTACCAAAAAATTCTTTTTGATAGCTCAAACAAAATATTGTTATTGGAAGTAATAAATACATTCAGAGATATAATATTTTGTCAGTTTATATACCTATAATGATATATATAATGATATATAAAAAAATATTCTGAGCAATATAAAACATTTTATCATTGTTAGATGATAGGACTAAATTCTGGTAGGACTAAATGTTAATAAAAAAAGAACCTTATCAGAAACCTCACCATAAAACCTTTTCAGACTGCGAAAAAGCTTGAACTGAATTTTTATTATTGAAAATGAAGAGTCTTATTCAGTTGATCCATGATTCAATAGTATGACGGTGAATGTGGAGCTTAATTATTTCATTTGGAATTAAATTAAAGCAGCTGAATTTCAGATATAAACATTACTTTTGTTTATTTATTTTATTTGTAATGTAACCGGTGAACATTTGTACATAATCGGTGCGTTTGGAGCCGCTGACATCTTATCAGCTGCTTGGAAATCTTTGGTGGGTGGTGTTGCAAATTCCTTTCCTCTAGAATGGACGTGGAATGACCCACGGACAACATATCTCTTAACACTGCATACCAGCTGTCCTGCTTTCATCAGGCAGCAGTCGTGCTGTGCAGAGAGAGATATGCAACAGTGTGTGGGCTTCAGTTGAACCTAAAGCTGTGGGGGCAACACACATTTCAACAGTTCAGTTGTTATTTATTATATACCAATCAGCCATAACATTAAACCACCTCTACATACACTGACCTTACAGGAGCTCCACTTACAGACTGTAGTTCATCTGATTCTCTGTATACTTTATTACTCTGTTCTTTAATGATCAGGACCCCCACAGGACCACCACAGAGCAGGTACCACTATGGAGGTGGATCATTCTCAGCACTGCAGTGACACTGACGTGGCACTGGTGGTGTGTTAGTGTGTGTTGCACTGGTGTGAGTGGATTAGACACAGCAGTGCTGCTGGGCTGAGAATCGTTCACCAACCAGGAACCAGCAGTGTCCTGTGGGCGGCGTCCTGTGTCCACTGCTGAAGAACTAGAGGAACACAAACTGTGCAGCAGCAGATGAGCTACTGTCTCTGACTTTACATCTACAAGGTGGACCAGCAAGTAGTAGGAGTGTCTCATAGAGTGGACAGTGAGTGGACACAGTGTTTAAACACTCCAGCAGCAGCACTGCTGTGTCTGATCCACTCATACCAGCAGAACACACACTAACACTTCACTGAGAATGACCCACCACCCTAATAGTACCTGCTCTGTGGTGGTCCTGTGGGGGTCCTGACCATTAAAGAACAGAGTAAATGGGGATAAACAGTGTATACAGAGAATCAGATGAACTACAGTCTGTAAGTGTAGCTCTACAAAGTGCTCCTATATGGTCAGTGGAGCTGATAAGACAGATATTGTAGGCAGCTGCACATCGCTTTCATGCCTGTTGACTCTCTCTGCTGCCTTTATTATTTTACTATCGCCAGAATCGAATTATTTTCTTTCTCTCTCCTCTCAGGCTGTGGCCGCTCTCCTCCGGTCATGATTTCAGGAGGAAGAGTGTTCGTCCTTCCTTGCATTCAGCGGATTCAAAGGTATCCGCCCTTGTATTCATTCTGCCCGCTTCAGCCCGTCTCGTAGCCTCAGTATTCAATATGGAAGGATCGATCGGCTATGTATCTGCCCGTTTTTAATCTAAATATGTGATCGGTGATCGGCCGATATTTCTCTAATGTAGCCGATCCCGTGAGCCGATCGATGGCGATAAACAAATGAGCCTAATTTCTGTATTTCCAGCCAGTGTTTCATCCAGGAAGAGGAGCCCTCCGGCCAGCTCCCTGCAATTCCTATCTTAACCACTAGGTGTAAATAGATACCCTTTCATTTTCCACAGACTGACTAAAGTAGCGGCGTCGCGAGGAAAGCATGTTGTCCGTCTGGCAGTGTTTACCGTTTGTGACGCAGACTCATCCATGGCGTTTTTAAAATGTGTAAAACCAGCGTCGCTCGTGGGAACCAAAACAAAGACATTTAACACACTAATCTGATACAGCACTTCAGAGACACCACACAGCTGAACACAGTGAGTATCAGTAAACAGCAGAGCTAGAACACACAGCTAACACAAAACTAATAACCTAGAACACCATACAGACCAGATCTGACCGGTACAAACAGAACAGCAGCAACAATTCAAGATCTACATTTAATGATTACAGATTTAGTTTAAAATAACAGAGTCTGAGTTTAATGACTGCAGTTTTTACAGTATTTGTTTAATTCGTTTTTTTTAGTTTAAAATTAAGGGTCTAAATGTAATGATTGCAGTTTTGGAGATATTTGTTTGATTTACTTTGTTTATTTACTGATAATTTAGTTTAAAATATTATGCTGTTTCACATGAGCTCATTAAAAATGGTAATAAACCAGTTTAGATCATGTTTAATGACTTGCTTGCGCTAATAACTACATGTAGCCCTGTCGTGGCATATAGCCCCGCCCTCGATCGGGATCGGCTATCGGCCGATCGTGCTGAAAAAACACTGATCGGTCCATCTCTACTCAGTATCAGTTACTTGATGGGCTGACACTCAATCTGAACAGGATGTGTAATAAAGGATCTTTAGTGCTCATTTAGTTTTGCACTGGAGTAATAGAAGTGTAAACTCCACCCATCAGCAGCGAACATGCCTGCATCATCACACATTAGCCTCAAACTAAGTTGTTAAACAGCCTGTAATAGACTTGTTTATAGGACTTCGGATGCTGTATGACATTACTTACATCACTGGGTGGCTCTTATTCTGTCTCTCTCTTTCTCTCTCTCACTGTCTCTCTCAGGATTTCTCTGAATACTCTGACTCTGAACGTGAAGAGTGATAAAGTCTACACCAGACATGGAGTCCCCATCTCAGTGACAGGCATCGCGCAGGTCAGCAGTGTAGGCTAGTGCTGTCGGGTGTGATTGAATATACTTTTCTTTTTGTCAAATATTCAAATATAATAGAATTTATAATTAAGTAGAAAAATAATTGGAGCAAATAGAATTTAGAATTAGAATTTTTTAGAATTAGAAAAACCTAATGCATATCTTCAAACACGCACAGGCGTTTGCATAATGGTCTGCCTGAACATAATGTTAACATGTCCACTAGGGGGCAATGTCCAAGCTAGAAAAGTGTGTTTCCTCTCTCTCTCTCTCTCTCTCTCTTTCTCTTAAATTCAAATAGCTTTATTGGCATGAATTGTAATTAGTAACAGTTGCCAAAGCAAGAGTGGAATTATTATAAATATAAATAAATTGTATTATAAATTATATATAAATTGTATAGTAGTAATACAATTTATAGAGATGGGTAAGGAAAATAAATGGGTGAAATAAATAAATAAATAAATAAAGTAGGAACACAGTACATATATAGTGTTGTGTTGAGTGTATTCAGGTGTTCACTGACAGCTGTGGGTGTATTTATCAGATAACTAAACACTCTCTCTCTTTCTCTCCCTCTAAGAATGAATACTCACTTCACTGGCTTTGTGATTTTTTTTTTGTTGGTATAAATGCTGAATCTCAAACTGCTCACTTAGTTCTTGCGCTAGTTCTGGTTCAGGATGAGTAGCATCTCGTTCAACCCCAAACACTTCAGAGGAGCCGATAAGCGTTCACCGTAAGCAGAGCTCTGCAATTTGCATGACATGTAGTTGAGGTTTAGTCTCTGCGAACACCTTATCTACAGGTTATAAACCAGTGAATCTCAACCTGGAGCCGTAAACTCTTTGACACGAGTGGCTGCTTACATCGCAGCTTACATCGCTACTCGGGGTGTGTTGAAAAAAATCGATTTTCCAATTTAAATCGATCTTCATTTGAATAATCCGATATCATTTCGCATAAACCTGAGATCGACCTTTAAAATTAGCATTCCACTGAACTGAAATATCCCTAAATGAATCCATATTGAATTGAATCGAAACGAATCGGAAATTGAATTGAATTGGGACCTTGTGAATCGGGATGGAATTGATCTGGGAAATCAGTGGCGATACCCAGCTCTAATCACTACCTTATATGTTATAACTAGCTTACTAAACACATGGTGTGCTTATTAGCTAGCTAGTAATTACAGTGTTTAAATCTGGAGATTTGGGCTTGAGATCTAAGAAGGGCAGCATTTGATAAACTGAATTTAAATATTAGATAGAATCGCAGGATGGTTGCGCAGCCTGAGCAGTGCGAGGAACAAGGGGTTGAGTAAACAGCAAGTAGAGGAGTGTGGGTCAGTGTGTTTAGGGATCTGCTCTGAGTGAGTTTAGGCAGTTTGGTGGCTGTAGGTTGAGCAAAACCTTAACATTTGGGTGCGCTCGAAAATGTATGGGACTTTATGGGGGAAAAAGGAGGGATGGATTAAACGACAAATAGATTAGTATGGGTGAAACCAACACTGCAGTCGTGGTCGAGGGTCTGCCCTGAGTCAGTGTGTGAGAAACGGTGTCTGTTGGTCAAGCAGAAGTTCAGTAGACTGGCGATTCAATATATCACAATATATTGCGATACTGCAAGCAAAGTGATATATTGTGATTTTTCAAATCCTACTATTAAAACACACCACTGTATAAACAGGTTTATCAATGCTTACAATAGCACTGCACCCTTGTGCTGCTTGTTAATGTTGGAGTGGAGCTGACAATGGATTTTAACACTGCCATCTAGTGGTCAGAGGATTAAACACAACACACAATGATTCACTGTCTGTCAGGAATCTGTGTATCGATACTGTATCACCAAACATAATATCCCCATATTCGATATTTTTCGATATTTTCGTACACCCATAGTATTCCGTAATCTGTGCATCCGAGGAATCTGTATACAAGCCCGAATCACACGATGAGATCGTACAATCTGGAGCTGGAACGGAGCTGATATTTAGAAAACTGTGGGAGGAGCTACAGTATAGTTGCTTTGCGATGCGTAACCATAACTATTAAGAGTTATACAGGTAATAAACGTGTTATAGCTAGGTGTTAGGAGCTCTCAGATGTTTGGAAATATTTTCCATGCTACAAAATTAAAAACCGAAGTAAATAATCGACTGTGTGTAAACGTGTATGTGTATACATGCTTACTCACCCTCGTCTTCTCTCCGTGTGTCCCGGCCTGTATTTCTTTGATGTGCTCCGCAGGTGAAAATCCAGGGCCAGAATAAGGAGATGCTGGCCACAGCCTGTCAGATGTTCATGGGTAAATCAGAAGCCGAGATTTCTCAGATCGCCCTGGAGACGCTGGAGGGCCACCAGAGAGCCATCATCGCTCACCTGACTGTGGAGGTACAAACACCCGCGGCTCGGTGTGGTGCAGTGGAGGAATACGCTTTGAAATGAGTGTATCGTCACTGGCCATAGAAGTACATCCAAACTGGTAAATTAACTTTACCTTTAATGTAAGTCAGTGGAACCAGAATTTTTTCCAAGGTGGTTTGAAACATTTCTGTTGGTTAATTCATCATACAATGTTCACACTTTTCTCATTTTATTCCGAAAAACATCTACAATATCATTATTTAATTACAGAAAATATCCAGATATAATTTTTTGTCAATATCATGCAACCCTAGTGTGTTTACATTAGGGCTTTTCAATATGTGCATTGTATGGAAGTCGTTTGTAAATAAAACACATCCAAACTGCATGTCTGACTGCAAGGAAAGCCTAATTAGTCCTGTTTGATTTGATTTAGTCCATGAAATGTGGAATATAAATCACTGTATTCGGTTTTTATTGATATATTTTTAAATGTTGTCTCAAATTTACTAGAAACAAATATTGTAACACACCGTATCATAAAAGCTTTCTGAAATAATGTGCTATTACATTATTTGGTATATCGTCCCAATGTATGTAGACCTGTATATCATTTAGAGCCAAGCAGTTTAGAGCATTCAAAGGAACTGACACTGTATTATCTCAATAGTATTAGCAGCAAAAATCGTTATGAAATTCTGAACTTTTCATACCGATTTCAACATGACTTGAACGCAGCAGTTGTCGTTTACGTTGCTTGAAAACATCATGACGAACGGACCAATAGAAATGCTCCAAAATAGCTTTGAGAATTCTGGTTCCATTGACTTCCATTAGAAGTAAAGACGGTTTTAGGCCTTTCCTTGTAGGGGTTCCGCCAGAGGGCGCCGTAAACCCAATCTGACTGATTGACTTCACCTGGGAAACCCCCTATAAAAGACCGGAAGTTTTATGGGTCACCGCCGCACTCTCACTCTGTGTTGGCCGGTAAACGGTAGCTCTACGGCACAAACAAAAAACAAAAGAAAGAGAAGAGGAATACAATTCCTAAACAAAAGAGCATTTAATCCCAAAAAACAAGAAAGAAAAAGGGTTAAAGCCCCATGAACGGGACAAACCCTTGTCCAAAGCAAAGAGAGAAAGAAAGAAAGCACAGGCCCGCTTTGCCGTTCGTCTTTATTTTTGAAGTCAGTATTTCCTTTGTTTGAGGTACGCCATTTCTGGTGTGCTCCAAATCGGCGATCATTCTGCGCTCGCTCAGTCGTGTAGTGTGGACGGCCGAAAGAGTGCTCGCCGACTAATCGCAGACGCTCGGCAAACGTCTAGTATGTTTAATATCTAGGCCAGTCTAGCTACAGCAGAGTCAACAGCAGAGTCTAGCTACAGCCAATGGGATCACGTAGAGAGAACCGCGTCACCGTTCACGCCATCTCACTGCGGCTGCAGACACATATGTTTACATTGATAGAATATTTACCTCCAGCTCTCTCTGCAGAACAGACTGCTGGTTTGTTGACGTCCGTTTTGGAGATAGTCTATGTTCTAAGTGGTATCGCTAGCTCTCACATGCGTTTAGGTTTCGTGTGTTCTCGTGACAATAACGTGTTTCGGACCGAAGCCAGATTTTCCACTGACGGACTAAAGCAGCGCACCTAAAGCAGCGCACCTCGCAAGAACAGTTTACGTTCACAGCATGCGCTGATAGAAACATGTCAAACCAGCAGAGCTAGCACGCACAGCTAGCACAAAACTAATAACCCAGAACACCATACACACCAGATCTGACCGGTACTAACAGAACAGCAGCAACAATTCAAGATCCACATTTAATGATAAGAACATAAAATAAGAGAGTCTGAGTTTAAGGACTGCAGTTTTTACTGCATTTATTAACTTTTTTAGTTTTAAATTAAGGGTCTAAATGTAATGATTACAGTATTTGGTGATATTTGTTTGATTTACTTTGTTTATTTACTGATAATTTAGTTAAAAATATTATGCTGTTTCATATGAGTTTGTTAAAAATGGTAATAAACCAGTTTAGACCATGCGTTTAGGTTTTGTGTGTTCTCGTGACAGTAACGTGTTTCGGACCGAAGCCAGATGAGTCGGTGATTCTCCAGAGTGAAAGTCGTGTAATTCGTGACCCGGTGTTGCCGATCAGTCATGTAGTGTGAAAGCCACAACAACTGAAAGAATCCAGATTACAGCTCAACCAATCTTATGGTGGGAACGCCGAAAAAACCTGACCACTCAGACAGTCGTGTAGTGTGAACCAGGCATAAGCTGCTCATTGTCGAGCATACCCTCCTTTTTACTAATTAAACCCTTTTATTTTGGCCCTCCATCTCTGCACTCCTCCCACACCCCCATCTCATAACACTCCTGTGAGGTAAGGTTTTTGGAGGTGCTGTTGTCTTTGGCGAGCGATGATAGAATCATCCCTTCTGTCTTCTTTTGTACACAATTCCTGTTTCTCTGTGGTTTTTAAGGAGATCTATCAGGATCGTAAGAAGTTTTCAGAGCAGGTGTTTAAGGTGGCCTCCTCTGACCTGGTCAACATGGGCATCGGAGTGGTCAGCTACACACTTAAGGACGTTCATGACGACCAGGTAACCGGACTGACACAAGCATATGCACGTACTCATACGTACTGCCACACTTCTTAAGTTTCTCTGAAGTGACTCAGATCTGCTGCCCCTCTTCTTAAGGGCTACCTGAACTCTCTGGGGAAAGCTCGTACTGCTCAGGTTCAGAGGGACGCTCGCATCGGGGAGGCTCAGTACAAGAGAGACGCCGTCATCAGGGTAAGAGCCCTCATTAACATATTATATTAAATAATACGCTGTCTATGAGTCTATGAGCACATTCACGTAATAGTTAGAGATAGAAAGATCGATGGCGTTAAACAAATGAGCTTAATTTCTGTATTTACAGCTAGCGTTTCATTGAAACCCTCTCCCTGCAATTCCTATCTGAACCACTAGGTGGAAACACATACCCTTTAATTTTCCACTGACTGACTAAAGCAGCGCACCTCGCACAGTTTACGTTCACAGCATGCGCTGATAGAAACATGTCAAACAGCAGAGCTAGCATGACAGCAGAGCTAGCACAAAACTAATAACCCAGAACACCATACAGACCAGATCTGACCGGTACTAACAGAACAGGAGCAACAATTCAAGATCCACATTTAATGATAAGAACATAAAATAAGAGAGTCTGAGTTTAAGGACTGCAGTTTTTACTGCATTTATTAACTTTTTTAGTTTTAAATTAAGGGTCTAAATGTAATGATTACAGTATTTGGGGATATTTGATTGATTTACTTTGTTTATTTACTGATAATTTAGTTTAAAATATTATGCTGTTTCATATGAGCTCGTTAAAAATGGTAATAAACCAGTTTAGACCATGTTTCATGACTTGCTTGCGCTAATAACTACACGTAGCCCTGCCGTGTCATATAGCCCCGCCCTTTGTCAGTATTGGCTATCGGCTGATCGCGCTGAAAGGTGATCGGCGATAGGAATCGGCCTTAAAAACACTGATTGGTCCATCTCTACTTAAAATGGACATTTATGGAAATGAATGTGAGTATTTGTAAGTTAGTTATTCTAGTTGATAACTCAAATTGTCACTGTCCAATGAAAAACACAAGTATCTCATTTTTGCATAATTTGAAAAAAATGGATCAATAGAAACGCTCCAAAACAGTTTGGAATAAAATCTTAACACTTACATTGAAAGTAAATAATGTTTCTGCTCTCGACTGTAACGTTACCATGTGCACAGAGAAGAAATACACCTCAAGGTTCTTGAGTTATAAGATCAAACGTCTATAATAATTATCTTACCCCCTAATTTATATCCGTATATCATCGATGTCCAATGAAAATCTCCAAAACAGCAACTTTCACTTTCAATGCAAGTCAGTGGAACCAGACATATTGTCCAAGTTGTTTTGGAGCATTTCTATTGGTCCATTCATTGTGAAACTTTCGTCAAACAATGTAAACGGCAGCTGCAGAAAATTGACAACGACGATACATTCTGTTACAAAACTCACAAAGACCGTGACAGTACGCTACCTTTGATTTGTAAATAATTGAAAATAAAACTATTACCGACACGTTTTGCTTTTTGAGTGTTTGAGTGTTGAGTGCTGGTTTTAAGCTCTATAATATATTTTACATAAGTAGTAAACAAAAAATACTTCATGATGGCATTAAAAGACAGTGGGTGAGGGAGACGAATCGGACCACTCCTAAATAAACTCACTTCATTTAATATATGCAGAAAAGTCAGCTAATCAATGCATCCCACCGAAAGCCCTCCTGTGGTCAGATGCTGACCACTGAAGACGGCCTCGAGTAGATAGATACTTTATTGATCCCAGAGGGAAATTCAGGATCTCTGCATTTAACCCATCCGTGTAGTGAAACTCTCACATACACTCACAGCTCAGCGTCTGTGACTAGGCGGGTTTGTTAGTTATGATGCATTGTGCAAGACCGCGTTTATTTAGCATTGACAATATTTAATGTGTTATAAACACTACAGATAGTTCTTTACGTTGCATTATAGCTATAGCTACGTCTGAAAGCTTTTTTAATTATGTATAGCCACATTTATATATGCACCATAGTGTTGTGTGCAAAGATTTTTTTATATAGATATAGTATTCATATAAAGTGTCACTGATTTCTATTTCTCTTAGGTAGCTTTTTTGTTTTCTCTCTTTCACTCTCTCTCTCTCTCTCTTTCTCTTTCACTCTCTCTCTCTCTCTCTCTCTCTCTCTCTCTCTCTCTCTCTCTCTCTAGTACTAATGTATGCTTCTTCTACTGTTAGGAGTGTAATCGTACACAGATTTATAGAATGTCAGTGTCAGTTTTGGACAGTTATTACGTGTACCGATCAGTGTTTTTGAGACCGATCACCTTTCAGCGATCGAGGGCGGGGCTATATACAGTTATTATTACAATGGTGAAACGTGGTTGAAATGTGCTTATCTAGAACTATAAACTCAATCACTCTGGCTGTGGTTCTTTAGCTCTCTGGCTGTTTCTGCTGCTGTTCTGTTGGTACCGGTCAGATCTGGTCTGTAGGTGTTCTGGGTTATTTGTTTTGTGCTAGCTGTGTGTTCTAGCTCTGCTGTTTACTGATACTCACTGTGTTCAGCTGTGTGGTGTCTCTGAAGTGCTGTATCAGATTAGTGTGTTAAATGTCTTTGTCTTGGATGAGTCTGAGTCACATACGGTAACAAATTGCCAGACGGACGATGTTTACTATCAGCACATGCTGATCAGTGGAAAATGAAAGGGGATGTATTTCCACCTAGTGGCACAGATAGGAATTGCAGGGACTTCTAAAATACGGAAATTGGGCTCATTTGTTTAACGCCATCGAGCGGCTTTCAATCGGCTAAATTGGAAAAATATCTGCCGATCGCATATTTTGATTAGAAATCGGCCAATACCGATACATAGCCGATCTATAAGATAAGATAATCCTGTAGTAGTCCCACAGTGGGGGAAATCCACAGTGTTACAGCAGCAAAGGGAGAGCAAGCCACACTCAGTACAAAAAATAGATAAATAAACAGTACAGTATATACAATATAAATAATAGAAAGTCAAAAAATCTTAAGAATATATTTACAAATAACTGCACATTAACTCTTAACTGCACAGGGGAATGGAAAAATATTGTATTACATTATGTTACACTGAAAAAAAAATCTATTTCCTGTAAGTGTGTAGAGTTTAAGTGTGTGTGTGTGTGTGTGTGTGTATGTGGTCTGCTGTGTAAATGTGGTCTGCTGGGAGCAGTGCTGGTTGTAGAGTCCAGAACAATCATCTATTTACACTTCCCTGTGTGTGTGTGTGTGTGTGTGTGTGTGTGTGTGTGTGTGTGTGTGTGTGTGTGTAGGAAGCTCATGCCACGCAGGAGAAGGTGTCTGCGCAGTATGTGAACGAGATTGAGATGGCGAAGGCCCAGAGGGACTACGAGCTGAAGAAAGCCGCCTACGACATAGAGGTCAACACCAAGAAGGCTGAATCTGAGATGGCCTATCAGCTTCAGGTACAGGAGATTAAATACACAGCGAGTTCCAGGGCCTTCTGAAGTCATTCATTAATTCAGGAGTAGTAAACTGTAAAATTGAGGTAATTAATTAATTACACAGAGGAAACATATATTAGTAAGTAGATGTGGAAATAATGAACAGCTTTGAGGCGAGTAAATCCAGCTGTTCCAATGTAGGATGACTTGGTAAACATTCCTTCTACTAGGGTTGTGTATTGGCAAGAACGTGGTGATACAATATGTATCGTGATACAGCGGTTCTGATACTATATATTGCAATATATTGCGATATTGTGCAAAGTGATATATTGTGATTTTTCTAATCCTACTATTAAAACACACCACTGTATGAACAGGTTCATCAATACTTACAATAGCATTGCATCCTTGTGCTGCTTGTTAATGTTGGAGTGGAGTTAAAAATAGATTACAACACTCCCATTTAGTGGTCAGAGGTTTAAACACAACACAATGATTCACTGTCTGTCAGGAATCTGTGTATTGATACTGTGTTTTTGGGAATCAATACAGTATCACCAAACACAATATCCTGATATTTAAAATTTTCTTACACCCCTACCTTCTACACCGTTCACGTCAGGTGGCTAAGACAAAGCAGAGGATCGAGGAGGAGAAGATGCAGGTGAAGGTGGTGGAGCGCACGCAGCAGATTACTCTGCAGGAACAGGAAATTGCACGCAAGGAGAAAGAACTGGAGGCCAAGATCAAGAAACCAGCCGAGGCAGAGAAGTACCGGCTGGAGAAACTCGCCGAGGCTGAACGGTAACTTGTACACACAGAACATGAATGCATTAAGTGATGAAGAGTGTTCTCAGTCTAATGGCCCAGACCTTCTATTGATGTGCACTGTTTACCACACGCAGGCTGTTCTGGGTTATTTTATTATATGTATATTTTTTACACAGACACAATATCAGCTGCTTCTGTCTCAACGTGTTGCACACAGTTACAAGGTTAAAGTGTAAATGCCATATTAGTGGCTTAATTAAGTGAAATAAACGCAGAGATGAGTTCAGATCCATATACATTATAATACCACTCCCCATCAGATGTCATGCTAATTGTAATTCAGAATGTGGATTGTTGTGTGGCGAATGTGTACAGATCAGATATTTTAGAGAAGCAATGAGACAAAAGTATGTGATCTTTTCACAAGAGTCTTTTAGACGTGCTTCTAGATCAGATCAGCGTCAGATACTTGACCATAATTCAGTCAGAATTCAGCCAGGAGAACCCCGGGTACTGTGGAGAGCTCTGGGCAAGTGTGCTCACTGCCCACTAGTGTGTATATTCACTAGTGTGTGTATGTGGGTGTTTCACTGCCCCCTGTGTGTGTGTGTGTGTGTGTGTGTGTGTGTGTTTGTTTGTGTGTTTACTAGTATGTGTGTATGTGGGTGTTTCACTACCCCGTGTGTGTTTGTGTGTGTGTTCACTAGTATGTGTGTATGTGGGTGTTTTCCTGCCCCCCTAGTGCGTATGTGTGTATGTTCACTAGTGTGTATGTGGGTGTTTCACTGTCCCCTTAGTGTGTGTATGTGTGTGTGTGTGTGTGTGTGTGTGTGTGTGTGTGGGGGGGGGGGGGGGGGGGTTTCATTGCCCCCTTAGTGTGTGTGTGTTTGTGTTTACTAGAGTGTGTGTTTCACTGCCCCCCTAGTGTGTATGTGGGTGTTTCACTGTCCCCTTAGTGTGTGTATATGGGTGTTTCTCTGCCCCCTAGTGTGTGTGTGTGTGTGTTCCCTAGTGTGTGTTTCACTGCCCCCCTTGTGTGTGTGTGTGTGTGTGTATGTTGTATTTCACTGCCCCCCTTGTGTGTGTGTGTGTGTGTGTGTGTGTATGTTTACTAGTGTGTGTGTGTATGTTGTATTTCACTGCCCCCCCCCGTGTGTGTGTGTGTGTGTGTGTGTATGTTGTATTTCACTGCCCCCCTTGTGTGTGTGTGTGTGTGTGTGTGTGTATGTGGGTGTTTCACTGCCCCCCTTGTGTGTGTGTTCAATAGTCTGTGTGTATGTGGGTGTTTCTCTGGCCCCCCCATTGTACTTCATAAAAGTGATCCTTATAAAATGTGTCACTTAGAGATTCCAGCGTGCACTGTTAGGGCAGGTAGATGTGATCAGGGGTAAAATCATGAATATTTAAGGGCAGTAATGGGAACATGATCTCTTATGCAGTAGACCTAAACACATGCCTCCTTCTCCCCCCGGCAGGCTGCAGTTGATCATGGAGGCTGAAGCTGAGGCTGAGTCTATTAGAGTGAGTTTGTAAACAGTCTTGCTTTCTTTCCTGTGCTGTATTTTCAGGAATCATAAGGGATATTAGAGGTTATAATTATTCTCTCTCTCTCTCTCTCTCAGATGAGGGGAGAGGCTGAGGCATTTGCTTTAGAAGCTAAAGGTCGAGCTGAGGCTGAGCAAATGGCCAAGAAGGCTGAGGCTTTCAAGCAGTACAAAGAGGGAGCCATGGTGGACATGCTGCTGGAGAAGCTGCCCCTGGTCAGTCATCCTATCAATAACCACATCAAGTCAATCCCGCCTGATTACATCACTGTGGAATTCTCTATTCATATATATTTATATATATTTAATGCCTGATATTTGTTGTCTCCTCAAGATGGCAGAAGAGATCAGCAAGCCCCTCTCTGCAGCCCAGAAAGTCACCATGGTGTCCAGCGGAGGCTCCGAGGTGGGAGCAGCCAAGCTGACCGGTGAAGTTCTAGAGATTATGACCCGCCTGCCCGCAACTGTGGAGAGACTGACCGGAGTCAACATCTCACAGGTAATTACACTGTAATTATAAATAACCTAGAATGTTGTTCTCCCTTTTATACTCACTTATTAGTAGAATGTTTTTCAGCTGTGATCACAATTGATCAAGAGTTTCCTAACAACCAATTAGTCCAATAACATTCTTAACTTGGATTGGCGGCCGTACCAGGAGATTTAAACAGAGGACTGAGAATTACTGATAATAGGACTATATGTAAAATAAGCCTATATACAAAAATAGACTTTAATACAAACATTTTTATTCTTTAAAAATCATCTGATACACTTACATTAATTGTGAAATGAACAATATTGTTTGTGAATTGTATGAAAATTACATGAAAT
This sequence comes from Megaleporinus macrocephalus, assembly GCA_021613375.1. Classification (NCBI taxonomy): domain Eukaryota; kingdom Metazoa; phylum Chordata; class Actinopteri; order Characiformes; family Anostomidae; genus Megaleporinus; species Megaleporinus macrocephalus. The sequence continues at coordinate 7,054,401 of CM038705.1, forward strand.
GAAATTCTAAAGTGATTCTAAACTTTTGATCGAGTGTGTGTGTGTGTGTGTGTGTGTGTGTGTATATATATATATATATATATATATATATATATATATATATATATATATATATATATATATATATATATATATATATGCGCCCCCTAGTGCGTGAGGTCTAATTCCACTGTGCGCAAACACAAGTGGCTAATTCTAATTCAATACATTTTTCTTTATACAGTTTTTCTACTAATCTCAAGATTAGTTGTTCAGTCGAGACATGTTCAGTTGCCTTTTTTAGTTTGTTCTGGAGCTGCAACACTGATATACATGTCTAAATCATCACGATTGGCTCACACGACAAAACAATGGGGTCTTGTCAAGTGAAATGATTTTAAATCCAGTCAGTATATCTAATATATCTCATGTTGAGATTGTTGTAGGTTTATTATAAGATTATTATTTAGATTTCTAGACATGTTTATTGTAAAGTCTGACTATATTGGAAAGAAATACACTTGAAACAAGAAAAATGGTCCGCCAACACAGTGAAAGAATTTAACTTGATAAAATGACTAATAATGAGATCATTAGAAACATCTTATGCAGTGCAGGCTGTTGAGTCGTTAAGTTTATACACTTCCTGAGTTTCTTTGTCTGGCTAGATAAATCGGTTTTGTCCATTTTTCTAAATAAAAACATGCGTCAGCTGATTAGATATCCAGTATGAGTGACAACCAACCAATGAGTGCCTCCAAGATATATAAACCAATTTCTTTGTAAATATTGTTATATACCCTAATGTGGTTATACCACTCAGACCTATTTAATACACTCCCACTCAAAAGTTTGGGGTCACTAATTTTAATCGTATAAAATGTATTTTTACTTTTTTCAAATTAAATATAGAAATAATTACAGGTTTAAAGCTGTAATGATGAAGACATTTATGATGATTAGAGGTAACAGAATAATCTGTACAGCAGTAAGAATTAAGTATCATCCACAGTACCACAATCTATGATAATATCTGACTTTTACAAACACATTTTTAAATAATGCTAATTATCATTTATTATCGTTATTTAATTAAAGAAAATATCAAGGTATCATTTTCTGTCAATATTGCCCAACATTAACAATAGTATCTTTGTGGCAACGAATTCCTATAAATAGAAATATTTTGTTTTCTGTTCTAAGTGTGAATAAAGTAGTGTTTTGTATATAGAAGTAGTTTTGATGTCCTGTTTATAACATTTTAGTCAGGCTACACTGTAGGAGTTGTTACTGAATAGCAAGCTGTTGAGCAGTAGTCTCATTTCTTAATGTCCTCTTTTGTGAAGCTGAAGGTAAAAGTTATTATACTATAGATATTTAACTCTGTGAACTGTGTTTACAGGTTTCTTCCACCCGCATGGGCTAAACAGGACACTGACGGAACTGTGACGGAGGTGGGGAACCTACATACTGATGTTCTCTCCCACTGCTCGTATCTCTATGCATATTCGAATTGCTGTTCTTTCTCTAGAATCTTCTGGTTATTAGAGCTGTACGTAGAGCTTTTGTAGTTCTTTGTGTTAAGACATTTTGTACATATGTCTACAGGACTATTATATATACTAAGTCCTTCTTTTCTTTCTAGTTCAATCACACTATTACTCAGGTGATCTCTGTTAGGGGCAGTCATGGGGGGTCTGTATTACACACTTCTGTCAATGTTGAGTTTTGAATTGTCTTAGTTGTTATATTAATCTTGTCATAGCTTTTAGTTACAGGTCATATATATATATATATATATATATATATATATATATATTAGTCCTCAAGTGCATTGTAAGGGCATATGCCAGTGCAACGCTGCCTTATTAACTGTGCCACTAAAACAACTGCTACCTTTGGCCGTACAAGACTAAGTACTTGTTTAACTAGTTTGTCTAGTCAAAGACAATTGAGTGAAATGTAGGGAGCTGATCTAACTGACGTAACTATTAACTCTCAGACTTATCCATATGTTACAAAGGAAGCTTATTTGTTTTTTCTAAGCTGGAAAATCAC
>CM038705.1:7061437-7168937 GCA_021613375.1 Megaleporinus macrocephalus
TTTTTTTTACCTGAAATTTCAAGACCTGAATTTGAAATTTGAAAAAATTCGCAGGACAAATTTTCAATAACACCAATTTTCACACACCTTTTTTTCAAAAACATGATTTCAGGTTCAAGTTCTGCTAACACTGATTGAACTCCATGTACGAGTCTTAATACTACCACAAAACGAGTGAGCTTTTAGAGGTGGACGTCTGGTTCCATAAACCACCACTGTAAACAGTTCTGAGTCTAAAATGATCAGAACATTGTTCAAAGCACTCTGAATGACTTTGTTTACATCTCGAGCGTTTAATTACGCATACAACTAGAAAAACTGGTGGAAAGTCAACAGAAGCTTTACAACAGCTGGTAAACATTCCTGTGGGCTCAATTATACTCATTCATACTGAGCATGCTTTTGAATACTCCTAGTTTAAAACGATCAGGTGGGCAATAAAGTGCAACTAGGTGATTACGGTCTGTGGTCACTTGTTTTTGGTGGTGATGTACATATTTACACTTTACTGTTTCTTCGTTTCTCTCCTCTTCTCAATCCTGCAGCAGTCGAATCAGAAACTGTGTGAAGGACATGATGTAATATGGATATAATACTAATGCTTGAACACAGATCACAGTCTAGTAATATCAGACTAATGGACTCCATTCACATGGAAACTAGTTGAGCCCAGTTCTGCTCAGGTGGGTCTGAATGTATAAACACTCATGCTTAGACATTCACTGGTGCTGGTGGGAGGTGAGATAAATTCTATACTGGCTGACAAGTTAACTGGCCAACCATTGCTCAATATCAGTAAGGGGGGCGGAGCTTCTGATACTGCATGCCTTGCTTAAATCATGATACATTACTGCATTGCACATTAAAGGAATACTCCAGCATTTCAACACAGTCACTATCTGTTGGCTCTGTGCTGTACTATCAGTTACAGCTCATCATCATTTCAACACAGTTTGCTGCAGCTGAAGAGAAGACCTGTGGGATGTCCAATCTTAACACATGCACCATCAGAGTTGTTATCCAATCAGTGGCAACATGTATATAAACCCAGGTCTGTTAAAAAGGTTATGGATTCTACAAACCCCACTGCAGCTTAGTGCAGCCCAGTTGACTCACTTGAAACAAGCAAATGGGCAGTTGCTGAAATCTGAGAATATTCTAAACCACAACCATAAGCTAAATGTAATTATGTTTTTATTTTATATTTATATTATGAATTTATTCATTGGAATTACTAAAAAATATAAGCCTAAGTGGTTAAACTAGCCAATTAACTATCAGGCTTCCTAACTATCAATACTGAGAAGGTTCCAACTGATGGCAGAAACAGTTCGACCTCAAATATACAAACAATAAACATAACTCACTGGTGCCCTCTACAGGTGTTACACCAGCAGCTAGAACACGTCAACGTTTCTGCTGCTTTCTTTGTACATGCGCTTACCTCAACCAACTGCAAACCAATCAGATTCACATTCTGTAAGCTGCAACGTAAACATACGACTGTGAAAGATAACTGTGGAAAACAAGTGCTGGAGTGTTTAAACACCTCAGCGTCACTGCTGGACTGAGGATCGTCCACCAACCAAAAATATCCAGACAGCAGTGTCCTGTGGGCGGCGTCCTGTGTCCACTGATGAAGAACTAGAGGAACACAAACTGTGCAGCAGCAGATGAGCTACTGTCTCTGACTTTACATCTACAAGGTGGACCAGCAAGTAGTAGGAGTGTCTAATAGAGTGGACAGTGAGTGTTTAAGAACCCCAGTAGCAGCACTGCTGTGCCTGATCCACTCACACCAGCCTGTCAGTGTCACTGCAGTGCTGAGAATGACCAACCAACCACCCAAATAATGTTCTGTGGTGGTCCTGTGAGGGTCCTGATCATTAAAGAACAGGGTAATAAAGTATACAGAGAATCAGATGAACTACAGTCTGTAAGTGAAGCTCCTATATGGTCAGTGGAGCTGATAGATGGACAGTACAAGGAGAAAAAGCAGAATTCTTTGATGTGCTATATATAATAATTGAATAAAAGGTTCTGTTTAGAATGTTCTACACTTTCTCAGTCAGTCAGAAGATATACACTTTTCACATGGATGTGGTCTATTGAAGATTTTCTGAGTGTTAATGGTTCCATGTTGTCGCTGTCCAATGGGAAAACAAGTATCTTCATAATCACAATTTTACAGGAGAGACCAAAAACCTTCTTTACTTTCAATGTAAGTCAATGGAAACATCTTTTTTCCAAGCTATTTTGGAGCATTTCTATTGGTCCAATTTTCACACAATGTAAACGGCCATTGGCTTGTTCAAGTTATTTAAAATATTAAGAATGAGATACACGGTTTTCATTGTTGGGCAGTGACATATATATATATATATATATATACGTAGAACCATCTTTTTAAAGTGTGTAGTTTGTCCAACTGAAAAACAGAAGTAACCAAAAAAGTTACCTGACTACTTTCACTTTCCTGCATCCGAAGCAATCAGACGAAGCCTGACTGAATCTGCCTGCACTGGTAACAAACGTCCAACACCAACTCCTCCTTAGTCCCAAACTGAACAGATTCCTGGCTTTAGGCATTAATGATTATTATAACTGTTAATCTGCAAAACTATAAATGTCTACATACATGTTTACTGGTGGAATTCAGTAACTGCCCACTGGCTTCAGCTAGAAGTGTTTGGGTCGATGGGTCCCCAGTTTTTCTACTGAGAAACGTGTTGAGATGATGGTAACTGACTGTGTGCTGCAGCTTTGGCCAACAGAGATTAGTCTTTAGGTGGACTAGGAATTGGTTTGGCCTGATAAAGAGGGCTCTACCTCTCCAACCTGACACTTTTACTGTAACAACACTTACGTGAAAAATATTCACTGGTGATTCTAAACAGTTACACCGGCAATACTGGCATCAGTAGAGATCGACTGCGACACTACTTTATCATCCCAGAATGTGTTGAAATGGTTATGATGCTCCATGTCTGTCTTTTTAGTTATACTGATGAGAGTAACACCTCAAAGTTTTATTCTAAACACAACAGAAAAGCCCTCAACCAGTCTTGAGAATGTTCGCTGCTTTACGGAGTGGTTCAAAGAAGTACTGTTACAGCTTCGTACTGCAATAAACCCACATCAAAATGAAAATAACCCTCATTCCCTACACGATCAGTAAGATTAGAAAGAATTCACTACCAGCCACCTCTCTCAAAACACTACACTGACTCATTCTTTGTGAGTTATTAATCTACTACTGCTTCCCATCGTTACGTCTGTGCTGCTGCGCTGTTCTCCTAAGTAAGTTCAAATGGATCAAACTGGTTATTTGAAGATTAGCGAGGTTCGATTCACAGTCTAGAGTTTGAAGCTATTCAGCTGAAGAAAAGCCCGCCACCTTGCTTAGCATTACATGGTTAACAGAGAGATTTAAGATCAAAGTAAAGGGTTTTGTGGAACTGTAGTTCAGGATAAAGGCCTTTACACACAGAACGTGACACTTTTTCAATATCGGTCATCTGTACATGGGACTTTGCTTAAATTTGGTTGGTAAATTTGGTCTTCAAGTGCTTTTGCTGACAATTCATTAAGTTTACTGAGTTTAAAAATTATTTAATCGCTGCGTAAAGCTTCACAGGTTAACATATTTGTTTGAAGGTTTTGGGGAGATGTTAACACCTCATCTGAGGAAGAGGAAGACGAACTACAGGGAAGCCAGCAGACACATTTCAGCTTTGTCTACGCCAACAGCCATCAAGAGTGCCAGGTTAAGCACAAGGCTGGACTGAACCGAGTGATTTGGTCTGAAATAGCTGGTTGTAGAGACTCACAGTGGTGGTGATGAGAACCAGGGCCATTTTATATACTACCTAAACCAGCAGTGAGCCTACACACGTCTTCTGAGTGTTTATATGGAATGTAAATGACGGTGAAACAGAAAATCTGAAAAAGCCTGCTTTCTTTGGGGACTAGATTAAAATAAGTAGATTAATTAAACTTTATCAGAAAACCATGTCTCAGACATTCAAGCCAGCCATCTATTATCTTCTGCTTTATCCCGCTTAGTCGGGGTCACGGAGGGTGCTGGAGCCAATCCCAGCGTCATCAGGCCAGTCCATCACATGGCCAACATTCATTCACTCACACACACACACACTCACTTACGAGCAGTTAAGAGTGAGTGATCAACCTAACATGCATGTGTTTGGACTGTGGGAGGAAACCGGAGTACCCTGAGGGAACCCACTCAAGGACCGGGGATCCAACCCGGATCATCTTACGGTGAGGCGACTGTGCTAACCACTACACCACTGTGCCCCCCATATTTATAACCATTTAATGTAATAACATTCTGTGAGGGAGCTTTTAGAGATGGACGTCTGGTTCCATTCACCACCACTGTGAACATCTCTGACCTGAGAAGTCTCTCTGGAACTGGAACCCACTCTGAATGTTTTAAGTATTTAATTATGTAGCTTTGTGAAAACTTCAGTGGAGTTTCTTTTAAATATGGCATTTAGCACATATTTCATCCACAATTTACACATTAAATTCAGTAAATAATCATGAAAGTGTGATGTAGTGTAGAGGACTCCTTCATGATTAAGGGGGCTTCTGCGTATCACATGCAAACAACTACCTAAAGGCCTTTGTTAGTGAAATGTGTTGAGCTTCTGTGGCTTGAACATAAAGACGCAGCTAATAAACAGAGACATAGAGACGAGCAAGTAGTCAAAAATATCAGACCCAGTTAAAGCTGGCGAATTGTGAGCTACACACTAAACATAAAAAGAAATGTCCTCAAATGAGTTCAGTGTGTAAAGGCCTTCAGCTTCTGGGTTCAGGGTTTGGGGCTAATTTGGGGTTTTAGCTCTACAACACGTCCAGCCGGAGCACTGACCAGCAGCGTCTCTCAGCCGTGACCCGCCAATCACAAAGTACGCTAATGTACATAAGAGTGCTTAGCTCCGCCTACTTCTACACCTGCTACACCTCCAGCAGCGCGTGCGATCTACACACACTCACAGGCCCCCGGGGCGGTAAGAAGCAGCGGCGGACTGGTAGGAGTTGTTGTCTCTTTACACCATGTTCATGGCGTCCTCCGTGAGGAAGGAGTGAATGTGTGTGAAAGAGGGGCGGAGTTTACAGTCTCTGTTCCAGCAGCTCAGCATCAGCTCGTACAGACCCTGAGGGCACACGGCCGGCCGAGTCAGATACACCTACATCAGAGAGAGAGAGAGAGAGAGAGAGAGAGAGAGAGAGAGAGAGAGAGAGAGAGAGAGAGAGAGAGAGAGAGAGAGAGAGAAGAGAGAGAGAAGAGAGAGGAGAGAGACAGGGAGCGAGAGAGAGAGGAGAGAGTGTAAGAGAGAGGGGAGGGAGACATAGGGAGTGAGAGAGAGAATAAGAGGGAGCGAGACATAGGGAGAGAGAAAGAGGGAGAGAGAGAGAGGAGAGAGTAAGAGGGAGAGAGAAAGAGAGAGAGTAAGAGGGAGCGAGACATAGGGAGAGAGAAGAGAGAGAGACATGGGAGAGAAAAAGATGGGGAGAGAAAGAGAGAGGAGAGAGGGAGAGTAAGAGGGAGAGAGAGTAAGAGCGAGAGAGAGAAAAGAGAGACAGAGAAAGAGAGAGAGAGTAAAATGGGGGGGGGACATAGGGAGAGAGAAGAGAGAGAGATATAGGGAGAGAGAAAGAGGGGGAGAGAGAGAAAGAGACGAGAGAGATTAAGAGAGAGCGAGAGTAAGCAGGAGAGAGAGAAGAGAGAGAGGAGAGAGAGAAAGAGAGAGTAAGAGGGGAAGAGAAAGAGAAAGGAGAGAGAAAGAGAAGGAGAGAGAGACAAAGAGGAGAGAGAGTAAGAAAGCGAGAGAGACATAGGGAGAGAGAAAGAGAGGAGAGAGAGAAAGAGAGGAGAGATTAAGAGAGAATGAGTATGCAGGAGAGAGAAGAGAGTGGAGAGAGAGAAAGAGAGAGGAGAGTGGAGAGAAAGAGAGAGTAAGAGGGAGAGAGAGGAGAGAGTGAAAGAGAGTAAGAGGGAGAGAGAGAAGAGAGACGGAGAGAGAGAAGAGAGACGGAGAGAGAGAGACATAGGGAGAGAAGAGAGAGAGAGTATATATAAGTTGCATGTCAAAGTCGCATAGAACTCCACTTGTTAGCCACATTAGAAGTTATAATTTCCATACACTGTATATATCGCACTGTAAAGTCATCACTATAAATCAGGGACGACAGTCTGTAAGTGTAGAACTACTAAGTGCTCCAACGTACATGTTCCTAATACAGTGCTTTGTGAGCGTAAACATTTTTTAATGGTTTACGGTGTTTGTTTATTTGTGTGTGTTTATTATAACGTTATGTAATGTTTGAGCAGCAAAACACACTTAGAATACACACAAGATTCATGAGACTTTTGCACAGTGATACAGTCGTAAGCAAAGGTTTGGGTGCTCCAGACAAAAAACATGATTTTCAGGTGTATTACATGATTACATGATTTTCTATATGTAAGAAAGTTACACATCCTGTACAGACACCACACTGCTGTTCATTGCAATAGACAACTATGGTTTATTTACGTAATCTTACAGTAATTCAAAACATGAACAAAAACATTAAATATGGCCTGTGCAAAAGTTATGGCACACTGTTTTGTGTTTATTTCTTTCATAAAATGTTCAATTCAGCAAGTAAATAGAAACTGTGAACCAAAATCTGCAGGAAACTGCTATATTGAAATGTGTTTACTTGTTTTAACTTAAAAACATGGCATTTAATAGGGGTGCCCAAACTTTTACACATGACTCTATGTCATATGGTGAGCATACAGTTTGCACAGTGCTACTAGTGGTAAAGTATAAGCTTTTGTTAACTACATTAGCTTCTGTGCAAAGATTTAAGAAGCATTTGTGCCACATTTGGGCTGAATCGTTATACTGTGTGTGTGTGTGTGTGTGTGTGTGTGTGTATACCTGTCTTCCGTGGTCTCTGAAGAACTCTCCTGCGTTGTCAATCACCTGCTCATCTGTCATGTGACTGTAGGGCTGCTCCTGACACACGCTCAGCATCTCCCACAGCGTCACCCCAAACGCCCACACGTCACTGGCTGTGGTGAACTTTCCCTGCGCACAATCACACACATACGCACAAGTGAGAATACACCTCAGAGAATATGTACCTAAAACCGATTCCCTAAGAAATGATTTGATAAATTATGAAATCCAATATTTAATTCATATTTTTATATGACTGAGAAAGAAATACTGCCTACACAGAAGCTACTAGAGAATCTATAGACAGTGAAGTGAACTGTAGACAAGACACAGAATAGTCTAGAACAGTCCAGCAGCTTAGAGACCCCATCACATGTGGGCAGGTATAATCAGTACTGAGGCAAAAATCATTACAGTCAGAAAAATTCTTTATGTACAAATGACTCATTTCTTAGCATTAGAAAAATCACACGGACCCCTCAGTAAAAATGGACCCTCAGTATGTAGTCTGTTCATGTCTTCATTACAGATTGTCTTCGTGTCAAGAGACACAGCTCCAACGTTCAGTTTTAGAAGCTGGTTTAGTTGGTTTTCTGCTTCTTACCATCCAAACAACACCAAGACACATTCAGTGATGTTGAGAAGGTTCTGGACTTTGGGGTGGTCAGATCATTCAGTGATGTTGAGAAGGTTCTGGACTTTGGGGTGGTCAGATCATTCAGTGATGTTGAGCTTCTGGACTCTGGGGTGGTCAGTCCATTCAGTGATGTTGATGTTCTGGACTCTGGGGTGGTCAGTCCATTCAGTGATGTTGAGGTCTGAACTCTAGAGTGGTCAGTTAATTGTTCTGAGAACAGCAGCAGCTTCTTTGTTTGGTGTGTCGGTATCTCCTTTTCTCAGTGAGAAGCTTCTTGAACAGCTACACATCCTTTCAGACCCACTATAGCGCTGAGGTGTCTTCTCACAATGGAAGGCTGGACAGAAACACCTGTTCTTCTCTCTCTCAAAAATTAAAGTCGCTGTTCATCTGATGGGGTTTTGGTGGACCTATCAGTTTCTTCCAGTTGGTTGTTAGGAGTCTCATTTCCTCTGTAGGTTTTAATATCTTCTGATATTCTCCTTCCAAATGCAAGTGTTTTATCTTACATGTAATTCTCTCAGTAACATCTGAAAACCGACAGCCTTAGAAACAGATCTAATAGGAACCTAGACAAATGCTGGGCGGTCTCTGGCTTTTGTACAGTACTGATGTGAATAAGAAATAATAAATCCATTTATACAGTATCATATATAATAATAATATTATAATAAACACTAAGTTATAGTGGCAGTATGGCATATCACAGGTAACCAGCTCATCACCCCCACCCATCCCTAAAACCAAACACAACCAGTTCTCACCATGAGGATACACTCCCAGGCCATCCAGCGAATGGGCAGCACGGCTCTGCCCTGAATGCGGTAATAGTCTCCGGCGTACAGGTTCCGGCTCATGCCGAAGTCAGCGATTTTAATGTGTCTCTCGCCCATCCTGTCCTCGTCGTCCCCCAATTCTCCCCCCACCAGGCAGTTCCGCGTGGCCAGGTCACGGTGGACGAAGTTCAGAGATGCCAGGAACTTCATCCCAGACGCTATCTGACTCGCCATGGAGATCAGAGCGGGATAACTGAGGAGCACACAGGACCATCACTTTGATATACAAATAAATATTTATAGTAGGTATTATAAATGCTTCCAGCTCAGTGCACTCTCTGAGAATAACATATTATAACTTCTGTTTTCTATTCTCTTCTCTTTTTTTGCATATGTTTGTTTGTTTGTTTTTGTTCTTCTCTTCCAATTTCTTTTTTTTTATCATCCTTTATTCCCCCTGGTTAATCCCTGTTTGTTTATATGTTTATTGTCCTCCCTCTACACGATGACTGCATATACTAAATGAAAACTTGTAATACTAGAAATAAAGAAACATTGGTCCTCCATAGAGAGGGGGGTGATGGCGGGCAAATAATAAAAAATAATAATAAATAAATAAATAAAAAATCATTTTCAGGCAAAACCTTAAAACTGTGATAAAACAATGTCTTAGACATCAGGCAGCATGTACATAACCATTTGATGGAATAACTTTCTGTGAGGGAGCTTTTAGAGGTGGATGTCTGGTTCCATTCACCACCAGTGACTCTATAATGTTCTCTAAGAGCAGAGTATTTCACACCACCCTGAATGAAGGAATTTTGAGAGATCTGTGGAGTTGTCCTTTAACAAAAGAACAATAACATCAGTTTGCATGAATCTTTTCTACTCTTAAGTTTTTTCCCCCGTGTACCTGATGGTTGGCGTGTTGTGCAGTGGTCCAGTCTTGTCCAGCAGTACTCTTTGGGAGAGATACTGGTTGAGGTCTCCGCTCTCCATGTATTCAGTCACCATACACAGAGGGTCACTGCTCACACACACGCCGAGCAGGCGGATTATGTTGGGATCTTTCAGACGGGACAGAATCTTCACCTCCTTCAGGAAATCATTCCTGCGGAGCAGGCGAGGGAGGTATGTTGTGAGAATCACACTGAAGTTCAAGATTAGCTTTTTGCTAAATTGCTATATAAGTATATATATAAGTATATAAGTATATAAGTATAAGTATATAAGTATAAGTATATAAGTATCACTGCTACTACACCAGACGTGTGTACTCTTGTGCTAGTAGATGAAGTTCTGGAGCTGGGACAGCGGGCTCTCTAACCTGGCGTTTTTGGAAGCGTCGGGCCGCAGTATCTTCACCGCCACCAGCAGGGGGCGACCTTTCCTCACATTAAAGGGAAACTCCAGGTTTGCCAGGTCCTGAGGGTTTTCAATCTCACACAAATGAACCTTAGAGAAGGTACACAAGTACAGCGCAGTTAACAAACACCATGCAAGTTGCACATAACCGCATGTAGAAGTGGCGTAATTTGTCTTTATGTTTGTTTGTTTGTTTGTTTTTTTTATTGAGGGGTCTCAACCTGCCCATTATAATACACGTACATATATAGTAGTATGTTATTGTTAGATTACTTGTTTTGTCATATAGTTTCCTCTCCAGGGCACACACTGCTGCACATGTTAATGTGTACTTACTGTTGCTGAATTTTACATAACATAAAAAATATAATCCATTTGTAATATTTATGTTTCCAATTTGTGAAATTCAGAGACTACATATAAAACAAGCACTAAAAGTAGCATATTTAAGAGTGCTCTCTATAAAGGACGAGCTAACCTAGAAGGTAGAAGCAGTTATATGGAAACTGAGAATTATTTTATGAGTGCAAACTTGCGTACACTTCTAATCCCCAGGTCCAAGTTGAGTAATGTATATTATATGTCCAAACACATCCAGGAACCCCTTCCAATTAGTGAGCTCAGCTGCTTATGGTGTACGACCCATTGCTGATGCACAGTTTGTGTAATCTCTATAGAACAGCCAGTGACCAACAGAACTGGACAATGTACATGAGCCTAAGGTTATCATGCCCAATGGCAAGCATCAGCTAGAGGCTGCAATGTGAAGCCACAAGAGAGCTGCCGTAGTGACAGCATTACTGGTGAAAATGGATGATGATCAGTGCAGAGCGCTATAGTTTATATATACTATATATCTATATACTATAGTTTATCTGGGTTTATCTGGAATTCAACAAAAAGACATTTGGTGTCCATGCCTCCCAGTAAAATCAACATCCAGTTTATTGCACCACAGTCTTTCTTTTTGAAGTCTGCAAATAGTTGCTGCTCACGACGGCAGAAATTTCCACCATGGCTCAAATGAAGACAACGGAATATCCAGTTTGCCACTTTCAACCTACTGCGAACATACGAATGCAGCAGCATCAGCTGTGGCACGATATGCCATAACAGAATAAACCTCATTACTAACAGAACAGCTCAGACAATAATACATATGCAGTCTCACTGCAGGCATCCTGTTTCTTTCCACAGAAATAAAATTGTCTAGCGTGAGATTGGGATTGGTGCGGCTCAACTGGGGGATTGGGATCTTCATTGGGATCTTCACCTCAACTCTTTTTCCTGCTTGTTTTGCCAAACGGGAATTTCTCTCATTAACATCCCAGTTTCATAGTGATACAACTCAAACGGGTGTTTCTTAGTTTCTGTGTGAATATGTCAAGGTACCTAGCAACCCAAATAAGAGGCAGAGGTGAGCAGGAGCAAAGGACCTTGGTGTGCATCACTCATTGCTGTGCTGTGTGTACCCTCCCCACTCCACACAATAACAAACACACACTCCTTTCTCTCTTACAATGTATACACTTGATATTGTTTATGATGTAATTTGAATATGTTCACTTTTTGCTGTACATATTTTATGTTTCTGATTGATTGTACTATGACTAATATGAATTTCTGACTAATTAAAAGTAGCATTTACTCTATTAATCTGTGGTGTTGTGCTATACAGAGACAGCAGCATTGAGGGAAGGCCATTAACAGCAAAGAGGAGACAAACTGTGTGAGTGGCCGTATGTTACCTCTCCGAACTGGCCCTCTCCGAGCTTCTCTTTAAAAATGAGCCGTTCCCGTGGCAGCTCCGGAAGGGGCGGGCAGTCTGTAGGCGTGGCCGAGAGGGCGGGGACCGCGTATGTGTTGTTCCCGCTCACGCCCTGCAGGCTGATGATGTCGGCTTCCGCATAGTGAGGCACGCTGGCCGCACCCCCTGAGGCTTCCGCATAATGAGCTCCTGCCAGTACAGGGGGCGGGGCTCCGGGGTATGGGGGCGGTCCTTCCTGCACAGGCAGGGCTTTATCGTCTATGTCTATGCCACACGCTGTGAAGGAGATGTTCAGACGTTATAGGGAGGGGGAAAAAAAAGATAACGCAGGATCTGAGGACACGGAATGTGTTAATATTTCCTTTCATAGAGAAATGATAGATCACAAACATGCACTGAGCAGTGATTAGATACTGTCCATGCAGGTGGAGATCATGGATATATATATATATATATATATATATATATATATGGAGGACTATGGTGCAACCCACAGGTTGGTTGCCACTGTTTGTCCACTTTATCAATAACTTGATCTACCTTGTATATCTAACTTGCTGGTGTCCAGTAAGAGGCTGCAGCTCATAAGTCATTCTCAAGACCTTCATCAATGGTCAGTGTCTGATCACAGATCTGCACAAAGTATGTGGTCAAGATTGGAGCTGTGGTCAGAAACTGACTAAAGATGAAAAGGGGTAAGGACAGATGGACTACAGTCTGTATCTGTACTCTCTTACAAGGTAGGCATTACCAACAGTGGCCAGCAAGTAGAGGTACAAAATAAGTGTTTCTAATAAAGTGGACAGTGGTTGAAAGTATAAGGAAGGTGATTCCAATAAAATGACCAGTGAATAGAAGTACAAGGTGGGTGTTTCTAATAAAATGACCAGCAGTTGAAAGTAGAAGGTAGGTGTTTTTTAATGAAGTGGTCAGTTAGTGGAACAACAAGGAAGGCGTTTCTAATAAAGTGGCCAGTTTATGGAAGTCCAAAGTGTTTCTAACAAAGTGGCCAGTAGTTGAAAGTAGAAAGTAGGTGTTTTTAATAAAGTGGTCAGTTAGTGGAACAACAAGGAAGGCATTTCTAATACAGTGGCTAGTGGTTGGAAGTAGAAGGTGTTTCTAATAAAGTGGCCAGTTTATGGAAGTCCACACTAAGTGTTTCTAACAAAGTGGCCAGCCGTTGAAAGTAGAAAGTAGGTGTTTTTAATGAAGTGGTCGGTTAGAGGAGGAACAAGGTAGGTGTTTCTAATGAAGTGGCCAGAGGGTAGAAGTAGAAGGTGTTTCTAATAAAGTGGAAAGTTTATGGCTAATACAGACCAACTACTAGAAATTCTTTTTGAACTACTTCATCTTTTTAAACCCGCTCACTCAGAGAGAAGTGTGTTTACGGAAGTGTTTGAGAAATATTTATACATTTTAATCAAGATCATCAGTGGCTTTGCCCGAGGCTGTAAGCCCTTAAAGGAAAATACTTTCAACCCAGTCTCAATCTGCTGCATCGGTAACCTCACGCTAATGAAATGCATTTATAATTGAAGCCAACAGGCAGTGGCTGAATTCCATCAGTTGATATTTACGTGAAATTCTTGCCTAAAAGGTGTAAAGCATTATTCCATAGAGAGGAGTGTTGGATTTATACTAGCATAGATCCTTTGTAGTGGTGTAGGCAGAGCCTCACAGCCTCTACCTGCTTGTCAAGGATGCCGGAAAACCTTAGGGAAAGTGAAAGTCATGAGAACTACTTTTACACCGTGTTGCTTAAGTGTTTAAACGTGGGATAAAACTTCATAAGGACAATTCTGATTAGCCTCTTTCATCCTGATGCCCGTACAGTTAGATTGTAATGGCTGTAGTTTCAAATTTGCTTTATATTTAGTATTAGGTAACAAATCAAGATTTCAGTAGCACCCTGAACAGTTAACTAAGGTTGTGCACATGTAGCTACTTGTCATATGTTCTTATGTTTATTTACAGAATTCAGCAACTACCAATTGAGTTTTGATTGGACAGAATGAGATTAGGCTGAAGGCCTTAAACTATCCTATACTACAGAATCCCACCCGCTCTCTTTTTATTCTTCAGTTGCTTGGTTACCGTATGGAACAGGTAAAAGCACCCCCCCCCCGGCTCTTACCCTGGGGCAGATTTTGGGGCTTTTCTGGCTTTCTGGAGCAGTTTGGCAGCCTGTTTGGGCCATGCCTCAGGTCAGACAGGAGAAGGTGATAGGCTGGGTTGTTTAACAGCAAGGCTGGTCACACAAACACACATTCACAGAACACGACACGACACGGTAATGCACAACACAAAGACAGAAACACAGCAAAGACCACAACACCACTCAGCACAAAATAAAAAACGATGAGTCACAACACAGCACAACACGAAAAAAACACAAACAGGGTCATAGTTGGGGTGGGGTGGGGGTGTGGTTTGGGAGGGACAATACATTTACAGATGAGATGCAGAACAGAGCAGGCAGGGTTATCATACTGCAGGCAGTTAAACAATAATTCAACACAGGACTACAAATCACAGCAACAACACAGGAAATCTCAGTAGGTGTATTGCTGAAGGTGGAGTTTTGACTATTTCTTGATCCCTGAGGTTCACTTATAACGCTTATGTGGTTTTATAAACAGGCCTGGACTGTCTAATTATCGGCTACAGGGCAGGGGGAGCCCTACCTGACCTCCTTCTGACCTCTGTGGTTTTGTAAATCAAGTGGCGGACCATTTATATTTGTCTTCGGAAGTGAGCATCTGTACCAGGTTATGCTTTTACAGATCCCTAGACACATCTTTTCAATATCTGGAGCATATAACTGAGTAAAACACTAGCTCAACACTAAAAAGCACTAATCTGCTATAGTATTGAAATGAATCATATTACACTTATGCAGCTGTGCTTAACTATTTTATATTCTAGGTCTGAACAATAGTCTGGGTATTAGTAGATGTTGCACTTGTCCTGTTTGTAACACTGTATTATATTCTCTTCTCTCTAGATATTTCTTTCTGGCTAGGTATTCCTAGGTATTGAACTTGTACTGTGTTGAACTCTGTATTTTGTTGTTTGGTCTCCAGGTTTCAGCTCTGGCCCTTATTTCTGGCAGTGTTTGAGCTCAAGGCTAGTTTGTGCGAGCTGTAGATACATGACCAAACACAAAGCACTTCTGTAAGTCGCTCTGGATAAGCGTATCTGATAAATGCCCTTAATGTTAATGTAAACAACCTGAACACCTGCCTGAGGTAATGACACACAGCGTAGCAGTTGGTAATCAGTGATTGGAAAGAAAGACAATGAAAAGCGTGTTCAGTAAAGGTGTGGAGAGCGTCAGCTTTATGGTCGGCCAATGACAAATTACTTTCACTGTGTGTCAGATTCCCACTGTGAGTCAAAACGGCTGTTTAGAATTTCTCAAAACTGCTCACGGAGGCCCCCTAGTGGCACAGGCCCCTGGGCACGTACTCACAGTACTAACAGCAGAACCAAAGGCAGTCATAATTGATTACTACATGACCATATGAGGACCATAAGTCCTCCCCTTATCTCTCTCCTTATAACAAACAGACTGCTCTGTTACTGCACATTTAAGACATATGGTAATTAGGTGTGTTCTGATTGGCTGCTCTGTATTCTGTATTTAGCTTAAAAGACTCCATTTTAACTATAAATCGGTGTGAATGGGCAGAGCTAAACTAATGTAGAATGAAAAATGTGTATATGTTGGTTCTTGTGACATCACAAGTTCAAAAATGAGCATAGCTTTTACATTAAAGTGTATTGGTATGTATTAAAACTATACAATATACTATTTCACACCAAATCACACTTTTTTAATTCTGTGGAATGTGGAATATTATAAACAATGAATTAACTCTTTATTGAACACTGGTGTATTTAATTAGCTCTGTGTCACGTCTAACAACTACCGTTAATATTTATGGCCTGGATATACTATAATTTAATCAAATATACCAATATTTTCAATTAAAAACATAAATAGCCTGCATAAACAGCTTCGGCAGTCACATTTATGCAATCGGTCGCCAAAAAAAAATCTTTCTGATTCTGAATCGTGATGTAATTTAGATTTTATGATGCTCTGAATCGTTTCTACTTTACACTGAAAAGAATCAACATTAGGTCAGAAATGAACTCCACCAACTCTCTCTCTCTCTGTCTCTTTATTACTCTATCTATAGGTCTCTCTGTCGCTCTCTGGCTCTCTCTCTCTGTAGACAGTGTGTCTTTGTGTCTGGTCAGTGGAGTGTCCTTAAGTATTTTCTCTCATGTTGCTTTGGCAGCGCTATTCAGACAGACTGTGTCTCCTGAACACAACAGTAACAGACAGAGATCGTTTTAAAAATCTAAAACTAACATAAGATAACGCACAAAAGCAAAGTATGCAAACAATCTGACTTACTAGGCACAGTGCATGGACCTGTTCCTGCATGTCACAGACTGGCATTTAACCCATATATACCCATATATTAACTAATATACCTGCTGTCAC
The DNA here is from genome assembly GCA_021613375.1 of Megaleporinus macrocephalus. Lineage (NCBI taxonomy): Eukaryota > Metazoa > Chordata > Actinopteri > Characiformes > Anostomidae > Megaleporinus > Megaleporinus macrocephalus. The sequence goes on from CM038705.1 coordinate 7,077,483, forward strand.
GCCTCACGTCATAATGTCTATATCATGAGAATAATTAAGAAACAACCAATTTTAACCAATATTATTATTATTATTATTATATTATTTTGTACTAATATTGTTTACATAGATTGGCCACTGGGGGTCTCCAAATGCTTAGTTTTAAAATAAATTGTTTATTATGTAGTGTATTTCACTGCTATAGTTGGTTCACATACACATGATACACATGAAAAATAACAATTAAATATCCACAGGTCATATTTTTTTAATATATATATATATATATATATATATATATATATATATATATATATATTTATATATGACCTGCGGATATTTAATTGTTATTTTCCCCCTAGTATGTTAAACACAGCAAAAAAAGATTTTTTGCACTAAATTAGCTAAAAATGTTATTTGTAAGTGAGTTTCCTGTAAAAGATGTGTTCATTTATTTCCACACCAGCATGTCATTTGACCAGGGAGGGTGAAACTCTAGCACATGACTGTCTATATGGGGGTAAAACTGCTTCCTCTGAGCTGAAAGCTGCGTGAGTGACTCACCGGTGCTGTCGCGCTGCTCTCGTGGCCGCAGCACAGTGCTGGGCTCCTGGTACTCTGCGTCTCTGTCTCTGTCGTCAGGGAAGGTGTGAATACGCTGGTAGCGGCTGGAGTAGGTGTGTGTGTTGGTGTTGTTGATCACCACATTGTCTGAGGGAACCGAGAGATGAACCCGCAGCTCGTCGCTGGAGAGACTGCCCTGAGCCTGCACACACACACACACACACTCGGAAGTCAAGAGTGGACACTGCAGCTAGAATAGCAGAGAATATCAGCACAGCGCTCACATATATACACACTATACTAGTACATACTATACTAATATACTAGTTTATATTGAATAATTGTGTAACAGCAAACTTACATGAAACATTTAACTACACACTCGTGTCATTTTACTCTCTTTTACTGATGTTGATGAAAATGACTAATAGCTCCCCCTTGTGGGGGTGTTCAGACTGCTAATCATGGCTTTAAACATGTGCTTTAGATACAAGCAGTCACAAAGTTGGACATTTCAATCTATTTATTATTTATTACTATTTATTAAGTATTCAATTTTACAAATCCTATTATTATTCATGTCTACAAATGCTTGTTTACAAATGAAAATCAACAGCCTAAAACATATTTGCAATGTTTTTTGTTATTTAAATGGGAGCCTGACTATTTCCCATTAAAACTACATAATGTCATGTATGCTTTAACTGGAAATAAAAGTAAATGTTCATATTAGGAACATCACAAGTGGAGACTTGTTGTTTTGCTGTTCATAAATAATTGTTTTTCTGTATCGTGGTGAAGGCCATATCCTCTTTCCTTTCATCAGTTCAGTTCATTTGAATGTGGTCTGAGAATGGGCTTTAAATCTATGGGTACCACAAAGCACTTGTGAAGCTTCCTCACCTTACTCAGAAGCTTCTTCCAGTACTGCCTCCACAGAATGACAACAATGACTGCCAACAGCAGCAAGATTATGCCCACCAGGCAGCCAATCAGGATGGCGGTGTTGCTACTGTCATCCTTAGCAACGGGTAACCCCGCCCTTGGAGTGCCAACAGCGAACTCGTCACCTAAAGATGAAGAAGACAAAAGAGGCGACTAGATAGTAATCGGCTACAATCATGGACAAGTTTAGAACAGCTGACTGTATATAAACATTATGATCACTAAGGGCGATCACTACTGGTTCGTTTAGGCAGGTGTGAAAACAGTAATCGCACTCGGGTGTGGACCAAAACAACCGCACCGAGACCCTCGAGAGGAGGTGGTCTCGGTCCGGTTCCAGACGAACTCTGGACGGTTCGTTTATGGTGAGAACATGATCCGACCTCGATCCGACCCAAGTATTAGGTGTTCTCCACAAGTTTGATCTAAACATCTCCTGCAGCCAGGTGTGCTTTTCATTATGGGATGCGGCAGATGGCGTAAACAGAGAACTGGAGAACTAGAGCAGCTAACAGTGTGAGGACAATGAAGCGAGGTCTCTCTTGGTCTAGCAGTGAGGGACGTTGTCTACTTGATGTTTGGAGTGAGCTGGGTGGTCTGCAGTTTGGTATATTACCAGATTATTATTACAGCTATGAACAGATGCTGTCTCTGCCGCTGCTCCGTGATACGCTCTACAAGAAACGTGAAGTAGTTTGGGAAAACCGGATCTTCTCCCTGTGTTTACTTTCTTGCTCGCACGCCAGATAGCAGCTCTGACCAATCAGAGGAGACGACGTGCTCATGTGGTTTGTTGGGGCGCATTTTGGTGCGTTTAGTTTTTTGCCTGTGTGAAAACAAACTAACCGAGGAGGAAACGCTCCAAGTAAACAAACTCATTAACTGATCCGGACCAGTGAAACCAACTACAGGTGAGATCATCTCGTAACAATGACACCCATCAACATATAGGAAATATTTAGCTGTGGTCAGTTCTTATCGTGGGAGAAATGGGCTAAACATAAGGACCTGAGCAACTTTGACAAGGTCCAGATCGTCACAAAGCTCAGTGTATCTCTGAAATGTTGAGGCTCATGGGTCAGCAGTGGTGATTACCTACCAACAGCATTCTGAGAAGGGACAAACATGAACCAGCAACAGGTTTCTCAACATGCAAGGGCAACCAAGGTGATCTGATCTGAACCTACAGGAAGGGTACTGTGGCACGAGAGCAAGGAATGTGGCACAACACTAAAGTAGTGCACCACACTTTACTGCTTATGCACCTGCGAACCTGCAGACTGGTCAGAGTGCCCAGCACCTAAACTGGGCATGCGAGTGTTGAACAGGACCGTGCCAATGTACACACATTATCCAGGAGTGGTTTGAGGAACACGAAGAGCTCAAGCTGTTGCCCTCCAAATTCCCCAAATGTCAATCCGATCCAGCGTCTGTGGGATGTGCTGGAACAAGTCCAGTCTACGGTGGCCATAACTCGCAACTTACAGTTCTATATCGCTGGACAAGCATTAGCTTAGAATTATTTCAACTATTTAACTTTGTTTTGATGCAACATTTATATCCGTTCAGAAGTGCACTCAATAAGGTGAAGGGCGGGACTCTGTTGTGGCCAAACCGTGTGTGAAAAGATTCCTTGTTCTCCTTAACCCACTCCTTTACAATCCAAGCCCAGTAAATCCTGGCATTGCCATCCTGGAATACGGCCACGCCATTACAGAATTTATGGGATAACCTGGCAACCATTCAAGGTTGTCAGCGAGGTGGTCATTTTATTGCTACAAACTGTTGCCGAGCCTCAACCTGACCAAGTAAAGCAACTCCAGATCATAAAACCAGATGCTTATACAGTGGGCACTAGGCATGAGCCAATATATTGGAATAGAGTAAATCTGGCTCATCAGACCACATGACCTCAATATATTGTTTCAGAGTCTGGACTTTATGTTCCCTAGTAAACTGCAGCCTTTTTGCTTATGGCCACACAGCGGTTTAGCCCCAGTCCTGTAAGTTGGGTCCTGTGTGGAAATGATGTAACCCATTCATTTTCAATGGGAAGTGTTGGTTTCCAACAATGGGTCAGGTGTGTTGAGTTTGGGGGATGCAGTGCAACGAAAACTTGAGCCGAGAACTTGCAAATGCAAATGAATCCGGCCAACGCAATGTGTCTATCCAATGAGAAGAGGGCAAGTGTTTGCGCAATGCGTGTCCTCAACAGGTTCTCAATGGGCCCTGAATATTAGTTCCATATTCAGAACTAAACACCGTCTTTTATATATACACATTCAAATTCAAATATATAAAAACGATGTAAATATGGTATAAAATAGCCGATGTTGAACACGAGCGTTAATCACCACTGCCTCGTCACCCCTGGAAACGCCCATACGTGACTTCATTGGACGACGCCAGCTGAAGAGGGGGTGTGCTCTTACATCTGTTGACGCGACGGAGCAGTGTAAATGCAGCGTTACTTTCAATCCTGAACATAGCTGAAGGTTCTACTGTCCAGTTTTTGGTATTTTACTTCACCAAGTGTTGCCAGTTTTCCACACTCCTTCCAGGCAGAATTAATCAACTGGACAGCTCTGAACCCAATTCCAGTCACTTCAGCCTCTACATGGTTGTTTTCTTTGCTTGGTGTGGGACAAATTTGACAATTTGACCTTTTTCTGAAACCTTGGTCATAGGACACATCTTCGCACTTGGTTGTATAAGAAATGAGAACCTACTTACTGCATCAGTATGGGTTACAATAACTGTTGTCAAGCTAAACATTGCAGTAATTATCCAATCAAAGCCTCGTAAGTCTTTGATTATATAAATCCAAACATTGAGTTTCTTTAGGCGAGCAGTGTAAAAGCGAGTTGGTTCTTATTTCTTGTTTCGGAAACCTTGATCATAGGACACGTCTTCCCACGTGGTTGTACAAGAAATGAGAACCCACTCGCTGGATCAAGTTAAACATTGCAGTAATTATCCAATCAAAGCCTCGTAACTCTTTGATTATATAAATCCAAACATTGAGTTTCTTTAGCTTGGCAGTATAACGGACAGGAGGAGGCCCAAATATATTAGGATAAATAACAGTCCTAATAAAAATGGGGGTAATATCAGACATTGCTAACAAGCATTCCCTTTATATCATTCACTCATTTAGTCTCCTAACTTTAGACTGGCGGTGTATTTGCCTAGCGAGCCAATCAGAGTGGAGTCACTCTTAACGGTTACTGATGTCCTTTCGGAGCCTAATAAACACGACGATCTGTATGCATGTGTGTATGTTTTTGGCAAGCGGGATGTTTTGCGCGCTGATGTGCTTTGATCAGAGTAAATGAAACAGAAATGAATGGCAGAGTGGCCTGAGCCACAGCAGAGAGAGAATGTGAGTGTCAAAGAGAAGCTGTGGGCTCATGGGAGTTCATCTACCAAAGCATGAGGAGAATGCAATTAGAATAAAAAAAAAAAAACTCTTTTCAATAACGGCACACAAACAAGTCGAGAACATCAAAACAACTTCGTCAGACCACTGAAGGACACATCCATGCACTGTACTCTCTCAGCAGGGAGCTGTTGGGTGGCACTTTAGAAGGCTTTTACAGGCCAGACCACAAGAAAGCAGCATAATCAGAAAGCCCACAGTCCCACCGCAGCTATGTCATCATGACCCCCACATACAATTCCAGTATTTGTCTTCAACTCATCTCATCTCCCTCTCCAGCCCTTGTGTTCGTCCTCTGTCTCTCACTAACCTGCATCCAACCCGACAGAGCACAAAAACCTTGACGAGGGAGGATGAGAAAGAAACGGAGATGATGATGATGAAATAGAGAGGCAGTGACAGACGCTGGGAGGAAGAGAGTGAGAAAGTGATGGACAGAGAAAGAGTCAGAAGGAGAGGAGGAGTGAGGAAGAGACAATAATGATGAAAGACAGTGACAGACAGTGAAAGGAAGAGACGTCAGCACAGAGAGATACAGTGATAGAGTGATAGAGAGGAGCAGTGAGGGAGAGATAGATAATGATGATGAAACAGAGAGACAGTGACAGACAGAGAGGAAGAAGAGAGAGAGAGAGGAAATGAGCAAGTGTAAGAAAAACAGAGAAAAATTATACAGCGCTGTGCAAAAGTTTTAGTCACTTGGGAATATTATTAAATCCATCCATTATCTTTCGCTTTGTCCCGCGAGTCAGGGTCACCCGGGGGGGCTGGAGCCAATCCCAGCGTCATCGGGTGAATGAGGGGTACACCAAGTACAAATCACCAGTTCATCTCAGCATGGCCAACACTCACTCATGTACACACTCACACCTACCGGCAGTTTAGAGTGAGGATCAATCTAACATGCATGTGTTTGGACTGTGGGAGGAAACCGGAGAACCCGGAGGAACCCACTCAAACACAGAGAGACCATACACACTCCACACAGAACCACCCGGACCGGGAATCCAACCCAGATCATCTTACTGTGAGGAGACAGTGCTGATCACTACACCACCATACTAACCACTACACCACCATACTAACCACTACACCACTGTACTAACCACTACACCACCGTACTAACCACTACACCACCATACTAACCACTACACCACCATACTGACCACTACACCACCATACTAACCACTACACCACCGTACTAACCACTACACCACCATACTAACCACTACACCACCATACTGACCACTACACCACCATACTAACCACTACACCACCGTACTAACCACTACACCACCATACTGACCACTACACCACCATACTAACCACTACACCACCGTACTGACCACTACACCACCATACTAACCACTACACCACCATACTAACCACTACACCACCATACTGACCACTACACCACCATACTAACCACTACACCACCGTACTAACCACTACACCACCATACTAACCACTACACCACCATACTAACCACTACACCACCATACTAACCACTACACCACCTTACTAACCACTACACCACCATACTAACCACTACACCACCATACTAACCACTACACCACCATACTGACCACTACACCACCGTACTAACCACTACACCACCATACTGACCACTACACCACCGTACTGACCACTACACCACCGTACTAACCACTACACCACCGTACTAACCACTACACCACCATACTAACCACTACACCACCGTACTAACCACTACACCACCATACTAACCACTACACCACCATACTAACCACTACACCACCATACTGACCACTACACCACCATACTAACCACTACACCACCATACTAACCACTACACCACCATACTAACCACTACACCACCATACTGACCACTACACCACCATACTAACCACTACACCACCATACTGACCACTACACCACCATACTGACCACTACACCACCATACTGACCACTACACCACCATACTGACCACTACACCACCATACTGACCACTACACCACCATACTAACCACTACACCACCATACTAACCACTACACCACCATACTGACCACTACACCACCATACTGACCACTACACCACCATACTAACCACTACACCACCGTACTAACCACTACACCACCATACTAACCACTACACCACCGTACTAACCACTACACCATCATACTGACCACTACACCACCATACTAACCACTACACCACCATACTAACCACTACACCACCATACTAACCACTACACCACCGTACTAACCACTACACCACCATACTAACCACTACACCACCGTACTAACCACTACACCACCGTACTAACCTCTACACCACCGTACTAACCACTACACCACCATACTAACCACTACACCACCGTACTAACCACTACACCACCATACTAACCACTACACCACCGTACGAACCACTACACCACCATACTCACCACTACACCACCATACTAACCACTACACCACCATACTGACCACTACACCACCATACTAACCACTACACCACCGTACTAACCACTACACCACCGTACTAACCACTACACCACCATACTAACCACTACACCACCATACTCACCACTACACCACCATACTAACCACTACACCACCATACTGACCACTACACCACCATACTAACCACTACACCACCGTACTAACCACTACACCACCGTACTAACCACTACACCACCGTACTAACCACTACACCACCATACTAACCACTACACCACCATACTAACAACTACACCACTATACTAACCACTACACCAACGTGCCATCAAAATTATTATATTTAAAAAGCTATTACACTTTATATTAAATATTTAAACAGTATTAATACAGTAAGTGTGTTTATTTAACCCTTTCCAAGCTTCTCCTTGTGGAAACAACCCAGTATTATTATCAGTTCTCATCTAATACCTGCTTTGACTGCTCAGTACTTCATTAAGCTAAATCAAGATTTGCTGCTGAAGGAACTGAACACATTCATACAATGTCTGAGGTTAGAAATCTGGAACCTAACTTTGTTCTTCAAACTGGAGCTCAAGATCTGATCTACTTCTCTCACAATAACATAACTCACAATAACATGTTACTTTGTATTGTATGTATGATTATTTACATCTGTTCTAATCTTATCTGGTGTTCCTACTGGTGAAAATACATGTATTGATAGGATAAAGACTTTTAAACAGTCAGATTAGGTGACCTTTGCACAGTACTGTATTGAAGTCCCGCCCCTTAAGAAGTCGATGCAGCCAAAGCAGCTGTGTTATTGATTCAACTTCTCCATATAAATCCACTCCATCAAAGTTAAACTCAGGGCTCGAGTCAGCTCTTACCAGTGCTTCGTCCAGTGGAGCTGTTGGTGCTGGGAGAGAAGGAGGATGCTGGAGGGGGTGAGGTGAAGTTGCGAGAGCGAGGGGTTGAGAAGGGAGGAGGAGGAGGGGCCTCTACAGAGGGAAGCGGTGAAGCACCTTCAAACGGCTCTGAAAAAAGGCAGAGAGAGAGACATTTACACAGTAATTCACACATATGATCTGTAAATCAGTCAAAGGCGTCTGTCATTTAGAGGTTTGTGCAACAGAACAGCTAAGCTTTCTTTCTGGACCCTCTAAATAAAGCCTGGTTATAGGGGGCTTTACTCTAGAGAGTCACAACTGTTCACAGTGGTGGTGATAGGAACCAGACATCTGGAGAGTGTAATGCCTCTCACAGATAAGATCTATTACAAGAAATAGTTTGCAAAGTGTGGACCACTTAAGGCAGGGAGAGGAAGAGAGGAGGGAGGAGCTGGGGAGATGGTGGGGTGCGAATTTCATCACGAGAAGGTGAGGGCAGAGGAGTGGTTTATATAGAGTGTGTAATAAAGGAGAGGAGGAGTTTGGGCGTGGTCCTTCTCCCAAACTTATTATTTACTTATTTCATAACATTTAAAATGACCAGCCTGTTGTCCAAGGCCCAACTTTTTATTCTGCTCATGGTGGAGGAGTACATGGAGGGTGTGCTGAGGCAAAGCAGACCCCCCCAAAAAAAAAAAAAAAAATCACAGGGAAGCAAATCTACTAATCTACGTCTTGTGGCTTTACTGCATTGACTGTATATATAAACGGAACCCAGGCAGCGCTCTGTTGTCATCATTGGACAGGTGAGGACAATCGTCTCACTTCCTGCCGGCCTCTTGAGCAGTGGGCAGTGGTAATGTACTTGGCTGTGAAGGTGTCTAAGGCAGGGCAAGGAAGGAGAACTCTAAGAAACTTTGGGGCTGAAGTTCTGGATGGCTTCGACTGCTGGGATTTGAAGCCAGGCCCCTCCTTGCCAAGCGAAGAGTGAGTAAGATTTAGGAAGAGAGGGAGGAGCTGGGGTACGAATTTCATCACGAGAAGGTGAGAGCGGTTTCATCACGAGAAGGTGAGAGCGGAGTGGTTTATATAGAGTGTGTAATGATGGAGGAGTTTGGGCGTGGTCCTTCATTTAGAATAACCAGCCTGCTGTCTGAGGCCCAACTTTTAAATCTGCTCATGGTGGAGCAGATTTACCATAACCATTCAGCACCACAGGACGCTGCCACCACATCATGAATTTTAGTTACTTTTTTACTCTTATTAGGTACAACAAGACTAGCTATTCCCTACTACTGGTTATTTTGGTATGGGTGCAGCAGTGTTAGCTGTATGCAGCTGTGTTAGCTATGTATAACTCCTAAATAACCTCAAAATTCAAAGAATGCAGTGACGTACACACACACACACACACACACACACACACAAAAAAATGGGGTGTTTGGAAGATCTTTGTTTACCCCAGTAGGAACGTTTGCATGCAACTATGGTATGTATATGTCTGTTTTAGTTTACTATCCTATGGTTTTAATTATGTACTCTCTGTTTTGCTGTCTTTTAATTGCAGAGCTCACCAACGACTGACCATAGGGGCGTCCTGACAAACAGCAGCCTTTTTGTGTTTACAACAGGATGTCTACTGTCCTGACATAATGCGTACAGATGTAGCAAAAGCTGCACGGGACATACACAGCATAAAAGCCTGAATACCACAACCGCTGTCAACGGCTGGGCTAGGGCGAGATGATGGACAGCACGTTCTCTGGTAAACACTTAAATCACTGCATCTCAGAACACAAATGTTTACAGCAGCGTACCGGAGTAGAAGCTGATTTCGCTTATGAGCAGCCAGCGATCTGCGAAGGCGAAGCGGCACCGGAGGATCTGCGCCGGTTGGCCCCCAAGCGGCAGGGCCACGGAGCGGGACGAGGGGTCCTTCAGGTCCTCCAGAGGAACGGGCAGCCTCAGCGCCGGCTCTGTCCACCGGCTCAGCAGACTCGCCTTGAACTCGCACATCACCTCGGAGAACACGCGAACCCCCTGAGTGTGTCTGTTATTGCTGTGGACCTGAAACACACAAACACACAGTCAGGGCTGGACTGGGAACCAGACAGTGACCCCCACACCCCACAGCCTGGTGCAATCCCTAAAGAAATCCCCCTGTGACAAGACTAAGCTTGCTTTTATAGTTACAATCAGTGGATACACATTCATACAACTGTAAACATGTTTCGTTGTACATGAGCACCAACAAAGCTGTAGCTTGGCAGGGAACTGGAGTGACCGCTACACAGCTAGCTAGTTATTCAGCCAGTGTGTTATAGTGCATTAACATCACGCCAGCGATCTGTAACCTTAAGTGTACAAGTAGATTAAATTGACTGTCTGACTCAATTAAATTGTCTGACTCTTTGGCCCTCATCTCTCTCTAGACAGCCTCCACAGCTCAACTTTCCTGGCTGCTATCATTATGCTTTGTTTTGGGGTGGCTGTGTTCATGTGATTGGCTGATAGCCACACATTAAGAATGAAGCAGGTCACTAATATCCCCAGATCTGTGTACTCCAGGATTTGACCGGGACAATCTTTATTAATCCTCATAGACCCTTATACATACTGGCCCACAAAGAACTGTCTTGGTTCTCCTGATGACCAGTCCATCCCAGCACCCTTGAGGTTCAATCAGGCCTGAAATTTTGGTCTGAGACCAAGAACCCTCAAAACTTTCCAAGCCCAACCCAACACATAGCATCACATTTCAAGTCTAGACCCAATAAAGCCTGGGCTACAGTTTGTCCAAACCCAATCGATCAAAACAATGTCAAGTCTGGTATCCAGCACTGATGACAGTTCAGTCAAATGCTGCCCAAAATGAATTCAAATCTAAAAGTGCAATGACTATAACAGTTTGATCATCTGTAGATCAAACAAACCTTATTTTTACTTATATTCTTGTGTTGTGATTGCAGTTAGGGCACTTGCATCATGAAGGCCTTGATTCAGTTGCATCAATTTTAGTCAATCAGAATCAGTAATAACACAATTTACCAAAAGTATCTGGTCATTTTTTACTGGGCTATTTTTAATGAAATCTTAAGTAAAAATGGTTTTGTTATTGTGGGCACCCCACAATACACAGGTGGGCACCCTGACCTGTATTGATTTTCCAAATGAAATGAAGCTAACACCTCCTCTTATAGACAACACACTTTAGTAACAGTAAATTTAAGATTTACAAGGAATTTGTCCAGCACTATGCATTACAGACGAATGCAGTACAGAAGTATGCCATAACCAAGGTTGCTTCTAGAGATGGAAGGATTGATCGGCTATGTATCGGTATCGGCCGATTTTGAATCAAAATATGTGATCAGCGAGCAGACGATATTTCTCCAATTTAGCCGATCTCGAGAGCTGATCGATGGCGTTAAAAAAATGTAAATCTAATTTCTGTATTTCCAGCTAGCGTTTCATTGAGGAAGAGGAGCCCTGCGTGAAACCCCCTCCGGCCAGCTCCCTGCAATTCCTATCTGAACCACTAGGTGGAAATACATACTATTTCATTTTCCACAGACTGACTAAAGCAGTGGCCTCGCGAGAACAGTTTAAGCTTTTACCGCATGTACGGAAAGAAAACATCGTCCGTCTGGCAGTTTGTTACCGTATGTGACTCAGACTCATCCAGAGCAGTTTATAACATCTGTAAAATTAGTAACATCAGCATCTCTCGTTTTGAAACCAAGACAAAGACATTTAACACTATAATCTGATACACACTTCAGAGACACCACACAGCTGAACACAGTGACTATCAGTAAACAGCAGAGCTAGAACACACAGCTAACACAAAACAAATAACCCAGAACACCTACAGACCAGATCTGACCAGTACTAACAGAACAGCAGCAGAAACAGCCAGAGAGCTAAAGAACCACAGCCAGAGTGATTGAGTTTATAGTTCTAGATAAGCAGCTCTTCTCGGCTGTAGAAGACGTTCATTCTGCTGCTTAATGTTCCACCTGGATCTACGCTCTGCTGTTCCTAGTAGAGATACTTTTCAGATGTGGCTCTTCCGGAGCTTATCAAGCGGTTTACTCCCACATAGACCAACTTCTAATTTAGTTACAAATATAATACTGTTTCATATGAGCTTGTTAAAAATAATAATGAACCAGTTTAGACCATGTTTCATGACCTGCTTGTGCTAATACCTACATGTAGCCTACCGTGGCGTATACCTCGCCCTCAATCGGTATTGGCTATCGGCCAATCGTGCTGAAAGGTGATCGGCGATCGGAATCGGCCTCAAAAACGCTGATCGGTCCATCTCTAGTTGCTTCCCATAGATGCAATCAACAAGACATGTTATTTGAGCTGGGGTGCACATGATTGCATGTAAGCTTTTGCTCCAGTTGACGAATTCCTTAAAGAACTGTAACTGGATCTATTCATTTTGTGAAGGAGTATACGGGATTGATGGCAAAGTGACGACAGAGAGCAGACAGAAGTGAAACCAGATGTTCTCACTACAGAGTGAGTGCGCGAGAGAGAGAGAGGAAAAGTGAGAGGGGATAAGGGTAATTGGCATGACAGGTTAGTGATTAACCTGGCGTGTAAGGTCAACATCTAAATAAACACACAGACACACACACGCATGGAAGAGTCTTTTGAATCCAAACAACTCCAACAGCGGTGACCTGTCGAGAGGTTAAAGAGTAACAGATCTTATCAGTAGCATCTTCTAAGCTTCTACACACACACACACACACACGCACACGCACACGCACACCCAGCTGTTTCTGTGAACTGCGGCCCACTACATAGACTTCCATTCATTTCCTGGAGACGTACTAAAGCCATAGACCCTACTAACCCTTATCTTTAATGGTTACATCTTGTGGACCTGCTTGTGGTCCCCACATTGTCTGTATATTATGGGAATTTGAAATAAATCTGGCACACACACACACACACACACAAACATAAAGGTTTGTTTTATACTTACATACTGATTAGGTATAAAAACAAGAATCTATAATAATTATGGATTATAAAGCAACCAGTCATCATTCACACCACCTCCTTGTGTCTATACTCACTGTCCGTTTGATTAAAAGCACTTAGTAGTTCTACATTTTACAGACTGTAGTTCATCTAAATTCTCTGTATACTTTGTTATCCTGTTCTTTGATGGTCAGGACCCCCACAGGACCACCACAGAGCAGGTATTAATTTGGGTGGTGAGTCATTCTCAGGATTGCAGTGACACTGACATGGTGGTGGTGTGTTAGTAGTGTGTGATGTGCTGGTGTGAATGAATCAGACACCTCAGTGTCACTGCTGAACTGAGAATAGTCCACCAACCAAAATGATCCAGTGCACAGCATCCTTTGACCACTCATGAACTAGATCAGGGGTGTTTAACTAGAGTTCAGTACGATCCAGTTAGAGGAGATCTCCTCAGGCCGGTCTGGACCGTCATCATCTCTAACGTGTGTTCTGATTCAGTGGTGTATCCTGTTTACTGCAGTAGTCTAGTATCAGCATCTTATACCATCAGCTACTGAAACACCAACACACCACACATACCGTTCAGTATATTTACTGCTTAAATGCTGAACTGAATTAATTATTTATAAACTTCTAAAAAATGTTTTTACTCACTTCAATAAAAACAAGAGCTACATTAAAAAAAACAACGCTTTTGAAAAGAAGAGCATCTTAAAGTGTTTATTTATAGAAACAGTAAATACAACTAGGCGAGCAAGTCTCGTTCCATTCCTGGTTAAACAGTTTTTGCTGTTGACTTTTCTTTTTTTTTCTTTTTTTTCCCGACTCGCTTTACTCTCCGACTGCTGCTTTTCACTTTGTACCTCGCTTACCTCCTAAATCTGCACAGATCTGATTGGCTGAGGAGTCTTTGGTGCTCTTACAGCGCACGTGATTGGTCTGTGAGGTTACTGCGCCGCAAAGGCTGTATACTGTAAAGACAAGAAAAGCTCCACCGCTCAAAATAAACATAGTCAAAATTAAACCATTCTCAATAGTTTATCGCTTTGGGTCCGCATAGGACAACGCCTGGGTCCAGACCCGGACCACGGTCCGCCTATTAGTGGCCTCTGGACTAGAGGATGACCAACGCAAACTGTGCAGCAGCCCTAAAATAATATTGTAAATAAGCATTGCAGGCCTTAGTTCTGGGGCATTTTGGTCCAGAAAATGTACAAAAACAAACACACACACACACACACACACACACACACACAGCTGAATAAGTGAGCGCTGCTTGTTCCTAGGGGGCCTGTAGACATCTTTCCAAGCTGTTAGAGCTTAAGCAAGAAAAAGAGTTTTTAAAGAGGTGTTGAGGAGGCCGGGGGGCAACGGAAACACAGGGGAGAAACAACAGTCACAGTTGGGAGGGGGGTAGTTTTAGGACAAACGCCTGAAACTAGCGGGGAAAGGGTCATAAATCATGTTCTGAAATAAAAAGAGCTGAGTCTCTAATGCTTTGTTAGGCACCTGGCCAATATCCTTCCTCGAAGCTCCAGGGAGTGTGGCTGTGAGTCAGCCACGAGAAGTTACCACCGCAGAGGGAAAACAAAGGTGTGAGGGAAGAGAATGAGAGGGAGATGAAAAGAGGAGGAATGTGTGGACAGTGTGAATAGAATAGGAGCGAATAAGAGGAATGTAGAGAATGCAGAGTCGAACACAGAGACTGCCCAGATCCTCGAAACAAAGCCGGGGCAGCATCAGATAAGCGGAAAAGCATTGACGATGCTTTCCATGCACAGAGCACACAGACCGGCGAACAGATGGGTGACAAATTACTGGATAATTACTGGATAAACAAAAGAGGCAGATTTACTAAGAAAGGCACTAATTACAGAGAGTCTACAGACAGAGTTGGCAGGTCATTATAATAATATCGTTCCAATAATCAGAGGTTGTTTACAGTCATGTGATTCTGATGATGTGTGAAATCCAGATGGAGGGCAGGAAGTGAAAAAGAGGGTAGGAGGCTGTACTGAGCTGGTTTGGACAGTATTACGAGAAACAGACAATCACAAAACATGTTAGAGGTGATGTTTGTTATGAAGAGAAACAACTTTATCAACACAGCAGATTAAAAACCAACTTTTCTTCCAGACGTCCTTCTACTCAAGAAAACAAACAAACTTGAAAAAGAATTGTGACGGTCGTTTGTTTTTTGGTTGCTGTCCTGTGAATTAACCAGCAACCAACGTTCAACTTCGCAAGGCCTCGTTTAAATTCTGAATCCATAGGGTTTAATATGATCTTGGCCCAACCTTTGCAGCTTTAACAGCTTCAACTCCTCTGGGAAGGCTCTCCATTAGTGAATTTAGACTAACGCTCTAATTCACTGGTGCGCAGTCATGTTAGAACAGAAAGACGCCGTCCCAAAACTGTCCCCACAAAGTTGGGAGAATGAAATCGTCCAGAATCTCTTGGTCTGCTGAAGCATTAAGAGTTCCTTTCACTTGAACTAAGGGTCCGAGCCCAACTCCTGAAAAACAACCCCACACCATAATCCCCCCTCCACCAAACTTTACACTCGGCACAATGCAGTCAGACAAGTACCGTTCTCCTGGCAACCACCAAACCCAATCTCGTCCATCGGATTGTCAGATGAAGAAGCGTGAGGCTAACATATAGAAACTCCAAATTTATCTAGTATTGACATAATGTTACAAAAACTGCGAACTATATTAGTTAAATATCTTAAACCTGCAATATTAGTAAATCAACATAAATCAGAGGATTCATCAGTAATTGGCTCATACAGTAGAGAAGCGGAAGATCAGACAGATAGGAGCAAGATCGTTAAGAACTTTCTGAGAATTTTTAAAAATATGCACAACCTTATGAGAAGAAGGTAAAGATCTTGGAATATGGATGCAGTGTGTGTGCAGATGCATTTAGATTCAGTTATTGCACGAAAACCCCGACGAGGAACCCACCTGTGAAAAGGTTTTGCGAAGCAGGGAGGGTGCAAATCTAATGAGCAGCATTGGGGATGGAAAGCTTGACATTTTACTTTCAAAGGACAAAGAATTTTCAGCTTGAGCGAGTGGAAACTCAGGTTCGTTTATCTGAATTATCCGTGCCTTTAGGAACACAGAGTTTATTTCAGGGCGATGGTTTCAGCCAACGTTTACGAGGAGAGCAGAAATAATATAACGCTATTGTTTACGCTTCCGCATAAACGAACATGCAAGTGAGAGAACGGTCCACTTGTCTGTCCTACATCTCTCACAGGAGCTTCAAGGGATTTATATCTGGGTGACTGCAAAGTTCATAGCACAGGATTTACATCATTTACATAATCTTCAACCTACACAGTGACTCTACACAGAGACAGGCTGGAGGACACCATCCTGGAAGTGTCCACTCCCATCATAACTAAATGAACACTGGCAAAATAAAGAAGCTAATCAGACCAATTTGGCAATTTAATGCTTTAAAGCCTGAACCAGCCTGAACCACCCAACCAGGGGGTGGGTGGGTGATGGAGGCCATCCCAGCGTCATCGGGCGAAAGCGGGGAACACCATGGAGAGGTCGCCAGTCCATTGCATGCCCAACACTCACTCACGCACTCACACCTACGAGTAGTTTAGAGTGAGGATCCTAACATGCATGTGTTTGGACTGTGGGAGGAAACCGGAGTACCCGGAGGAACCCACTCAAGCACGGAGAGAACATACACACCCCACACAAAACCACCCGGACCGGGAACCCAACCCAGATCATCTTACTGTGAGGAGACAGTGCTGATCACTACACCACAGTGCTGCCGGCTTACATGCCTTATTCTTGTTTAAATAAGCAGCTTTGATACAGACAAAATTTACAAATCTATAAAATGTTAGGCTTACATGAATAAAGGCAAGAACAGCACTGAGAAATATGTAATTTACACATTTCAAATGGCAGAAAAGTGAACTGAAAGAAATGTGTGTGTTTACCTGCATGGTGTGAAAGAGGCGGGTTTTCTCAAAGTGGAACTCGATGTCGACAGTAGGCTGGCCCAGCGCTTCACGGCTCCAGCCCACGTAATCGTATCCGGGCCATACCCTTAGCTCCTTACTTTCCACAAAATCATCCCCACCCAGCACTCCGTCACACAGCTGACCCAGACCTCCGAACAGCACCCTGCAGACAGTGACGAGAGGGGCCTGAAATCATTCATTTACGAATGCCTCCATTGCTCAACACCATACGTTAACAGATCTGTGTGGACTATGTGAGGTGTTATCACACGTCCGCAGCGACAAACAAACAGAGAAAAACAAACTCATTGGAATTGGTCTATATCAGTAAATCAGCATTGGCTGATACTCAACAGTAGCACTCATATCAGATCACAAGATAACAAGATCAACTGATTCTCAAAATGGGATACAATTAGATATGAGTCATAGACACATGGAGATGTCCAAGTCTAACAGCAGTCTAATGCTTTCTTAATCATTTTAATAGAAATGGGTAACAGAGCAGAACCATTTTCAGCTCATAACAGAAAATAATGGAATTCATCACCTTAGATAGATATAGCCACCCATTTTCTGCTGGATTCAATAATACTGTGATCATTTTAGCTCATTTATAGCTGTTTTTATTTCGTTACGGCTCAGTTTTTATTTTAAAGGACTGACTTTAACAATAACATCATTTCACTTTTTTTTGTATATTAAAAAATAATAAAACTTTTTTTTGTCTAAGCAAAGAAATTACATTTGGGTACGTTTACATTCGTTGACTTAATTTGAAAATGCCTTTAAGTTGGGTGTAAATTTCAAACTAAATGGACCAAAAGAAATGGACAAAAACTGCTGGGAAAGAAGTCTGTTTACTATGACTCACATTAACAGTACGTGTTTGTCCTTCTTCTACAAAGTTCGGCTTTTGAAAACTCAAGGTTTCGCTCCGACAGCAGTGATTTACAGATCAGACAGACACGCTGGATGGGCTGCGTCCTCCCACATAGCATTATATAGTGTCACATACTGCTATACATCAAAGTGCAGTTATAAAACAACGGCAGAGAGAGCTGATAAAGGTTTAAGACTGCAATAAACAGCTTTCAGCATCACTTACCACACTTAATATCAATTTACTATCTTGTCACTAACTGACTACTTTTCAGCTGAAACTGAACGCTAGGCTGGGCAATCACACATACACAGAATACAATATACACTACCGCTCAAAAGTTTAGGATCACTTTAGAATTTCATTTCATGTAATTTTCATGCAATTCACAAACAATATTGTTCATTTCACAATTACTGTAAGTGTATCAGATGATTTTTAAAGAATAAAAATGTTTGTATTAAAGTCTATTTTTGTATAGAGGCTTATTTTGCATATAGTTCTATTATCAGTAATTCTCAGTCCTCTGTCTAAATCTCCTGGTACGACCACCAATCCAAGTTAAGGATGTTATTGGACTAATTGGTTGTTAGGACACTCTTGCTCAATTGTGATCACAGCTGAAAAACATTCTACTAATAAGTGAGTATAAAAGGGAGAACAACATTCTAGGTTAGTTTAGTATCTGAAGATCAGCAGTTGATGGCTTGCTGACCGACTCACAATGACCAGAAAGAAACAACTTTCTTTAGAGACCCGTCAGTCCATTGTTGTGTTAAGGAAGAAGGTACTCCATTAAAACAAGAACATTTCACTGTGATCCCAAACTTTTGAGCGGTAGTGTAAATATTTATAAATACAACAGAACAGCAGAATATTTGGCTGAGCCATACAAGTATAAAATACAACTGACCAATAAACCCATCCCTCATTATTTTACGCTTGTAAAAATCTGTTGTTAATTGTCATTTAATGACTTGGAACAGTGGCTACGTTTACATGCAGCCTGATAATCCGTTAATAATCCAACTAATAGCTCAATCAGGAATAGAATACGTCCATGTATACAGCTCAATCTGAATAGACAAGTCCGATTGAGGTCATTCCGATTCCAATTTCTATCCGATTGAACGAGTTGGGTAATCCCGTAAATAATCAGTTCAATAGAAGAATAATGGCTGTGTAAATGCCTGTATCCGATTACACTCCCAATCGAAAAAGTTTAATGACGTTCTGCACATGTGCAGTGGTGTCATAAAGGAAATTAAAACATGGTGGGCAGCAGAAACTGGTATTTAGAGACAAAGTTAGCAGGACGGACGGTAGTAAAACTGGCAATAACGGGCTGTTCAAACAAGTCTATGAGAAAATGAACGATGGTGGGTTTACACGAACTGTAGAGTGACTTAAAAACAGATGGACGTTTCTCAAATCGGCTCTGCTCTGTCCTCGTCCCCTTTTTACGAGGTTATTGATAAATTCATGGGAGATCGACTCTCACCCATCTTTAATAAATCTCACTCTGACTGAAGTCATGGTAACGTTTACACCAAGTTGTACTCTGCGCATACGTGCAAATTTTGGCTCTGATTACTTGGAGTGTGCATGTAAACGAAGATTTTCATAAGATTGTTGAGTACAGTGAGAATATAAACACCCCATTGGAGAAAATCTCTGCATGTAAACACAGCCAGTGATATGATATAAAAACTGATATAAAAGTGAATATGGGGGCGACATGGCATGCTCCTACTTATATATATATATATATATATATATATATATATATATACACATAAAAAAGTCACAATATCACAGGGTAGAATAAGGCATAGTGGGTTGACTCCTTAGGATTGGGTGCAACGCTGATAATAATTCATTAGAAAACCAGAAAAACGAAGAAAACCTGTAATGAAAGAGAATTCAATTGAATTTGGGGCCTGACTTGAATACAGTTCAGGTAATATGAGTTCCTGGTCGTAAGACCATGGAGCTACCACATTTGACTAACTTGTCTACCAAAGCTCAACTCCCTCTCAGCTCGAGGTCAGCACTCTCCAGTTAGTCCCCCAATATTAGTTTCCACACCCATCTTGTAGGACAGGTCCTGCCCCTGGTTGGAACCACTGCCTCCTTCAGGGGTTGAATGCCCTACAAGAACGGGTTTCACTTTGAAACAAAAATAAACTACAACAACAATGAAACAGAACAGAGCATAACATGTATCTCCATTTTTGGCGATTTTGAGTTTTCTACATCCACTGAACACGCCTATGGTCGTTTACATTGTCTGAAAATTTCATGATGATTAGACCAATAGAAGTGCTCCAAAATAGCTTGTGAAAAAATTCTGGTTACATTGACTTACATGGAATGTAAAGTATGTTTTTGGTCTCTCCTGTAAAGTTGCAATTTTCGAGACACCCAGCCCCCCACCTTTAGCTGGCTGTGGGCCCTATGGCACCTTAAGGGTGAGCTCAGACTATACTGCCTCTCTTTGCTGGTTCTACTAGGGTAGGCCTATAGGTAAGTATTTCACTAACACACACATATACACACACAGTCTCTGGTGATGGGCGACACCTTTTGCCTCATCACAGACATAACTTTCATATATGTAACAGAAAAAACAGAATCTACAGACGGTTCTCATCTAGCAGGTTATACACACACACACAGCTGTGGCAATCGCGTCTGGCCTGTGTCAAATATCCTTAGGTCAGCTAATGCAAACATCTCTGGCCCATTAAAAGCACATCTGGGAGCACTTACTTACACAAAACAAGTACCAGCTCCAACACACACACTCGCACAGTGTATGACAACCACTCGTGACGATGGCTGAGAAAACTGTACTTGAACAGCCACAAACACCGCTAAGACATAAACGAAGGCGTGTAAGAGTTATAGGGAGTTATGAGATTGACCATACAGTGTTCACTACACTTTAAATGCAGGTTTAAATAATACTTTCTGCTCCACGTTCAGAGTATGAATTGTGGCAGGGGTCGTTGGGGGTGATCCCTGGAGGACAGTCTGGCTATGACGTGATCTATAGACCACCATACATTTCCGCCCTTCAGCACAGCTGTAACTGGGAAAGAATGCATTGGTAGATGGAGCACGGGCAGGGCAACGTCCACGAGACTCGAGTTAAGCTACAAGAAGATTTCTGTGTGAGTGTGCATGTTTCTTACCCTGCTTCGATGCTACCATCGTAGATGGAGTCGTTCAGGTAAACAGGGGAGCCTGACAGGTGCATCACATGTCCCATGGGTGCAGCGTAGGCCTTCAGTCCATCTGCCCGACAGAAATACACCAGTGAGACTCTAGTACTCCAGGCTTAGAGAGACGTTAGGTTGATTCGCTGAGGAGCTCACCGTTCCACAGACAGCCGTACAGCTCCACCCTCAGACACACGCTCATCACCCGGTCTGCCAGGGGGTAGAAGCGGACCATGCGAGCGATGATGGGAGGACCCAGGTCCTTAAGAACTACGTCATATGTGTTTTCATTACCGGAGATCACCTGAAACAGGTAAACACTTCACTTTATACATGCACTATATGAACTGAATACCACATTCTGATTCTATTACTGCAATATGCCTTGTTTTTATCTTTATCTTTCTTTTTTTCCTCAGTAAGGGCTACTTGACAACCCTACTCCTACTTGGGGTTGCTTGATAAGAGCTGACATTGACAAATTGCTGAAGACATCATGAATACAAATCACAGGTGAAGAGAATGTTTAGAAACAACTTCAAAAACCTGATAATAAAACTAACATCATGTTATGTATCGCGAAAAGTGCCTTAAGTATCGCAACATTATACCCACCTCTAACACAGACCACTGTTTACTATTTTCTATTAGTTAATTTATTTATTGCAGCCACTTTACAGACTGTTCAACAAACAGGTGAAAGCCCAGCTCAGCACACACCTGTTCATTTTCACTGCTGAGTAACCAATCAGTGTACGTGACCACGAAATTACTCAAAATACAACTTAATATGAGGCAGAGAGAGAGAGAGAAGGAGAAGGTGTGTGAGAGAGAAAGCAGGAGGAAAAGAGAGGGAAAGAGAAAGAGAAAGGGGAGCAGGGAGAGAGAACGGGAGGGAGGGAGAAAGAGAAAGGGATAAGGCAGAGAGAGAAAGGGAGCGAGAAAAAAAAAGAAGTGTGAGAGGGAAAGAGAGAGAGAGAGAGAAAATGGGAGGGAGAGAGAGAGAGAGAGAGAGAGAGAGAGAGAGAGAGAGAGAGAGAGAGAGAGAGAGAGAGAGAGAGAGAGAGAGAGAAAATGGGAGGGAGAGAGAGAGAGAGAGAGAGAGAGAGAGAAGGAGAAGGGGTGTGAGAGGAAGCAAGAGGGAGAGAGAGAGGAAAAGAGAGAGAAAGAGAGAGGAAAAGAGAGAGAAAGAGAGAGAAAGGAAGGGAGGAAGAGAGAGACTGGAAACAAGGAAACAAGAGGGAGAGAGAGGGAGAGAGAGAGAGAGAGAGAGAGAGAGAAAGGGAGTGAGAAGGAGAAGGGGTGCAAGAGGGAGAGAGAGGGAAACAGAGAGAAAGAGACAGAGGAAGGGAGGAAGAAAGAGAGGCAGGGAGAGAGAGAGAGAGAGAGAGAGAGAGAGAGAAAGGGAGTGAGAAGGAGTGAGAGGAAGCAAGAGGGAGAGAGGGAAACAGAAAGAGAGAAAAGGAGCGAGAAGGGGTATGAGAGAGGAAGTGAGAGGGAAAGAAAGAGACAGAGTGAGAGAAAGAGAGAGAGAGAGAGAGAAGGAGAAGGAGTGGGAGAGAGAGCAAGAAGGAGAAGGAGTTGGAGAGAGAGTGAGGTGGGGGGGGCATGAGAGAGGGAAAGGAAGAAAGAGAAAGGGGGAGCGAGAACCAGAGTGAGTGAGAGAGTAAAAGAGAGAGGAGAGAGTGGGCTAAACGTTTCTCACTGACCTCCTGACCCCAGCGGTCTTTCCAGGTGATCCACTGACGGCCGTCGCGAGAGTAACGGAGCCTGTAGCTCCGCGCAAACTCGCGCCCGTGCCCGTCGGCATGGCGACCCTGTGTGCCCACCAGAGACAGAAAGTGCAGCGAGTGTAGGTCCACCTGCAGGTACTCAGAACCGCTGGGAAAGACAGAACCTGCCGGACACCACGCACCATCCCCCTCACCTGTACTTAACCTGAGAGAGAGAGAGAGAGAGAGAGAGAGAGAGAGAGAGAGAGAGAGAGAGAGAGAGAGAGAGAGAGAGAGAGAGAGAGACAGAGAAAGAGAGAGATATACACAGATATATATATATAGAGAGAGACAGAGAAAGAGAGATAGACACAGATAGACATATATATATATATATATATATAGAGAGAGAGAGAGAGAGACAGAAAGAGAGAGATATACACACACACACATATATATATATATATATATATATATATATATATATATATAGAGAGAGAGAGAGAGATATATATATATATAGATAGATAGATAGAGAGAGAGAGAGAGAGAGAGAGAGGGAAATAAATGGAGGGAGACAGTGTATGTCAGTGTTTAAATAAAACATAGAAATAATCATTTTATATGAGAGGAATATGTGAGGAAATAAACACTTTGTTTAAATGTGTGTGATTTTTCAGGTAATGGAACGTTTTTACTGATCTAATCACGAAACGCTCACACAATCTAAAGGACAGCTTGTGTTTTCACACATAAATAAGGTTTTTAAATAACTGCGATGAGACGCACGCTGTGAGAATTGCACATGTGCCTGTGATGCGCACTTAAATTCCAATATCCCAGATTCTCACCGACACTCAGAATCTGTAAAGAATCTCTGCAGCTGCTGCGGAGCCTGACGGCGGCGGGTGGAGCAACACTAACACTCATGATGCATTACATACACACCGTGATCTGTCACACACAATTACTCACATGCACACAAACATCTCACACATACACACATGCTGTGAGGGTCTGGTAGCATCCAGAACCATTACAGAGTACATACAGAATTTGTTAGCACAGTGCTAATTCATTAACATCCTGAAGAGATTCATCCGAATCCAAACCAAGGCTCCTCAGATCCTGCACACATGCACTATATGGACAAAAGTATGTGGACACCCTAATTATATCAACCACGCTTATGGTGAACAGGTATATAACATTAAGTACACAGTCTCTTTAGACAAGCACTGGCAGGAGAACGGTCTATGCTGAAGAGCCAGGTGACATCAAAAGTGATTTTGTTACAAGATGCTAATGGTTTGCATAATTTCGCACATGCTATATCTGCCTTTCCCAACCGTAAGTACTGTTATCTCACAATTGTGTAGTTGTGAAATAGAAACATCTGAGCAACAACAACTCATGTAACGTGTAAAAACAGCCTGTCCTGTGTCGTCACTTAATACAGAGTTCCAGGCTGAAGCAACATCAGCACAAGAACCATACATCAGGAGCTTCGTAAAATGGGTTTCCATCGAGTACCTTGCACACAAGCCTAAGACCACTATGAGTCAAGCGCTGGCTGGAGTAGCCAGGAGAACGCTGCTTACCAGAATACACAGTGCCAACACTTAAGTTTGGTGGAGGAGGGATAATTGTCTGACATGTTTTTTGAAGGATGATGTTAACACTACAGCACATAACTCTGTAGCTTGGCAGTAGTTTGATAAAGAAGTTCTCAGAATAATGGACTGAATACCCCACTGAATGGACCTCACCATCACTGAATTGGGTTATTTGTATGGTGAGTAACAGAAAACCAGCTAAACCAACTTCTAAGACTGAACTTTGGAGGCAAGTCTCTATGTGGAACTGAAAGGGGAGTCTCCTGAAAAGAATGGAAGCTGTCATAAAGGTAAGGAGCGGAGCCCCAATAACATATTTAGCTGTTGTTGTTGTGTCTGTTAATATTGTGTACTTTGTTCTTAAAATTGAATACAAGTAACTGGCTGGTGAATGGAAATGAAATCAATGGAGGGTGGTCTCTGACTTTGGTTCAGTACTGTATGCGAGTAAGAGTAAGAGTGTTTTGGCATGTGCTGTGTATGGAGGGGCTCTAGTCTGTACAGACAGTGCTGTAATGTCATTACCTAATGCTCTATATCAAGAACAGCCCATTACAAACATCTCCCGTAATCTAATACTGTCTCACCATCTGATTTATATACACACACACACACACACCACCTCTCTCTCAGAAGAAGAATCTCTCTCAGATTCTTCATACCTGCCATGTTTGGCCTCAGTGGAGTCTGACCAGGCACTGGATGCAGTGATGTCAGAATCCGGGATCGTCCTGTCCTCCATCCCCAGAGCATAGCGACACTTGGCTGTGTAGAGAGAAGAGAGAGAGCGAGGTTTAGCTACAAACTAGCTTCCAAACACACAGTACTGTAATGGAAATGAATTTTTAAGTTGCTGCACTGGTATTGTATATTCACATACCATCTCAATATGTTACCCTGCATGTAGAAGAAAAATACTCATAACAGAAGCATAACAGAAGCATTATCTCGATTTTTGAATATATACTTTAAAGACACTTGCATGCAACAAAATACCCACATATTTTATATCAAAATATTCAGAACAGTCTCTGCTGTCTCAATAATGAGGAAATAAGTGACCTAGAGAAAGTATGAGGAGATTATCTGGTCCTAAACCTGAAAAACGTGAAGTCCAATTTTAAAATTCTTCATATGTCTTGTAAAAAATGTGTTTTACTTATGTGGACAAACTGTTTTGGTGCTTGAAATGGATTTAGCAGAGCCTTAGCTTCACATCAATAGTTGAATGTATGAATAAAATAGTGTACAAATGTGAAATAAATTCTGTAAAAACGTTTATTGAGTAGAATGTTGCCACTCTACTTAATGCAACAGCCAACAGCCATAAACATGAAGAATGTTTACTGTATCCATCAGTGGTCATAAACTGTATTGCTATTTGTAAGTGAAGCTTTAATAAAGGAAATTATATTTATACAGTAAACATTTACTAATATGCAGAAAATTAACTTTCAAATAGCAAAGTAAGCATTTACTATGGGACAGAATCCGTTAGGTCATGACTGTTGTAACCTAACTAGCTACCTAGCTAGATGGTGCTTACAAATCAATTCCTCACAAACAGAAACACCCTTTAGCCTGCTAGCTAGCTCATGTCATAAAAACGTTTTTATAAATACACTTTGCGATCTTCAAACGGATCCCGATTGTTTTTATATTCTTCCTCATCATATGAATCGCAGTCTCAGACTCTGATGCACCGCTATCTTCATCCCTGCTTTTCAGTAGCGCTGCTGCAGCTTCAGCAGCCGTGAACTTTCTGCTCCCCGGTACATCTCTCTGATAAATATTGATAGATCTGATGTGTGGGCGGGTCAATGGTGATTTTATGAAAGCCCATTGGTCAGCTTCACACAAAACAGAGCATCCACCAGTCAGACAAGAGCGGCTGACTGGGTTGCTTTTTATTCATAGGCTCATAACTTCGGACGTGAGTGAGGTACAGACTCAGGATTGGGTGTAATGTAAGGACGGACTCTGTCGATTCAGGAAATGTTTAAACTGTATTTCTGCGCCGCGTTATCACAAAGATTTTAGTAGAAATGCGCCCCCGCGTCTGTCGACCCCAGGGGGTTAAGCATTTCCCAGGTGGTTACTATAGTGTTCCCGGACAGTCACTGTGATATTTCAGGTGGTTGCTTTTGTATCCCAGGTGGCTGCTCAAATGAAGCTAGCTGCTTTGTTAGTGATCTTCAGTGGTATCTAGGATGTTCTATGGCAGTTGCGAGCAATTCGGGTTGGATTCCTGGTCCGAGTCGTTCTGTGTGGAGTGTGTATGTTCTCTCTGTGCTTGAGTGGGTTTCCTCGGGGTACTTGGGTTTCCTCCCACAGTCCAAACACATGTATGTCTGCTCTCACTCTAAACTGCTAGATGTGCTTGTGTGGGTGTGCGAGAGTGTGTTGTCCCAAGCCCAGGCACGTGGCGAGGGTTGTGTCAGAATGGGCATCCAACATAAAACACTTCTGCCAAATCTCGCCGTGGCGACCCCTATAGAAGGGAGAAAGCCGAAAGATGTGTGTATGTGTGTGTTGTGTTATCTCAGGTGGCTTTTAGGGTGCTGCTAAGTTACAGTGAGCAGATTTCTGAAATGGAAACCAGAGAAATTTCCTTGTCCGCAGTCAATGTCATTAAAATATCCAACAATAATTTTATCCATAAAATAAAAAGGGTGGACATTTTGAGTTTCGTGTGTTTTGACCATGGTAACTGTGGTAGTGTAGCGCCAACAGGGATACGTTCACCACAACAGCTTCAGAAGTTGTACGACCCCATGATTTTCCTATTCTATTAAATATCTTAAAGATCTAGGCAGATCTGTTGCTATTCTCAATAGCCAGACCTTAAACACACCCCTGGACAGCTCCATTTAGATCTCTTTAAAAATGACGCATTATGTGTAGATGAAATTACAGCTACATTCAAGTAGACTGCATGTCTATACCAATCAGATACCTGCCATCACCTGGTAGTTTGATTCCAGTTTAACTCACCCCTGCTTTAACCATAGAGTTACTTCGTACCTTGAAAATATGTTTGATGTGGACTCACTGGACACTTCTGGTGGAGTATTACACAATAGTGTTCTCTGAAACTCGGCCAGCATGTGGTAGAAATGGTCAGTAGACAGTAGCAGCCCGTCAAGAAATACGGCTTAAAAGACTGTTTAGCTCCGCCCACTGTTCGGTAACTGCTGTAGGTGCTGATGGAAACTGTGCTAGAAGATGCGCTTATGGTAATGCACAATGACAGAAAGGTGGTGTTGGTTTTTGGTTGCAGTAATTGGATGTAAACACCCCGAGCACAAACAGCCTAAAGACCCCCAAATATCTAGAAAGTGGACCAAACCTGTCAACTTTACAAGAGCACATTGGAAAGAACCGTCCTCTCACTCAGTCATCTGTAGATCATTTCACGCCTGAAGATTATCACGACTATGGGACGTAGGCTTACACGACGACTGGAACCTAATCTGGTGCTGTTCCAACAGTATGAGTGTGTAAGGAAACCAACGAGAGGTTTTCAAGAGCCTCCGTGTACGTGGAGGTAAACCAGGTTTTAGCTGATGTTAGCCAACACTTCACTTAGCTTCACTTGCTAAGTTCGGTGGCTCAAGTTATACTAAGCTAACAGAGACGCATTGCGAAGATCTACTGTTCATGGTAATTGGCTGTACAGCACGGACTCATCACATATAGATGGAAAAATGAAAATTGCTGGTCGTGATGGCACTTGATCTGCTGAACTGAAACGAATGAAGGAGAAATGCTCCGGAGTCCCAGAGAGTGGGGGGTGAAGGGTGAGAGAGGTTATAGAGTGGTGGAAAGAGAGAGGGGAATAAGGGACAGAGAGAGGATTTTATTGGAAGCGGAGTCATGATGTAATGAAACAGGCACCTGTCCATGTAGATGTGTGTGTGTGTGTGTGTGTGTGTGATGCTGGCAGAAGGGCACAGTTTGTCTTCCAGCCTTAACATTCTTCTCCTGTGACTCATGGACAGCAACTGAGTCCCCTCCCTCAGTGTGCATGCACACAGACACTGCGCTTAACTTTTATTGGATTAAATTACATGGCAAGCATTTTCAGAATACGTACATGCTGCGTGCTGCGTTTCTGTACTTATTGCAGTGACCAATCCGTCGTTCAGAGTTTTAAACTAACGCTGAATGCCTGTTCTGGTACTGACAGCTAATGAAAATATCCTAAGCAGTGAATGGCTGTATCAATCACCTAGCAACAACCACAGGGAGCATCGTAGCAGTTAGCTAACACCACCCTTAACAGACCCTTAGCAGTACACTTAGCGTAGAGGTTTTTTTTGTTTTTTTTTAAAGGCACCACTTATGGACCCCCCTGGTGATTTCACATTGTTTTAGATACTGAAAATATATAAACATGACTTAAAATGAAATTTGCTGCTTAATTTGCTTTAAAATAGATGATTTTAATAAAATTGGCAGAAAAACCTGAGCTTGCTACAGAAACTCCTGAACGCTACCGTGTGACTGGTGGACAACAGTGAACAGCGCGGCGGTACAAGAGCACTGTGACTGACTGGGACTGAGAATTTTCCAGAGCTGCTTCTTCAGATTCTGATGATATTTCAGAATTTGAATCTGAAAGAGCTGTAATGTAGAAATAGACCACCATATCACTTAGTCCTAATACTTTTAGAACACCATATCACTTAGTCCTAATACTTTTAGAACACCATATCACTTAGTCCTGATACTTTTAGAACACCATATCACTTAGTCCTAATACTTTTAGAACACCATATCACTTAGTCCTGATACTTTTAGAACACCATATCACTTAGTCCTGATACTTTTAGACCACCATATCACTTAGTCCTGATACTTTTAGAACACCATTTCACTTAGTCCTGATACTTTTAGAACACCATATCACTTAGTCCTGATACTTTTAGTCCACCATATCACTTAGACCTGATACTTTTAGAACACCATATCACTTAGTCCTGATACTTTTAGTCCACCATATCACTTAGACCTGATACTTTTAGAACACCATATCACTTAGTCCTGATACTTTTAGTCAAACCACACCAACAACAGCAGCTCATCCTGAGTGTAAACAGTATCTAGCTAAATAACCAACATTATTCATAACAACAGCCTAGCAACCAGCTAAACTCAGATATAGAGGTACAGTTATTGTAGTAAATATGATTAAAGTGAACTCGCTCTCACACGACACTATAAATCTTCCTAATTCAGCTACGTTAGCTTAGCATAACTTGAGCCACCAAACTTAGCAAGTGAAGCTAACGTTAGCTAACATCAGCTAAAGCAGGCTCAGTAACTGAGCTTACCTGGTTTACCTCCACGTACACGGAGGGTCTTGAACTCCTCTCGCTGGTTTCCTACACGCCCATATTGTTGGAACAGCGTCAGACTTAAGATCCAGTCGTCATGTAAGCCTACGTCCCATAGTGATAATCTTCAGACGTGAAATGATCTACAGATGATGGAGTGAGAGGATGGTCTTTTCCAATGTGCCTGTTCAAAGTTGACAGGTTTGGCCCACTTTGTGGATATTTAGGGGTCTTTGGGCCGTTTGTGCACGGGGGGGTCCACTGTACATTCAATTACTGCAGCCAAAAACAACAACACCTTTCTGTCATTCTGCATTGTTGTTGCGTTGTGGTCCAACATCTACGCCACACACATAACGCCTACGGCACTTCTGAATAGTGGGCGGAGCTATACAGACTATGAAGTCGTATTTCTTGACTTAACGTTTTCTGAATAATAATAATTACTAGTTAGGATCTCAAACTCCACTGTTTTTATGAGTTTGACATTTCCATATTAGCTGGAGCTTAGCTTTTAAAGACAGTATTGGTATTAGTAATAGAGATACCAAGACCTATGATGGACACCACAAGGCAATTTCTGGCATGCACATGTGTTAATGCGTCCATGTGCAGCAGGGGACAGAACTTGGTGGGACAAGCAGCTCATGGTTAAATCTGTAATGTTGGTATTTTATGGAAAAAACACGGTACTGGGAGTCGATAACCCGAATATCTGAATCACTTCTTTCAGTAATCACTGATCTGCTGCTCTTACAGCCTGACTTACTGTTAGTCCAGATTGTTATTGAGGGAGCAGAATGACTTTCTGAACTCTCGCTATGATGATAGTCGTTAGCCTTAGTTTAGCTTTTAATATAGCAGCCCACTAGCCAGGCTTGCATGTCGACTAGCCCCGCCTATGGTGCATCTCAGTCAGTCAGCAGCATCGCTCAGCAGCGGGGGTCTCGTGGCCCATTGCTTCAATCAAGCTGTAAAAATGGCATGAACGGCGGTGACATTAGCTAAACTCTGGCAGAGCATGACAATCAGAGATGTGATGAGATGCACAAATGACAGCCAGAGAAGCTTCTGGTGCTCACATGTACACACCACAGGTTTATCTACATAGTGTTCAGTTCACTGTTTTATTTTTACAACAAACATATTCTACACTTACTTCAGTTGGTAAACACAGTTGCTTAACATTACTATTACATAATCAGAAATGTTATTAATAAACATTTAATATATACCACTGTGTAAAACTCTGAGGCACCTAAGCTGATAGTTTAAAAGACTTTATCTGATCAATAAGTGTATGTTCACCAGCAGATCTGATTAGATGTAAATAATCATACATACAATACAAAGTAACATGAATATATTATTGTGAGAGAAGTAGATCAGATCTTGAGCTCCAGTTTGAAAAACAAAGTGTAGTTCCAGATTTCTCCTGGACGCCCCAGACATTGTATGAATGTGTTCAGTTCCTTCAGCAGCAAATCTTGATTTAGCTTAATGAAGTACTGAGCAGTCAAAGCAGGTATTAGATGAGAACTGATAATAATACTGGGTTGTTTATAGAAGGAGAAGCTTGGAACGGGTTAAATAAACACAATGATGTATGTAAAAGCACTACTTACTCTATAAATACTGTTTAAATATTTATATATTAAAGTGTTCTGCTGAGCCATCTGTAATAAAATAGTTTTGTATATATAAAGCTATTTCACAGTGCTGTATCAGTAAACCAACAAAAAATATAGGGTGGAAAATCCCATTCAGTTTTGTGTATCACACACATTTCCATCAAACTATTTTCCATTGACGTTACAGAAAAGTGTATTGATTTAAATGACTACTAATAATTTCTACATTATGACTGAATTATGCAGAAGTTTGGAAATTCTTCTGTTAAGCTCAGCTCAGACAGTGTCTACCTTCATAAAAACTAATTCAGACACTTTCCTTTCTTCACATTCATCCTTTTCTTCTGACGCTCCAAGGACAAGTAAAATCCCGCCGCTTCTCTCCAAGACACGCACACGTATGTGCACGGACACTCATTCACGTAACTCAGACGCAGTCTGCGCTGCACATTTCCTCTGTTTTACTATCTCTCTCTCTCTCTCTCTCTCTCTCTCTCTGAAAGAGCGGCCAAGAAAAACTCAAAAGCAGCCTTCAGTAGATTTAGCATACAAAGGTAAGAGGAGAAAGCACTCAGGATTAGAAGCGGAGGGATTGTATCCGGCTTTCATTAAAAAACACTCATAGTCCAAATTTATTTTTCTTCCTCGTTTCTTTCTTCGTTTGCTCATTTCGCTTCTCAATAACCAAAGTAAAAATGTTTCAAGTCCAATACAGCACAAACAAAACTAAACAATACACAGCTAAACATACTGCAATGTAGGGCTGGGGCGACACACTGAAAGCTAGGATTTATCCGGAGCGCAAGCTGCAGCTACAAAAAATCACTTCTGTACATCTAAAGTTGTGGGAGTGTTTCACACAGAAACACAACAGTGTGGTGCTCTGTCAGCTCTGCACAGTGGAGATGATCACAACAGTACAACTGCTATACACGAGACCTTGAAGATAAAACATCCCGTAGAGCTTCATCAACAGAGCAGCAGGACAGCACCTGTTTACCTGTTTATCTTATCTTATAGATTATTAACACGTGTAACATGTTTCTTTCAGTAGTGTCTCTTGAAAAGTCTCATTGTTAACCGTTTCTTAATCGTCCAGTGTAGAACCTAAGACTGTTCTAGATACCGCGAGAGCTTTAAAACACACGTAGCTGCTTCTCAAACATCTCTCTGTTAAAATATATAGTCAACAAACTGTCCGACTTCTTGAGCGTGAGGCGTGTGTATATCAAAATCAAAAATAAAATAATCCACTGGTTACAAATCTATAACAAAATAATAAAAATTTGAATTCCTAACACACTTACATTAGAGTAATCTAAAAGTTAGTCATAATCAAAAAAAAGAATTGTTAGATTAATCGATTAAGAAATTAATTGTTAGGTACAGCCCTACTGCAAAGCTGCTTTTCTGTTGTTTCACGTCTGTATTTCTAGAAGGAATACCTTAAAGAAACCCTCAATTCAGCTGTGGTGACACTCGGGCACCTGCACAATGGAGCTGAAAATAACTGCTGCACTATTTAAGGTGGAATGGGGAATACATTCAGACAGACTCTGCTGGAGACCAGCTGGAAACCAGTTGGTCCACAGCTTGTTTCGTTCACGAGGCTCTGACCGCGGCATCATCAGATACAGCTGAGTCAGGTTCAAGAGGTTAACCCCAAAAGGCCGGCTATTCCTTTAGGTCCGCTGCCTTGAAAACAAAGCGGACCACCACAGACTACACAGTTGGCGGGTCTGCTGCGTTTTTATGTTCATTCAAACATGTGACTCAAATTGTCCTGACTCAGCCACTCAGCTCAAAGTGTTAACGTTAGATTGGGTTGCACAGTTTGGTTTTGTGTTACTGGCTGTTTTTAGTGGGATTCTAGTATAAAGGTTTTAACGAAACTCATACATGACACATTACTCAGGACGAGTCTAGATATTTTTGGAACGTTTTGAAAGTATAAAAAAAACTGAATACATTCTCAAATTCTCAAGCACTCCAAAATGTCTAAACTCCACCAGAGGGCAGAGTTTCGGTCAGAGTTTGTGATCTGTATACAGGCTTCCCACTGTATGTTATATAACAGGCACAGTATTTTAAACTAATTTTTAAAACAAAACTGGTGTGATTGGCAGCTGTCCAACTGCCAATCACACAACTGGTGGGCAAGGAAAAATCAAATAACCACAACAACCATTCACACAATACAGAAAACATAAAAATAGAACACTTTTGGTTAAAAGTAACTAAGATGCTAGCCCTATTCACTGACAACCACCCCTATATGATCTTGTTGTACTTCCCATTCCAAACCATATTTATACCTGATCTAAAGTATGTGGACACCTGACCATCACCCCTATATGATCTTGTTGCACTTGCCATTCCCAAACCATATTTATACCTGATCTAAAGTATGTGGACACCTTAGTCAACCATATTTATATAGAGTTGGCCCTATTCACTACCTGGCCTAAAGTATGTGGACACCTGACCATCACCCCTATATGATCTTGTTGCACTTGCCATTCCCAAACCATATTTATACCTGATCTAAAGTATGTGGACACCTGACCAACACCCCTATATGATCTTGTTGCACTTCCCATTCCAAAACCATATTCATATGAAGCTGGCTTTATTCAATACCTGGCCTAAACTATGTGGACACCTGACTATTATCCCAATATGATCTTGTTGCACTTCCAATTAAAAAACAAAGATGCTACAAAAAAGTCCCTGGTGTTCCGCAGCCTGGCCCCAAAAAATCCACTGAATATCTACATCCAGAGCAGAGATTCCTGATATTCCATGATCCATGGGAACTATGTGCTTAGACCCTAGAAAGAAGCTCTGGAAGATTAGACACTGAATGAACAGTGTCGCACAGCAGAGCAACAAAGCTCAGCTAAAGCAACAAAGGAAACATCAAAACTCTGACTAGAGCCCATGTTCCACTCTACACTTCAGATTTAAGAAAGTAAAACTTGAAATACTATAAACCTCTGAATTTGCTTGCCATTCTTTAGTCAATATCACAGCCTTGTTAGAAGGTCTAAACTGGTTTTCTTCCTACCCTGCTCCTCTCTCTCTCTGACTTTGTTTCTCTTGCCCTCATGTTCTTGCCATGTGCTTCTGTTTGCTTGTTTTTGTCATGCCCCTCCACTGTCCCTAGTTTGTGGCTGCTCTCTATCCAGGGAGTTCCTTGCGGGCCCTAGTGTATTTATACCCCTCTGTTTGTCTCGGTCTGGCATTGTAAACTTATGCATTGGTGCTTTGGGGATTTTCTGCGGTACAAATGTTATTTATATGCAAGTAGTTCTATCTGTGTTTACTTGGTTCTCAGGTTTAGTTTCTCAGCCTCTGTGTCTTAGTTTTGTTTTATCTCTCCTGCTCTCACCCTCTATGCCTGCACTCTGACTCCCGGCAATGTTAAGTTGAACTCCAATGAATGGACTTTGCACATGTATCCACCTCACTCGCCTGCTCAATGGCCACAACCACTATTAACTAATACACTTTTACCAACACCAGCTCCTCAGAATGTAAGATCTCTGGATTGTGAGGTCTTCTGACATCAGCTCGATGTGCAGCAGTGTACGATTGCATGCAGCATCATTTGTACTTAAGTTTCTTAACGATCTTGTGATTCCGAGGAGCCAAAAACGTCTGTCGGCTTTCCTGAAAACGTCATTACCCATATTTTGCTGATAGAGGAAAGTAGCCCAGACCAGTAGAACATAATATGGGCATGATGCCGACTACAGAATGAAGACAAAACAAGGACACAGAGGACACCACACCAAGACACGCGACTTGGTTTTGAGAGCAACCACAAATTTAATTCCGGCTGCATTAGCGCGAGTGACTTTCTTTCTTACCCGAGTCAAAATGCCACTCGTGGTCCTGCGCTGAAGCCGAGGAGACCAGGAGGGTGGCAAGGAGGAGAGGCAACACTGGCAGCATCCGTGTTGCCATGGCAACAGCGACACACCCGGTTACCTGTCTGGAGTGAGTGCCGCAGACATACCTGGCTGAGAAAAAAAAAAGAGAGAGAAAGAATCTTTAACAGTTCTGTTACTACATATATATATACAGTGCCCTCCATAATTATTGGCACCCCTGGTTAAGATGTGTCAAAAGCCTTAATAAATTCAGTTTTTATTGTGGAAACATACTGTCACACTGAAAAGTGTAGAAAAATGTAACCTTTAACTCAAGTAGAGTTTTAGGGGGAAAATAAAATCCCTGACTAAGAAATAATATTTCTTCATAAAATCACCTGTTCCACAATTATTGGCACCCCTAACAATTCTTAGGAAATAAATGTAATTAAAGAATTTCTGTCACTTCTACAGTAGTTTACGAAGTTAATCAAAGTATGTAGGAACATTTAATTAGCAATACACAACTTCCTGTTTCCCTGGGGTATAATTATGACGTGACACAGAGGCCATTTCTCTTCAACATGGGAAAGACAAAGGAACATAGCATTCAAGTAAGGCAGATGTGTGTTGACCTTCACAGGTCAGGCAATGGCTACAAGAAAATAGCCACTCGCCTACACCTGTCCGTATCTACTGTCAGAGGGATTATTAAGAAGTTTAAAACAACTGGAACAGTGGTAAACAAGTCTGGACGAGGACGCAAGTTTATTTTGCCACCACGCACAGTGAGGAGGATGATAAGAGAAATAAAAAGTTCTCCAAAGCTCACTGTTACGGAACTGCAACAAATGGTAGCATCTTGGGGTCACGAAGTCTCCAAAACAACCATCAGACGCTATCTACACGCCAACAAGCTGTTTGGGAGGCATGCACGGAAAAAACCTTTTCTCACTCACAATCATAAACGTAAACGTTTGGAGTTTGCTAAGCAGTACTGGAACTTCAACTGGGACCGTGTGCTTTGATCAGATGAAACAAAGATAGAGCTTTTTGGCAACAAATGCTGTAAGTGGGTCTGGCGTAACACAAGAGCTGAGTATGCAGAAAAGCACCTCATGCCCACTGTGAAATACGGGGGAGGATCAGTGATGCTGTGGGCCTGCTTTTCTTCCAAAGGCCCAGGGAACCTTGTTAGGGTGCATGGCATCATGAATGCTTTGAAATACCAGGACATTTTAAAACAAAATCTGGTGGCTTCTGCCCGAAAGCTGAAGATGGGTCGTCACTGGGTCTTTCAGCAAGATAATGACCCTAAACATATGGCAAGATCTACACAGAAATGGTTGACCACACACAGAATCAAGCTCCTCCCATGGCCATCTCAGTCCCCAGACCTTAACCCCATTGAAAACCTTGGGGGTGAGCTGAAGAGGAGAGTGCAGAGGAGAGGACCCAGGTCGCTGGATGATTTAGAGAGATTGTGCAAAGAGGAATGGTCGAAGATACCTCTTTCTGTGTTCTCCCATCTTGTGAAACATTATAGGAGAAGATTAGGTGCTGTTTTGTTGGCAAAGGGGGGTTGTACAAAGTATTAACATCAGGGGTGCTAATAATTGTGGCACACATTATTTGATGTTAAACAATTATTTCTCAATGTGGGATTTTTTTTCCTACTGAATAAATGCACTTGAGATAAAGGTTGGATTTTGCTCTTTTTTCCATCGTGGTCCTATATTATTTAAAAAAACCCTCAATTTATTAGAAGCTAAAGAACACATCTTAACCAGGGGTGCCAATAATTATGGAGGGCACTGTATATATATATATATATATATATATATATATATATATATATATATATATATATATATATATATATATATATATATATATATATACACACATAATATATATATATATATATATATATATATATATATATATATATATATATATACATACATACATACACACACACACACACACACACACACACACACACACACACACACACACACACACACACACACACACACACACACACAAGCTTGGCTGTCCAAGCTAGTATAAAGCTATGCACATAAAGCAAAGCTTCCCCAGGTGTCCCTATGTGTCCTCTAAAGTAATGTTGATGGTAAAATAGCATTAAATCTAACATAATAGGTTTTGTTTGGGTACCAGGGTGCTATCTTCCTTTACAACATCCTGAACGGATATTTAAAAAAGGTTTTAGACTAGAATCTTATGCAGTCATAGTGTCTCGGGCAACTTCCTGGGTGGGAACTTTTTTGGAGCCATTTAATTCCATTTAATGCCACTGTGACTCTACAGAGCAGAGCATTTTATATCAAACCACTCTGACTTGCTTTATTTACATCTTCACTGTTTAATTTCAAGGACAATTTGAAGAGTCACTGAAGCCTCACAGGCTGGCCGATGCAGTGCGACACTATTATCTACAAAAAATGGACAAAGGTACAGACAATAATTCAGGCCC
Organism: Megaleporinus macrocephalus; assembly: GCA_021613375.1. Lineage (NCBI taxonomy): Eukaryota > Metazoa > Chordata > Actinopteri > Characiformes > Anostomidae > Megaleporinus > Megaleporinus macrocephalus. Next base: position 7,115,529 of record CM038705.1, read on the forward strand.
TGCTGCTAGTGCTGATTTTAACTGTGCACATACATTTAAACATTTTTATAGTTTTCCATAAACAGTAGGTTTGGACAACATGTGGACCATATATATATATATATGATATAACGTTTTAGATACACTACCAGCCAAACATTTTAGATACACTACCAGCCAAACGTTTTAGATACACTACCAGTCAAACATTTTAGATACACTACCAGCCAAACGTTTTAGATACACTACCAGCCAAACGTTTTAGATACACTACCAGTCAAACATTTTAGATACACTACCAGCCAAACGTTTTAGATACACTACCAGTCAAACGTTTTGGATACACTACCAGTCAAACGTTTTAGATACACTACCAGTCAAACGTTTTAGATACACTACCAGCCAAACGTTTTAGATACACTACCAGCCAAACAATTTAGCACACTACCAGCCAAACGTTTTAGATACACTACCAGCCAAACGTTTTAGATACACTACCAGCCAAACGTTTTAGATACACTACCAGCCAAACAATTTAGCACACTACCAGCCAAACGTTTTAGTACACTACCAGCCAAACGTTTTAGATACACTACCAGCCAAACGTTTTAGATACACTACCAGCCAAACATTTTAGATACACTACCAGCCAAACGTTTTAGATACACTACCAGCCAAACGTTTTAGATACACTACCAGCCAAACAATTTAGCACACTACCAGCCAAACGTTTTAGATACACTACCAGCCAAACGTTTTAGATACACTACCAGCCAAACGTTTTAGATACACTACCAGCCAAACGTTTTAGATACACTACCAGCCAAACAATTTAGCACACTACCAGCCAAACGTTTTAGATACACTACCAGCCAAACGTTTTAGATACACTACCAGCCAAACGTTTTAGATACACTACCAGCCAAACGTTTTAGTACACTACCAGCCAAACGTTTTAGATACACTACCAGTCAAACAGTTTTAGATACACTACCAGCCAAACGTTTTAGATACACTACCAGCCAAACGTTTTAGTACACTACCAGCCAAACGTTTTAGATACACTACCAGTCAAACAGTTTTAGATACACTACCAGCCAAACGTTTTAGTACACTACCAGTCAAACGTTTTGGATACACTACCAGCCAAACAATTTAGCACACTACCAGCCAAACGTTTTAGATACACTACCAGCCAAACGTTTTAGATACACTACCAGCCAAACGTTTTAGATACACTACCAGCCAAACGTTTTAGATACACTACCAGCCAAACGTTTTAGATATACTACCAGTCAAACAATTTAGCACACTACCAGCCAAACGTTTTAGATACACTACCAGCCAAACGTTTTAGATACACTACCAGTCAAACGTTTTAGATACACTACCAGTCAAACGTTTTGGATACACTACCAGACAAACGTTTTAGATACACTACCAGTCAAACGTTTTAGATTCACTACCAGCCAAACAATTTAGCACACTACCAGCCAAACGTTTTAGATACACTACCAGTCAAACAATTTAGCACACTACCAGCCAAACGTTTTAGATACACTACCAGTCAAACGTTTTAGATACACTACCAGTCAAACGTTTTAGATACACTACCAGTCAAACACTTTAGTACACTATCAGCCAAACGTATTAGGACACTACCAATCAAACGTTTTAGAGCTGTTTGAAAACTATTGATTCTGACTGGTAGTGTTCTAAACGTTTGACCGGTAGTGTATGTAAAACTGCATCAGAGCAAATAAGACTCATTTCAGAAAGACACTATAAACCATAACCGGATGTTTTATTCTGCTCCAGGAATAATTATTTCATAACACTTAGATTTAATCACTTCATAATTATTCACTAATATTAGTACTATTACAACAGTGCAAGCAATAAAACCTGGTCAGGTTTGTTCAAACTTTTGACTGATTGCGTATATATATTTAAAACTGCCCATAATAGAAACTGCCCATTTTGACCTCTTCTTTTAAAATGCTAGCTACTTCATTACCCTCACCTTGTTAGAAGACGGTGATATAAGCTGAATGGAAGCGAATGGTCAGAAGCAAGTAAAAGCTCTCAAAGGCTGTCTAATCAAGGCTCATACATTGAAAGTCTGTCTCTGAATGTGAAATAAGCTGATACCACGGCGTTTTTGAGAAACGCTGTTCCACAGCCACAAGGCAATTACTGCAAGGTGGCTCCTGACTGAGCCTTTAAACCCCGGCTGTCAGAGTACAGTCAGCCAGGCGGAAATTTCTGGATGATTTGTGATCTGAGCGAGTGGCACAGGGGTGAAAATGAAAACCCTCTTTGTGCGTGCGGGTAGGCATTAGCGCAAGGCCGCGATGGCGCTTCATTAGAACAGCTGGAACAGGTGAAGCCGCCCGGCTGCATTAAAACTCCTGACTTTCGACCTTTTCATTTGAAGCCCCTTTAATTCGCCCGAGCGACACACCCTCCCTACCATTAGCATGACATTAGAACACAATCACCCTGCCGCAGAATAAACACAGGCATTACTCTGTAATTAGGCAGCATGTAATGTACTCTTCCGCTTCAGACAGTGCAGACAAACAGCAAAGGTTACTGCACGAAGGCACAACAACAGACGGAAACAACAACATCCAGCCAACAAAGTTCATTATCCATTGACCATGTTGATTAGGGGTAAAGGTTGTGACGCATTGTGACGTATTTATTTTAAAATACATCTTTAATAAAGAGAAAACTTTCAAACGCAACAACCTCACTGCTGACAGAGCTAATTCCATGTATTATTCAGTGTTTTACACTCAGTTACAGCTGTGACATATCTCATCACCAAAAGTGAACCCTTAGGCCCTTCAGAGACGGCCTAATCATTTCTGGGTCCAAAACGTATAAAAAAGAATCATGCTTGTGTTTAAACTCTGCAAGTATTACAGTTTCATTGCAAAGTTATGTATGGGTTAAAAAGGGGTACAATTCTTAAAATGAGGGAAAAACTGGCCAATCAGTATAAACAAGGTTCATTGGTGGATAGAGCTGAGCAAGCTCTCCTATAGGTAAGGACTTCAGGAGCCAGATTAACTATCAGCATAATTATGAAGTGAATTTCCAAAAGGCAGGACTAACTTCAAGCTTTAATATGTCACTGACAGAGCAACTATACAAGCAGCAGCTTAAACAGTTGGTTGTTAGAAATGGAAAACAGTAGCGGAGTGATCTATACCAGGCCTTTTTTTAAATTTGCTCCCACCGTAAACGGTACAGCAGTTACAATCGGGTGCCAACACATTTTCTGTCCCACTTGAAGCCCTGAAATTGATATGTTCTGGCACCTTAAGACCCCAGAATATGACTGCTGCAGTGTTGGAGACGGAAAAGAACATTCAAATAAGGATTTCAGCCACGTCAGAAAGCGTCAGCTTGGTGCTAACTACCCACTAGAATGGGGATGCTAGCAGGCGGGTGGGTGGATAGCATTATGAGGCATTTCATATCCTCATGTTTTGACAAAGTTTTGAGAGAGAGAGTGTATAGGGACATAGCAGGATGTATGTACAATATATATTACTGTCCAATCAAAGACTTGTAAAAACGAAATTGACAAAATAAAGATATAGCATCTGAACACAGAATACAGCAGCTGCTGTTTACATTGTATGATTTAAATTTAATGAAGAATGGACCAACAGAAATGCTCTGAAATAACCAGTTTTATTAATATTCATTGAAAGATTTTTGGCCCATATATATACATATACATATATATATATATATATATATATATATATATATATATATATATATATATATATATATATATATATAACCATATGACGTCCAGTGTTAGTGAGTTCTGACTCTGATCCAAGTTTCTCTACAATAGAGCACTTCACATTTAAACCACTCTAAATGACAGTGTTAACATCCTAACCATTTAATTATGCAGGAATTTAAAAAAAATGGTGGAATTTCCCTTTCAGGAGAGAAGGTGACAGCTGTCGCCCTGGAGAATGGCATGGTTTGTTGTGAAGTGTCTAAAAGAGACAGCTGATACCCAGCTGTGCAGCCACAAGGCCTGATAGAGAGAGAGAGAGAGAGAGAGAGAGAGAGAGAGAGAGAGAGAGAGAGAGAGAGAGAGAGAGAGAGAGAGAGAGAGAGAGAGAGAGAGAGAGAGAGGAAAGAAAGTGAGAGAGCAGGGGACTAAAGGAGGTGTGGAAAAGACGTGTAGATGAGTGTTATGAGATATGCTGAGAAGGGAAGCATGTAATGGACTCTACTTAATGGACTGTGTGTGTCTGAGATTTTAAGTGTGTGTGTGTGTGTGTGTGTGTGTGTATGTATATACAGTTAAGTGCAGCTGTCAGGAGCCAGAGACACACACACACACTCTCTCTCACACACACACACGCTACAAGTGTTTCTAAAGCTCAAAACAAGAGAGACAGACACAGAGCGAGAGAGAGAGAGAGAGAGAGAGAGAGAGAGAGTGAGTGTGTACAAGAGAGAAAGACAGCAAGAGAGAGAGAGATAGCAAGACAGAAAAAAAGGAAGAGGGAGAGAGAGGGAAAAAAGTGGCAAATGATTCAGTGCTGAAACTCGAGTTGTGGGTTTATTACACTTGGCGCTCACACATCCATTTACAATGCAGATGATAAGTGTTGCATAATCATAGCAACCAATCGCTGTTCTCGATCACCTAAACCTGTGAACACATTTAAATGCACACACTATTGGCAAAATTCCTTTGTTTTTCATTTGTTTTCCACCACGGCAGTGCAACAAAAACAGGGAAAAATCTAACTTAGCTAATTTTCCACTCACGCCAGATGTGGTCAAACAGCCAAAACAACTTTTTCCTTCTTTTATTTACACCTGGCGCTACAAAGCTAACGCTGCTAACTCACACTAGAACTTAATGGCCACCCAAACAGCCCAAACTGTCGCGTGCTCGGAACCGCATGTAGCTTTCTCATTAGGGTCGCACAGACTTGTTGATGTACTTCAGAGCACAGTATGACCGACTGGGCCTGTTTAAGCCTTGCATCTACATGAGATTTAGATGATCAGATTTCAGCTGACTGCAGGAAACGCCAGGTGTAAACCTAGCTGAGGGCTGACTAGCAGCTGAGAGAACGAACAATGGAAGATGGAGGATATGCAAGGCTGGAGTTCCCCAAATCAGAGCCTTCTTACACTCTCTGCACTATCAAACCAAATGATATATAGTTTCAGCAAACTGTTATTTCTATAATCTTTTATTAGATTATTAGACAATGTTAGCATTTCACTGTAGTGAGCAATAGTGGTGCCATCAAGCTAGACGAGATCTCCCTTCAAAGATCTATACAGGGTTGGATGTGAGTAACAGCAGCGTTTAGCTTCTCCTACATTGATGTTACTGAAGCGTCATTCCTAGAAGTTCCCTATTGGATGAAGCATGTTTACATCAGAGTACTTCCTGTCAAACCTCTGGTGAACATAGATGATGGTAATTTTCACAAATGGTCATTATATCATTCAGTAGTTCAGAGTGGTCTGATGTAAAGCGGTGCAGAAACCTGTAGATAAACAGACTTGGATTTCTCCATAGTGGTGGTAATGGTATATAGGGGTCACCATTAGGAGTGGGCGATATGGCCCTACAATAATATCACGATATTTTATGGTATTTTTGCGATAACGATACTCTTGGCGATATGACAAAACACTGAATAATTTTTTCTTTCAAGAATACACTACTGCAATATAATGAAAATTTAATTTTATTGTTGCATACGATATGATATGGCACCCCCCTAACTGAAATATTAAAAAATACAAGAATTTTCATCAGATTGTAACAGAAGTCAATGATCCAGAATGTCACGATACTAAATAATGCACTCCAAATATCTCCATATATCCAGGACTGAAGTAAAATGAATGATACTGGACAGATAAAATCTGTCTCTAGTAGATATATAATGAGAAATGATAAAAGTGTGAATTTTTCTTTTGCTAAAAACAGTAAAAGTAGTACCTGATGTGATAATTAGGGATGGGTGATATGGCATGATATTTCAGGGTATAATATCGTTCACCATATACAAAAATGTTGGCGATATTATTGTGTACGATACGATATGGCACACCCCTAGTCACCATGTCTATGACATAAACACAGCTATTTTATTTACTATCCAAAACCACCAGTGAACCTAGTTTCATATGGAATGAAGATGATAGTAAAATGTAGCTCTCCACGAGGAATGGTTTCAAAATATATACATTTCAGGCCATAACCTTCACAAAACTATCATAAGGCAACACCTCAAGCAGTGTATTCACAACCCTTACATAATATCTTTCTGGGTGGGAGCTTTTAAAGGTGGACACCTGGTTCCATTCATTATCACTGTGAACAATTCTGACTCTAGTGTCTATATAACGGAGAGTGTTTACATGCACTCATCTGATAATCTGATAACTGTCGAAAATCTGATTTTGTCAGTAATCCAATTAGCGCGTTTACATGCACTTGAGTAATCGGATAGCATGAAAACACCAGGTCTACATGAGTCAGGCAGTAATCAGATTTCTGATTAGCAACCAGGCAGTAACCTCATAGAAGACCTATACCATAACATAAAACTGTTCTAAATGGGGAGGTGGAGTAATGAAATTATTATCATCATTTCTCAGTAATTTTAGTCTAGTCTGAATGTGCTAGACATGTTAGTCGTTTTCATCCACTGTATGCTCCCACGACAGTAAAGATTCCAGCACCCAATAAATACCCACCGCCACACGCCAACGTGTGTAAATATTCCACCATGAGCTTGAGAAGGCATTTAGTTTTGGTGTGCATGGCACAGATAGCTCAGGTGATTCAAGTCTGAGGCTGCACCTAATTGATTAATCTAACAATTATTTTTTTCTAATAGTTGATTAATCTAACAAAGAAGCACAGGGAAACACATGGCCATTCTAGACTTAATATATTAAAGCGTACCTTAAACACACATGATCTATAAATGGTTAAAGACTAAGAGTCCACGCTCTGACTCGACTTTTAGAGGCACAAATGACACGTAGCCTACACGCCTCACGCACAAGAAATTGGACAGTTTGTGTACTATATATTTTAACAGAGAGTCATTTGAGAAGGAGCTATGTGTTTTAAAGCTCCCGCGGTATCTAGAACAGTCTTAGGTTCTACACTGGACGATTAAGAAACGGTTAGCAATGAGACTTTTCAAGAGACACTACTGAAAGAAACATGTTAATAATCTTAAAATAATCTATAAGATAAGATAAACAGGTAAACAGGTGCTGTCCTGCTGCTGTGTTGATGAAGCTCTACGGGATGTTTGATCTTCAAGGTCTCGTGTATAGCAGTTGTACTGTTGTGATCATCTCCACTGTGCAGAGCTGACAGAGCACCACACTGTTGTGTTTCTGTGTGAAACACTCCCACAACTTTAGATACACGCAAGCAATTGTTTGTAGCTGCAGCTTGCACTCCGGATAAATCCATGCTTTCAGTAGGCACGGCCATCGATTACGTCGATGCATCGCCCTGGCCCTATTCAAGTCTGGGGGCAAATCTTCAGAAGACGAGCCAAAGAACTGCTCAGAGGCGCAAGGCTTATGACAGCCTTAGGTAAGTCATTGTGCAGCATAGCCTACGAACATATAGCTGCTAGATTTCAGGCTTTATCAGAAATTTCATTATTAAGTGGTCTTTAAAATTGGTTACTATATCGAATGGTCACAGGACAGTGTTTCTGAGGCGACGGCAGACTACCTCAGCTTTTGCAGTCAGCTCTGCGAGAGGCCCCCGTCCCGGGACAGTAATCCAGGATTCAACTGCTGCACAGCTGCATTCAGATCAAACAATATAGTCCTAACACAAGCAAGACCAACTGAACACGCAGCTTCAGTCAGTGAAACAAACCTGTCTCAATGGGCTTTTCTCCAACTGAACATGTCGGACAGCTATAGCAGCTTGAGCTCTGAGCATACTGTAGTCCATGTTTCTAGATAACAGCGAGACATAAAGTGTCAGGCACCGCATATGTGAGTCTATTACTGAAGAGATTACTGAGCAACTCCAGACTGTTTGAGGCAAGCGTGTGATGATTTATGCTGCCTGACAAGCTGACGTGTCTCGGAACGATGCACAGCCGATGCAAGCTTTGCAAAGGCTGGCATGGTGACAGTGTTTCCAACGTAAAGGGATGATAGAGGAGAGCGGTAGTAGTGCAGAGAAAGGTTTTTATACAAGAATAAAAAGAGCTCCAGGCATGCTCCTGCCACTTCCATAGTAAAGGAGAAGTCAACATGGCTAAAGCTCTTCTCTAATCATCGTCTATTTTCACTGTAATGCTATCACCACGTCATCTGTGTAGTGCTGAGAATCACTGAACAACAGCATTATCAATGGTATCATGTAAACGCAAGTAAGAGGATAAATAACTTGTACTTAACAGATGTTTGGACTTGAGATGAAATAAAGGAAGGGTGGCCTCTTCCTTTTGCACAGTGCTGTACATACGTACACACATACAAAAAAATTAAATTGACTTTCAACAAGCCCCCCAGCATTGCAGCTGGCTCCTTGTGGAGCTGCTTGAGGAGAGAACACCAAGAGAGTAAAGCTGCATCAAGGGGGGTGCTACTTTGAAGAATCTAAAATAGGAGAGGGGAATTTCACACTGCCGCTTCATCTTCTTGGCTGCTACTTCATTACAAAACAAACTAACTAACCAACAGAAAAAAGCTGGAAAGCCCAGAATTCAGTGTGTACACATGCACACACAACAGACACACACACCCAACAGGCTGCAACACGAAGCCGCTGATAAAGCAATTTCTAATGAGAGCCGTTACTCAGTGTGTGTGCACAGATGATGTCACAGTTAACGGTGGTCTGCTAAACAGGCCAGACGCTCCTTCACTTAAAAACACACACAGCAATGTCTCTCAAGCCTAAAATACACCACCAGAATGAAACACACCCGGGACCACCACCGCCAATCAAGCCACTAATCTGTAACAGGAAAGAAGAAAGCCTGCAAATGGAGCAGGGCCGCACAATCAACGCCGGTACTGTAATAATGTACTAATATTATTTGGCTACAAACTGGGAAACACTTCAACTCGACAATGTGACACTGATTTTAACCGAAATGAGCTACGTCCACATTACAAGCCTCATTGCTCAATTCTGATTTTGGCTTAATTGCTAAAAACATAACAATACAATGTTGATTTGAACTAAATCCAAACCAACTTCCACCACAACAATCACAACAATACTGAAATTGTACCAAATGTTTTAGTACTGACTGTTTCAGTTTCAAAATGCTAGCCAGCACATGAGTAGCAAACATAGTACAAGAATAAAAACTCATATTTTACATTTAAACACAAAAACTTTGCTTAATTGTAGAGAATGTGTGTTTTGATAGTGACAGTTCTCTGATGGCTCACACTTATTATTATTACATTCCTGTTTCCAAGCAATGGGATCTAATTCCTTACCATGTGGCCATAAGGGACAGGGATGCAGTCTCACTTCCTGTTAAAAATGCAAGGGCATGGTCAAAATAAGCCTTCGTCCACAGACTAAAACTGGGTGTTTCATAGTGACATGAAGATGTGAAAAAGTATTTTCTGAATTAAGATTTCATTCATGACGCATTTAAATCTTTCCCCCTGAACCTACTTTATCTCTTTTAGCATAAATTTAGGGATGAAGGTTTGGGATGGACTTCCCGCGAAAGAAGGTATGGTTTTGTATAAATGTATGTATGTATGCATGCATGTACTTAATATTATCTCTATTACTGCATTGTGTTGTCACTTGACTACTGTGTTTAGGATTATATAAATATTAGGTTAGGAACTGAAAGTGTCACTTATAGCCAAGTCAAAGAAAGTGTGGTTGTTTTCAAGGGATTATTTAGTTCCATTAAATGTCTCAGAGGCATTCTGGGACAACAGTGTGCACTTTGCGGCTGTCAGTAAAGCGAAGTGAAAATAAAATTATAGCAAGAGCAGCAATGGTACATGCAGACGTAGGGCTGAGTTTCAGCAGACACAAGAGTGTGGGTTCATAATAATGAGTCATAGAAAAAGCCCCACTGTTAGCATTTAAATCCACCCATAAACTGCAACCAGATGAGAAAAACTGCCAGTTGCATAGCACTGTTTGCTCCTTACAAACTGGATTACATATTATATTGGATCCTGTCTTGCGGGTAGACATCGCAGGTAGCAGAACAAGCTAACCAGCTATTAGGCTAGCACTATTATAATAAGCATCAAGTGAGTCCACAACATCACCACAATCATCTTTTCAAGACACAAGGTAACCCAGGGGTTAAAAGCATGGGTGGGTTACAGGACTTGAGTCATACGACCAGGTGATGGAAGGTATCTGATATGTATACACATACAGTCTGCTTGACAGTAGCTGCCATGCCGTCCACCAATAGTGCACCAGTACAGAGGTGTGTTTGGTGTTTGGCTATTGAGCTACAGCCATGGGTCTTATTCTGTAGGCACTTGTATTTTTTATAGCCAAAATATGAATATATATTATGGGCTCATACAATTACTGATTTTTTGGTGGTAAACACCAAAAAACAGCTCATTAGTTTATTCATATAAGCATTTTGATGTATTGTTTTTACACACTGCCAAAAGTTCTGTTAGTAAGTCACTCAACACTTCAAGGGACGCAGGAATAAAGTGGATATTTCTTGTATATGTTTTTCTTAACAGTCCAACAGACTGTGGTGGGTAAAGTGATCATTATTATCACATTATCATTTTAATAAGCAAGTTAAGTCTAACCCATTTCATAATACACACTGGCACCTGCGTTTTTAACAATGAGGCTTGTTCTTCCGCTCAGTTTCAGCTTATTGGTCTCAGAGAGGGTGAGCAAGCCTTCCTGCCGGTGCCTCAGTGCTGCTGGGTGAGTAACAGCCGTCCAGCCCGCCAGCAGCAGCTCCATTGTTTGGGCTGTTTCCGTTCAAGAATCCCCAGACCTTTAAAGAAAAACTTTGACTGCCTGTGGTTTCCAGTACTCTCGAGCTTCCATCCCAGCAATATTTTACTGACCCTCAAACATCCCTGTACAAACCTCTTTTAATCCGCTCCACATCGGAGTCTGTAAGCAGCAGAGAAGAGATGTTGTACTAGCGTTTGAATTTAATTAGAACGTACTGCTGGTTTACGTGAACACCCTTAATACGTTTGCTCTGTTTAGAGTAGGTCTGACATGGAAACAATCAGGAAAATGAGTCGGAAATGCAGACTGGCACTACGTAACGAGTAGCAAAACAACAATAACTGCAGACCACGGTTACAGCTCACCGCTCTTTCAAAAATACACAATTTTGGTGCCAATGCGTGAGTCAGGTGTGCGTCATTATTGCTTGAGTTGTGACTCAAGCGTCCGGATGAGCTGACCATCACGGCTTAAGAATTCATGTGACTAGTGGGAAAAACTAACAGTCACTCATTTTGGGGCAGGGTACACTGACAGAAAGACAGAAAGAGAAAGGGGGGATAATGAGAGGAAGGCTTAGTCACTTTTTAGAAGAGTGAATTAAGGAGGCCTACAGGAAAGGGCAGAGAGGAAAATCAAACCGCATGTTTTAGAGGAACGGGCTGGGTGAGCTCATTAAAGCTCACGCTTCAAATCTTACAGTCAGAGCTCCACCTACAAGGCAGCTCAACTTCTGAAATCGCGTACTTCCATACTGAACAGTGCGCAAAAGCAGTACACGAGAACGACTAGGGCAGGGGTCACTAATAGGCAGACTGTGGTCCAGATCTGGACCCAGACATAGCCCAACGTGGACCCAAACCAATAAACTATAGAGAATTATTTCATTTCGAACTTATTTATTTTAAGTGGTGGAGCTAATCTTGTCTATACGGTATACGGGCTTTACGGCGCAGTGAACTTAGAGACCAATCGCGTGCGCTGTAAGATCACTGATGGCTCTCCTCAGCCAATCAAATTTGATCACATAACGTGCTCTAAAAACAGAAAAAAGTCAACAGAGCAAAACTGACTGTTTAACCAGGAACGGTTATTGCTTGTCTAGTTTTGAATAATACCACTGTGTAAAACCAACATGTCAAGCTGAGTTAACAAGGAGACGCAGGTTTTATTTACTTTCTCTATAAATAAACACTTTAAGATGCACTTTTTTCAAAAGCATTTTGTTTTTTTAAATGTAGCCCTTGCTTCAGTTCAGCATTTCAACAGTAAATATACTGAACGGTATGTGTGATGTGTTGGTGTTTCAGTAGCTGATGGTATAAGATGCTGATACTAGGTAACTTAAGTATACAGAATATGGAACTGAATCAGAACACACGTTAGAAATGATGACGGTCCGGACCTTGGCCTGAGGAAATCTCCTCTAATTGGACCATACCTAATTCTAATTAAATATCCCTGGACTAGGGTGTCCAAATACGTAGTATTCGTCGAGCAGTATGTGAAAAGTCCCCGGATGACGTACTGCACCAGCAGACATTTTTGAAGTATGCAGCCCCAGCACGCTGTCCTGTCCCATGATTCCATCAGAGCCATGGAGGAATTCAAAACAAAAGTAAAAATGGTGAAAAGCACTACGTCGGCTGTGTGTATGTAGCTACGGCTGGTGAACTGCTGCTATAGAAGTTAGCGCTACTGCTGATGTAAACAATGATTAAATTCCTCCCGTTTCATCTTCTCTGAGCTACACAGTGAGTATATATTTAGACAAACACCTCTCTAAATCTGTCAGTAAACAGGGCTATTAAATAAATAGTGGGACCTTAACGGTGGTGGTCTGACGTTTTGCGTCACAGGACAATGGTAAGATGGCGAACATAGTGTGTCTGAGGTTGCGTGGATACTGCACACTGGCACACTGAAAGAGCGTACTGCTTTAACAGGCAGGCAGTGCGCACTAGCTCCACTTACTGTTCAAGTATGTGATTTCGAACGCACCTTTAGTCTGACAGTAAAGAGACAGAAGCAGAACCTGCAGCAGAAAAAAGCTAAAGGAAACTTAAAGCTGAATGAATTAAGAAATGTAACAACTTAATGTGAATGAATGGCACATGGCGCTAATAGCCGCAACCAACCAGAACCTCATACATCTCGACCTGTCCGTGAGAATCTGCTGATCTGTGGATGACCTGGACCGCTACGCAGCACAAGAAGCTGCTGCACCATCACCACCACCCCAAACTGCTGTGTTCAGAAATAAAAGGTAGACTGGCTCAAAACCTAACTGAGTGTTGAAAAAGCACCTAACGTTTTTAGGTAGTGGATAATGTCTTGTTTGCCAGCAACCAATGAGCTGATCTAGCTCTCCACCAATGAGTAAATTTAGCTAGTTAACTTATGGTTAATTTAGTTAGTCATTAATAAGTTCACTTCGGTAGTGAACTTATGGTTCACTTAGTTAGTCACCAATGAAGTCATTTAGCTACTTATCTTATGGTTCATTTAGTTAGCCAAAACATGGTTAATTTGGTTAACTTAGTTTGTTTAGTTAGCCACCAAAGAGTTAATTTAGATAGTTAGCCGTAGGTTCATTTAGCTAGCCACCAATAAAGTAATTTACCTAGTTATCTTATGGTTCATTTAGGTAGCCAAAACATAGTTAATTTGGTTAACTTACAGTTTGTTTAGTTAGCCACCAATGGGTTCATTTAGCTAGTTAACTTATGGTTCATTTAGTTAGACACCAATGGGTTATATTAGCTAGTTAGCTTATGGTTCATTTAGCTAGTCAGTTTATGGTTAATTTAGTTAGACACCAATGGGTTCATTTAGCTAGTTAGCTTATGGTACATTTAGCTAGTTAGCTTATGGTTAATTTAGTTAGAAACCAATGGGTTCATTTAGCAAGTTAGCTTATAGTTAATTTATCTAGTTAGTTTAAGGTTAATTTAGTTAGACACCAATGGGTTAATTTAGAAAGTTAGCTTATGGTTCGTTTAGCTAGTTAGCGTATGGTTCATTTAGCTAGTTAGCTTATGGTTCATTTAGTTAGCCACCAATGGGTTCATTTAGCAAGTTAGCTTATAGTAAATTTAGCTAGTTAGCTTATGGTTCATTTAGTTAGCTACCAATGGATTCATTTAGCAAGTTAGCTTATAGTTAATTTAGCTAGTTAGCTTATGGTTCATTTAGCTAGTTAGCTTATGGTTCATTTAGCTAGTTAGCTTATGGTTCATTTAGTTAGCCACCAATGGGTTCATTTAGCCAGTTTACTTGGGGTTCATTTAGTTAACAACAAATTAGCTAATTTAGTTAATTAATTTATGGATTGTTTAGTTAGTCACCAAAGAGTTAATTTGGCTATTTAACTCATCGCTCATTTAGTAACTATTTACCTTTTGGTTCATTCAGTGTGTTCATTACGTTAGCAAACAATGTGTCAACTGAGATAATTAACAATAGGTTAATTTAAGATAACAATGTGTTAATTTAGCTGGCGTCCAGTGTGTTGTGTTAGCTAGTTAGCAATGGGTTCATTTAGCTAGTTAACAGTGAGATAATTTTGGTACTCAACAATGGATTAATTTAGCTAGCAAACAATGCATCAAGTTTAGATAGCTGACCTAACAAAGAAGTAATTGGTCTAACTAACAGCAGGATGTTTAGTATGAGCCACTGATTTATTCTCTAATTTAAAATATTACTATAATTTACAAATTAACAATTTTAGTGAAGACAAAAATGATTCATACGCTGACCAGGCACTGTTTACCTTTGTTAACTATTAACTTAAGACAATATTTTGATTAGGGCCTCACGAAAATGTGATTTGACCACAGAATTCCACATGTTCTGCAGAATTAAATGGCATCAGCAGAAATCAAGACTTTGGAATAACCACCAGAGTGCAGGTGGCATTTCTCGTATTTAAAAAAAAAAAACATCATGATGAAAACGTGGTATGACCTGAGTGTAGACCCAAGCAGTAAAAATGACATATGACTGCAGAACTTGGCTCCAAACTCACGGCGCCAAGGTTCAGCTCAGTTCATGCTGGAGTCATTTCTGCACCATATTTTGAGGAGAAACAGTTGTGGGAATCAGACTCGGGAGCTCTGACTGACACCCCGCAATCAGTCAGCACTGTGAGCAGTCGGTATCTGTACCTGCTGTGGAAAAAAAAAAGCAAAAAAAAAAAAAAGCTTTGGGGCGTTTGCAGGCCTGCGCTTGCCTTGCTTAACTGTACTGGTAAGAGGCCCCCACCTGCTTTCTGACAGTTCCCACAGCGCACCTGTCCCATTTGTTATGGAAAGCCCTACTCCTCGGCTTTCCCACACAGACGCTGCTATGGCTGAACCACACACGAGTCTGGAGCCATGGCTGAAACAGCACTCACGTTCACACACATTAAGACACGGTGTTGCTCAGACTCCAAACTGACTCACTCCTAGCCTGGGTCTTAGTGGAGTCAGAGATTTTGAGATATTTCAGGACATTTTCATGATCTACAGACTAAATACTGTATGTAATAGACCAAATCAGAACACTGGATGCGTCATGCACATGGAAGGACATTCAGTCATCAGTAGAAGCAGCTGAGATCTATTAGCAGTAAATACAAAACAGAACAGATATACAATATACAGTCAATAATGGGAAAACACGTGCTTGAGGCTGTAATGTCAAATGTTTCGGGGTCCAGTTTTCCTGCTACTGCTGAGACAGAATGGGAGAAAAAGAGGGAATGAAAACTTTATCCCCACATTTCCCTCCAATTCTTCTTATTTTAAGTGAAACCCCTAATACATGCTGTTGTGCTCTGGGGTTCCACTGTGCTTTCGTGAGACGCTGCTTCAATGACAAATCTGACAACTTCTTTGTGAAATAGTGAGTGGCTGTAACTGGTACCCTATCTATGGCCAGGAAACGGTACCAGAGATCCAGCTAACACATATACCCAACAGTTCAGAAACTTTCTAAGGCTGATGGAGCTGCTAAAAGTACTCTCAAATCTAGGGTGTGTCTCAAATCCTAGTGAGTGTGTAAGTAGGCTGTCTAGGTAGCAGCTGTGTAAGTAGCAGCGTTCTCTCCTCATCTCTCCTCATAAAACAGATTACTGAGACGCTCTAGTTAGAGAGAGACTGCGTCACGGCTTGTTCCCGCCCACTGCAGCACGCGACCAGTGGTTTAGCTGGTTGCTAAACTACCAGCCGGCATCCAAACAATAGCCCGAGGCTTAAAAATCCGCTAGCATAAATGCTTATGGCTCGAGTATAAGACTGCTTAATGGTGAACGAGTAGTTACAGAGTTGTTAATAAAATACTGTTTTGTGTGATTATAAGACAAGAAACACATTAAAATACCAGAGAAAATCGAAATAACTCACATTTTAAAACCACTGCTTGTAGATTTGCCTGTGTTGCATCATGGGATTGCCTTAGTGGCTAAGGAAACGTTCGATGCTTCCTTAAAATCAGGTCAAAATAAGGTGCCTCAGTAGACAGCATGTTTAAGGTATCTAAGAATTGGGACAGCCTACATGCCTATGTAGGCAGCTCACTAGGTTTTGAGACACACCCCCAGTGAACTCCTCCTTAGCTTTGGCTCTAACGTAACAACTAACATTGGCCTATTTTTGTAGATGAATAAAGGTTAAAGTTCCCATTTCTTCCTATTAAAGACTGCTGTAAAAAATAACTGGTAATGGATTTAATGCCGAATTAAACCCACATAGTCTAGTAATCAGTAAGTCAGTGAGGAGATCAGTTTTAAATTAAATTTAAATTTCCCAAAATCAACAACACATAAGGACCATCTAGGTTACCACTACTTACAACAAATTATGGAGAGCTTCACTCACACAGTATTTAGATGTTTTATCACAATATCACTGTTTTCTCCAGTACCTAGTTAAATAACTCTCAAATAGGCATCCAGATTGGTAGAAAACCTGGTTGTATCAGTGCAGCACAGAGGTATTTTTTTTTTGTAAAATAATATTGATTTGTTCTATACCACGACATTTAGCTTTAAAGTCTAATTTTAAAAAGCTGGAAAGAATCACTGTGGTCAGAATGTCTACTCATTAATTCATTATACAGCCTTCACTACATAATGAATTAACTAGTTAATCCCTTGTTGCTATGGAAAAGAAGGCCGCCTTTTACCGCCGCATATGAAGGAGGCTTTGAAATGGAACAGCCTAGTCACGCTGCTGTGACGCTGTGATTCGGTCTTTAAATGCGGCCTCCAAAACGGGATACAGTGATTGTCTGTCCACTCTATTTTGTGATGCATTATGTGTAAGAGAGTGAGCAATATATCGGGAATGGAACATAACACTGAGATTTTGAACACTATAAAACGCCAGCCACAATATATGGCGCACTATTTATGTAATAGAAGGCCAAATCTGAACACAGCGACTGACTTATAAGCATTCCACATGGAACAGCCAGAAAATCTTAGTCAGAAAATAAATAAGTAGCATGTAACATTGGGCTGACAACCAATCAGCTATTGGTTACCATGCAGTTACCATACACTGGCGAGGTGATGTCATAACAGGCTGACAACCAATCAGCTATTGGTTACCATGCAGTTACCATACACTGGCGAGGTGATGTCATAACAGGCTGACATCCAATCAGCTATTGGTTACCATGCAGTTACCATACACTGGCAAGGTGATGTCATAACAGGCTGACATCCAATCAGCTATTGGTTACCACGCAGTTACCATACACTGGCGAGGTGATGTCATAACAGGCTGACATCCAATCAGCTATTGGTTACCATGCAGTAACCACACACTGGCGAGGTGATGTCATAACAGGCTGACATCCAATCAGCTATTGGTTACCATGCAGTAACCACACACTGGTGAGGTGATGTCATAACAGGCTGACACCCAATCAGCTATTGGTTACCATGCAATTACCATACACTGGCGAGGTGATGTTGTAAAAGCCTAACATCCAATCCGCTATTGGTTACCATGCAGTTACCACACACTGAGGTGGTGATGTCATAGCAGGCTGACATCCAATCAGCTATTGGTTACCATACTGTTACCATACACTGGTGAGGTGATGTCATAACAGGCTGATATCCAATCAGCTATTGGTTACCATGCAGTAACCACACACTGGTGAGGTGATGTCATAACAGGCTGACACCCAATCAGCTATTGGTTACCATGCAATTACCATACACTGGTGAGGTGATGTTGTAAAAGCCTAACATCCAATCCGCTATTGGTTACCATGCAGTTACCACACACTGAGGTGGTGATGTCATAGCAGGCTGACATCCAATCAGCTATTGGTTACCATACAGTTACCACACACTGAGGTGGTGATGTCATAGCAGGCTGACATCCAATCAGCTATTGGTTACCATACAGTTACCACACACTGGTGAGGTGATGTCATAACAGGCTGATATCCAATCAGCTATTGGTTACCATTAGGGGTGTGTTTAAATCGATCTTTATTTGAATAATCCGATATCGATTTGTATAAACCAGAGATCGACCTTTAAAATAAGCATGCAACTGAAATATCCCTAAATGAATCGATATTGAATTGAAATCAAATTGAATTGGGACCTTGTGAATCGGGATCTAATCGATCCGGGAAATCAGTGGTGATACCCAGCCCTAGTTACCATGCAGTTAGCATACACTGGGGAGGTGATGTCATAACAGGTTGATATCCAATCAGGTATTGGTTACCGCGCAGTTACCACATACTGGTGAATTGATGTCATAACAGGCTGATAATCAATCAGCTTCTTGTTACTGTGTTTTGGTTCACTATTGGCTATCTAAAAAGGTTATTTAAAGGTGCATAGAAAGCATTGGTTTATTCTTTTTTAACTGTAACGTCTACATAGAAGGTTTGTGACTTTGTGGGGTGGAAAATGCACCCAATGGCTTTTAAATGAAACGAGGACTAACAGTTACAAAACTACTCCATCTGTTAGCCAGTTAGCTGAATGAAGTTGTATCAGCTGCCATGTATAACAAAAAGAACAACAAAAAGAAATGAACTACAGCATACAAGTTTATATCGAGACAAGTTATGTACGTTAAATTCAAAAAAGTTCAGTACAGAGAAAAGTTCAAGACTTGATTTTTCACCCAACTACTTATGTAACTCGACACGATTAGACTCAAGTGTGTGATGATTTAGACATGCAGTCTACATAATGCTAACCAACAGGCTGTAACCTTGGAACCTTGTATCTCTGAACTGTAAAGGCACCAAACGTGTATTAGCTGATGGACTAATTTCGAGGAAGAAAATTGCATTTGATTCTTCTTCCTGTCAAACTTGAAAAGCTTGTCCTCTTCAATAGAGGACAAACAAGATGTTACAGGGACTCTGAACTCTGCAGGTGCTGAAAGAGACCGCTGCTGATGACCTGAAATGAAAAGGGCTGTAAACTGCTGACTGAGTACATATTTGAAAGCCTTATAATAACGGTGCCACCTACACAGAACAGTTAAACCTTGAGGGAGTTAGCGAGAGAATGAAGTATGTGTCAGGACTGTGCGACTTTCACAAAGACGAGCAAGAAAACAGCACAAATCAATCTCTCCTTCTCTCCCTCACACAGATCATATCACTGTAACTGAAGCAAAGTTGAAAGAAGGAGGGGGAGAGACAGGGATAGAGTGAAGAAAGTTAAAAGAACACATCAGTTTACAGCCTTGAGCTTGACTGATGATGAAGTGAGGAGTACGTTTGGCCCTGAGGGGAAAGCTATGAGAGTTAACACATGGGAGCCATACAAATCAGGCATGTGAAAATATGGAGGGAATAACATGATTTGAAAAAAGAGAGCTGAAGCGAGGGAGAGAAAGGAGAACAGGTGAAAGCAGAGTGTGCTGCGGGGCTCAAGGCCAAAAAAGTAAAGAGCCCAGATGAACCTGGTTGGCAATAGCTGGAATATATCAGGGCATAAATCCCCCAAAAAGAAACTGCAGTGTCTGATACATAAAGCAAACTCCACCAACTGTTGACACCATTTCTATATAATTCAATTTAACAAATTAGTGTACAAAGTGGTTGTGATCAGAACCAGATCATGTACAAAGTTAATGAGTAATTAATGGTATTAAAATAACAATCATGTATTAGCCCCACATTGGATTTTTTTGTATTTGACTGGTAGTGCACCTAAAACGTTTGGCTGGTAGTGCACCTAAAACGTTTGACTGGTAGTGTATCTAAAACGTTTGGCTGGTAGTGTATCTAAAACGTTTGGCTGGTAGTGTATCTAATACGTTTGGCTGGTAGTGTATCCAAAACGTTTGGCTGGTAGTGTATCCAAAACGTTTGGCTGGTAGTGTACTAAAACGTTTGGCTGGTAGTGTATCTAAAACGTTTGACTGGTAGTGTAACTAAAACGTTTGGCTGGTAGTGTATCTAAAACGTTTGGCTGGTAGTGTATCTAAAACGTTTGACTGGTAGTGTATCTAATACGTTTGGCTGGTAGTGTATCTAAAACGTTTGGCTGGTAGTGTATCTAATACGTTTGGCTGGTAGTGTATCTAATACGTTTGGCTGGTAGTGTATCTAAAACGTTTGACTGGTAGTGTATCTAATACGTTTGGCTGGTAGTGTACTAAAACGTTTGACTGGTAGTGTATCTAATACGTTTGGCTGGTAGTGTACTAAAACGTTTGGCTGGTAGTGTATCTAATACGTTTGGCTGGTAGTGTACTAAAACGTTTGGCTGGTAGTGTATCTAAAACGTTTGACTGGTAGTGTATCTAAAACGTTTGGCTGGTAGTGTATCTAAAACGTTTGGCTGGTAGTGCATCTAAAACGTTTGACTGGCAGTGATTTCGGTGGTTTGTTGGGAGATGATGGAACAGGTTAGCTGTGAAGAGATCTTTAACGGCTGCTTTCTTATAAAGTCTGCAAACTGCTGTCTTCTGAGCAACGTCAGTCTTTTCAGATCCAAACCAGCTCCACACGAGTGAAGATGATCCTCGCCTAGGAGTTTAATCTGAGGAGGTAGACTGCGAGGCTGGCAGTGTCTGAGTCCGCTACGCAGCTGAACAAAGTGAGTATCAGCAAACAGCAGAGTTAGCACGCACAGCTAGCACAAAACAAATAACCCAGAAACCCGTGCAGACCAGATCTGACCCGTACGACCGGTACAGCAGCAACAGCAGCCAGACAACTAAAGGAATCACAGCCAAAGTTATAGAGTTTATAGCTCTAGATTTCTACCATGTTTCATGACTTGCTTGCACTAATAATTGTATGTAGCCCTGCTGTGGCATATAGCCCCGCCCCTAAAACGGTATCAGCTACCGGCTGATCGCGCTGAAAGGTGATCGGCGATCGAAATCGGCCTCAAAAACGCTGATCGGTTCATCTCTAGTGATAACTATAAAGTAACGTCATATTGCCCACTCCTACTTACTATCTCTCAGAGTTTATTTAGAGCCACTTCTCACTGGCTGCTTCTTCCAAACCCACTAACAAACTATATTTCGGACTGTACAAGCCATCGGCAAGATGGACAGTTAAACAAATGCCTGGTGGATTTTATCCTCCACTGGAGCTCTCGACGGCTGAGCGGAATAATTTGTTTCAAGGCCTTCAAACTGTGAACGCTTTAATTCCTGCTCAACACAAATTGCTCTCTAGCGCTCTTAAAAATTTTGTGAAATACTTGGTTGCCCAATGCCGTTAACGGTGATGAAGGCTTGCTTTCATCATGAGCGCACGCATCTGATCTGCCAAAAGTTTAGCTAAAAAAACTAAGAGGATAAAAGCTAAAAGAACACAGACGTGTGGAGGGATCTGCTCACAGCCTGCAGCATTAACCGAAAAACTCTTTCACATATAGAGCAGCGTTTGAAGGAGCACTTTGGTGTCCTTCAGTATCTCTGTCCGCCGCATGCGTAGTGTACAGTCGACTGCCACAGACAATTATTCCAAAGCATTTCTAGAACAAAGAACTCAAATCTCACTTATAATAGACGCCAATGGGCAGTTCATAAAACTCCATGAATCAATGTTGTGTACAACTGTATAGGAGCTTGAAACTCTCTAGGATTTCTTGTAGGCATTAGGATGAGTCCATCTGAGAGAAAGTCCTACCAAAGCTGTCCATGTTGAGTTGTATCCAACTTTCAAACACTGGAGAAACATAGTTAAAAGATAGTTCCGGTTACTTCTGCTCTCCCCAAAGTCTTCTAGTATTCATGGCAATCAAGTAAAGCCTGTGAGAACTCAGCCCAAACCACTATGCTTGTAACAAACAACCACATATTCTTTCCTCCAGAAAACTAACCCCATCTCTGAAAGAACAAATTATACAGCTTAATTTATGAACACATCTGACTGAAGAATCCATAAAAGTGCTTTGCAGAAATGTTAAAGCAGAAGTCCTACATAATTCAGTTTTGATGAAGCATTTTTCTCTTTCTGATACCTGACCCACCACTGTAGGCCAATACAGAGTACAGATGCCAATACAAACTCTCTCTAACCCAAGTAACCTATAAGTACTAATATTTATACAATTTTTAAATACTTTATTCAGGAAAATCAGTGTCACAAACATACTCAGCTCGACTGAACAGCATTTACTTGCTGGCTTATATATATATACTCTTAAGAGAACCTATTTTTATTTATTAACTATGTATATTTAGTATTTGCTGTGATATACTTAGTATTAAGTATCATGTTTAACAACTTAAGTAAATCTAAACCTGTGGTGTGCACATGTTAGCAACCAGGAGCTTCTCCAGCTGGGCAAAAATGAAGCCGTGGGGGAACGGCAGTGATGGTCAGCGGAGGAGAGGAACGGCAGTGATGGTCAGTGGGGGAGAGGAACAGCAGTGACGGGTCAGTGGAGGAAAGGGATGACAGTGGCGGCAGCGGAGGTGAAGAATGGCAGTGACGGGTCAGTGGAGAAGAGGAAAGGCAGTGACAATCATCAGATTGGCAGGAACGGCAGTGAAGGCAGCGGAGATGAGAAACTATCACCACCAAGACGAACACTTCTGACTTAATACGAAGAAAGCTTTACGCTACATCACGCATTAAAGGATGGAATTCCGCAACTGACAATGTGACACATCACACGGTTGAAAATGTCCCACAAATGAATCCAATTGAGCACCTGTAGGACCACCTGGATGGTGGTGTTGGCTCTATGGATCCTCCCACACATGCTCCCTCCAGCATGGTTCCAGATACTTATTGAGTCTCCCAGTCCGTGCCGCACACAGCCGTTCCTCTAGACATCAGCCGATGGTCATAATAATGAGAATCAACTGTGTACTTGAGCTGACTTTAAATCAGTGACGGTCCACTGGCTTTAACTAAAACTTGGTCTTGTGTAAATGTTGACTGACAGAATGATCATTGGGTATGTTACTATAAAAGCACTCTGTATAAACTCTATCTGACTAAATGGAGTAGCTGCCCACTGACTTTTATTCTAAAAGCATTAACAAAAACGTTAGCTGAGAGAATTTAACCACTGCCCAATAGTTATGTCGACAGGTTTTCTGTTCTTTTTAAGAACAGCATAATGTGTGGAAATCATCATACAGATTGAGATCAGGGTGAAAAATGTGAGTATTTCTTTAATGCCTCTTTTATAGCTGCCTAAAGGAAGGAAGCAGAGTTTGCACCTTTTCTCAGCGAGTACTGCCGATTGTTAAGGGATTTCAAACAGGGAAGAAAAAGCTTCGTCTTTGATGTGGATCGCTGTCGTTTTATAAAAAGCTTTTTCTAAGCTTGTCAGAATTTGCCGGCAGCCTTGAGCAATTATTTTAATGATTCTGTCAACGTTAGCTTTTAAAGAGTGGCTCCACAAGCGTGGATGTATGTGAACCATTTACTGGCTCTCAGGCAAGCTTTGACAGATTAAAATCAATATATGTACTGCGTCCATTGTCAGGAACACATTGTCATATGCAGGTACATTTAAAATAGAAGGCATTAGCCGTTACTTAGAGTTGGGGACGCTGCCTAACTCTGCACTGTGGAGAGAACAGCACAATAGGAGACAACCGGAGTGAACCTCTGAGCTTCAATAATTATTTTACGTGAACTGCCAAACAATAAACCTCATTCTGTTCTTCCAATTTTCTTGCCTCGTGTTGAGGGCCTCAGAAGTGAGCTCAGCCTGAGCCAACCTGTCAGCATGATGAATGAAAGCGGAGCTGGGATCCGTCCAATATCCTTCACACTACAACCAAAGAATACGCAAGAGCGCTAAAAGGTCTGCATGGTCCTAAATCATTAATACAGGCTCATGTTTCATGTGGCCACAGCATGGAAGAAACACAAAGTGACCAAACCCTCAAAGCTGGTGGACAGATTCGACAGTGGGGTCCTGAAATGTGTTCTGGATTCTGTAGGTTTTTCAGGCAGCTGACAGCCAATGACGTAAACCATACAGTTCTGGCACAACATCAGTGGGAAGTTTGGTATCGGGACTCCAACAAAACTTTTAATAGCAAATATATGATGTTTCTTTTTTTCCATTTCTATTAAGAATTCAGTTCCACTCACTAGCTAGGTCTCCCCCGATCACATGATACCAGTAAGGGATTTAATAGGGCATGAAGATTCTGACCTGCCAACCAATGTCGATGGACAACTCAACACGCTTTAAATAGAAAGCCCACTGGCAATTCTGTAAGCTAACAGACTCCTGGCTTGAACAGCATATTGCTGAGCGGTGGAGAAGAAGGACCATCCTACACAACCAGAAAAAGGACACTCATTCTCTCTTGAACTCTTCCAACATCACTGTGCATCACTCTGATCTACGGAAGCCCAGCTCTACTGTGCATCAAAATTACAATCTCCTGGCCAGCTCTCAGACATGGGTACCACTCCAAATTCACTTTCTGGATCCACTTAGTGTGAAATAAACATCTCAACATCAGAGAGCAGATGATGTCACCAACATAACAGAGCAAGGCTAAATACGGTTAAAAAGGAATTAGTGACTAAAATAAAATCATACTCAAGTATTCATGCTATTTTCCATATGACAACACTGGGGGGGGCTATCTTTGTTTACTTTGTGTTCAAACGTCCAGTGCGACCGCGGACACATTGATACTAGTAACAAGCAAAACGACAACAAACATACAAAATGACTTGCATAACATGTTCAGTTAGAGGGAGTCAGTAATTGGAAGAAGATGAAAACTTTGCTTGAACAACAGTGTTGCGAACACAGCACATAAAGATCAGAGTGCTGGGGGGCCGCCTTCCAAAGAAGAGGACCTGTGTCTATGGCTGAAGGCACTAAAATGAAAACATCCACCCAAACCTCAGTATGTCTGCTCTTACCATTCTGTGGAGGAGAACCAGCACCAGAGCTTCCTTATCCAGAGAAATGTCTCGCTTATGAAGCTCAGAGGAAGCAGACGTGTCGGGTGCTGGTGAGTCTATCAGTTAAGTAACTGTTTTCTGATCAGTGTCCACCACGCTAGGCTATCTGGGCTGTAACTAACACCCACGCAGAGTGGCTCGGGCAGCTGGCTTGACTTGGGTTTACACCGTCTGTATGTAGGAGTACACGGCCCACCTTCCCACTATGCAGGTACTGATACGCTTCAGTACTTTTATAGTTTTTCATTGCTGAACTGTCTACACCTTCCGAGAGTACAGAGTAATTAAAAATGTCACCATAAGTAACCTCAGCCCACCTTTTCATATCATCCACCCACTGTGTTATTAACCTCAGCCCACCTTTTCATATCATCCACCCACTGTGTTATTAACCTCAGCCCACCTTTTCATATCATCCACCCACTGTGTTATTAACCTCAGCCCACCTTTTCATATCATCCACTCACTGTGTTATTAACCTTGGATGAGACAGTGTTGTCCATTTAGAACTTCTTACTGTCTCTCTGGTCTCCTCCCATGTAACTGTATTTATTTTGGTTAGCTGACTGGAAGTTCTAACGCAAAGGCAAAAAAAACACACGCTTGAAAGTGGATGTGACGAAATACGGTGAATAACGTAAACAAAACTTTGTAGTGCATAGCAGCTAGTAGCTGATTGGATGTCACTAGGTTGCATCTGTTTTTTCATAGCCTTTTTTTAAACCTGCTTCACAGAGACAATCATGAAAACAGCTTCAAGTGTTGCAGTGTTATATTTTCGCAATATATTTCACCCCAAACAGATGCGCTACCAGGGGGGCAGAGAGAAAGTCACAAGACAGGGAAGAGAGACAGACTCTTGGGCAATTTAAACTCTCAGAGAGCTGCATCCTGGTCGAAGGGAAAGGAGCATAAGTAACAGGTAGGCTGTTGCATCTGTCCAGCACCAGCTGTTAGTTACATTAGTACAACATTTACTTCAATTGGCAAACAAATTTGTAAAGAAAAGCACCAGAGACAAGTTTAACCTTTCAATCAGAGAAACCACACTGAGATAAAGGGTCTGTCTCAAAACCTAGTGAGTGTCTAAGTAGGCTGTCTAGGTAGGCAGCTGTTTAAGTAGCAGCGTTC
Organism: Megaleporinus macrocephalus; assembly: GCA_021613375.1. Classification (NCBI taxonomy): domain Eukaryota; kingdom Metazoa; phylum Chordata; class Actinopteri; order Characiformes; family Anostomidae; genus Megaleporinus; species Megaleporinus macrocephalus. The sequence goes on from CM038705.1 coordinate 7,142,035, forward strand.
TCTCCTCATAAAACAGATTACTGAGACACTCTAGTTAAAGAGAGACTGCGTCATGGCTTGTTCCCGCCCACTGCATGCGACCAGCATTTTAGCTAGTTGTTAAGCTACCGGCCGGCATCCAAAACAATAGCCCGAGGCTTAAAACTCCACTAGCATAAATGCTAATAGCTCGAGTATAAGACTGCAAAATGGTCAACGGCTCATTGCAAAGTTGCAAATAAAAGGCTTTTTTGTCTGGCTGTACGACAGGAAACACATTAAAACACCAGAGAAAATCAGAATAACTTACATTTGAAGATGACTTCTCCGCTAAAAAAAGGTAAAGGAAAAAATTCTGCCTGCATTGCATCATGGGATTGCCTTAGTGGCTGAGGAAGCATTCAATGCTTCCTTAAAATCAGGTTAAAATAAGGTGCCTATGTAGGCAGCTCATTGGGTTTTGAGACACACCCATACTTTCTAAATAGCAGCTACTTTTTAAATACAGCGTTCAGTTTGTAGACTTCGTCAGCTCACATTTCTGTTGTTTATATAAAATCATTCTCTCCACTGTAGAGAACATTTAGACATTTAGTTATTAGTGACAATCCGATAACGAAGCATTCAAAGCAAGTCATAAATGTCAAAACACGACCAAACAATAAGGACAAAACCCACCTTTACATCAGTGCTAATTTCTACCAGTGTCTCTATGGATTTGTAACACTATGTTAGCCTCAAACTAACAGCAATTTGTAGAACATCTGATTTTAGAGTACACATGAAACTTCTTAAAGATGTTCCAAGTTTTACTTACGGTTTGTGACAAAAATGCGAACATACATTGTAGCTTATTCACTTGAAAGTTCCTACAACCTTCAGCAGGGCATTTTCTTTAGAAATCTTATTCCAGAGATGACTGCAGCACAACCGTAGGAAGTGAATGGGCCACATTTAAAAATGCAATAATAATAATAATAATAATAATAATAATAATAATAATAAAACTAAAACCTGCAAAAACCTGCACCAAATCTAATTATCCATCCATCCATTATATGCCGCTTAATCCCGCTAGTCTGGGTCACGGGGGAGCTGGAGCCAATCCCCCAAATCTAATTAATCAAGCCTATTTAGGGTTAGAGCTAGAGAAACCACTTAAGAGTTCTTTCTGTACTTTTGATATTCACATGTTCAAATACTATAATGTGGCACAATTTCCCAAAATAACAATATAATATTCACCACACTGCCCATGCCTCAAGCCAAAGATAGTTACACTACCGGTCAAAAGTTTAGGAACAGTGCCAGTCAAGAGTTTATATCTCTACCAAATAAACGTTTTAGTACGCTACCTGTCAAACAAATGCAGTGTACTGTAAAACAGCATGCAACTCATTATGCACACTATCAAAATCAGAGGTCATGCTTTTGTTCAGATAGAGTTCATAATCTGTAATTAATAATAATAGAATTTTTAAGTTACAAAACACAATGATAACAGTTTTTGGTATTAATATTACAAGAAAAGCCAACAATCATACTGTGTCACAATTAAGTAACTTCCTGTGTTTTTATATGTGCAGTAAATCTGAAAAAGCGTTTTTCTTTTGGGAATTATTTTGCCTTAGAACCAAAATGGCTTTTAGAAACTGTGTTTTGGGCCAAAATCATCCCTTATAACACATAAAACACTGACTCAGGCATCAGGCAAAGTAACCGTAATGACTTTGTGTAATAGGAGCTTTTATAGGCATTAAACTCTTGGGACATCTGGTTCACCACCACTGTGAAGACTGAAATTTGTGTTGGTTAGTTTCACCGGAATAGAGCACTCCACATCAAACCTCTCTGTAGGCTTTGTTCAAAATTGGTGGAAATCCCTCGACCCTAGATCTAACTTCATGCAAATGTCAGCTTCAACTCTAATGCATCATACATTATAAATCTAATTACTGCTGGATTGGTGGTAAGGAAGGAAGTAGACCTCCAGGGAGGGCTGTGACAATGACCGCAGTATTACAATAACACGGTCATTTGATACCTACTGTGAGCTCATTACTGCCATTACACCAATACATTTGTATGTATTTATTTATCTATTTTTGCTAGTGAAAGTTAATTCACCCCCATTTATTATGCTTGGCATCAGTTTACCAACAGGTCAAGCTGTGGGCAAGCTGAAGAAGGCTGTAACATTAGCTGAGATCTGTTTATGTACATGACTGACCGCCTTTCTCATGTATATTTTAAGCAACATTATCTACCGTGGCTTTCTGTCATTCCAATGTGGCTTAAATTTAACAGTAATGAAAAAGTGCTGAGTGAGTCACTGAGTATTTTACTGCTGTGGACTCCTAAAAGTTCCTGGGCACAATAACCTCCAAGGACTTGAAATGGGACTGCAACATCAGCACCATTATCAAGAGAGCTCAGTAGAGGCTGTACTTCCTGTGTCAGCTGAGACAGTTCAACCTGCCCAAGGAGCTAATGGTGCAGTTCTACACCGCCACCACAGAATCTGTCCTCACCGCATCCATCACAGTGTGGGGCAGCTCAGCCATCAAACACCACACCCACAGACTGCAGCGCATCATCAGGTCTGCAGAGAGAACCATCGGCGTGAAGTTACCCTCCCTACCGGACCTGCACACGGCCAGAACCAGGAAGCGGGCAGAGAACATCGTCCGTGATCCTTCACACCCTGGACATCACCTGTTCCAGTATCTTCCCTCAGGTCGGTGTTTCAGCCAGTTGAGAATCAAGACCTCCAGACTTCAGAGAAGCTTCTTCCCACACGCCAGTACACTCATGAACAGCGGAACATTAAAATACTACTTTCTGAATACAGTCTACTACATACATACATCTATATCCAGATGTTCTCTCACTCTTCTTTCTCTGTACAGTCTACTACATACATACATACATACATACATATCCAGATGTTCTCTCACTCTTCTTTCTCTGTACTGCACTTTTATCTATCTGATAGAGTCTCAGAACACTCTGTACAACCGTCTCAACCAGTGACTCTTCTTCTCTATATTTATATCTATTTAATTCAGTCTGCACTGTCCTTTACTGCTGCACTCAGCACTTTACTTTAAATATATAACTGCACATGTTAAGTTTACAGGTGTGTCTGGGCGTGTACATCACTCTCACTGAGTGTGTGTGTGTGTGTGTGTGTGTAAGAGGATGGTTAGGTTGGGTGTGTTTGTTACTTCTGTAATGTCAATTATCGGGCACTGTGAGCTACTGTGACCAAAAACAAATTCCTTGTATGTGTGAGCATACTTGGCAAATAAAGTCAGATTCTGATTCTAAAGACTTTTAGAATTTAAACTGTGTTTAAAGTGTGGACTGTTATCACTAAATGGTGTTCAATCCCCCAAGTGCTGTACCATTTACATTTACATTTACATTTATGGCATTTAGCAGACGCTCTTATCCAGAGCGACTTACAAAAGTGCTTAGTGTTCAGTCAGAGTATGACCCTCTATCTAGTACCAACGACTAAAGTCTTGATTGGAGGTTTCACATTTAACAAATATTCGCCTTTGCAACTCCACATCCCAACTGGCATGTGTACAAGTGTATTACTATTCATCTATTTAATCGCACTGTGATTTTTGTCCAATTACGCTTAATTATGATTTTGAACACTGGGATTTATAACAGTGGCAGCAAACCATATTACTCAACCAATAACCTGATCAACTCACTAGCCAATCACTTGGCAAAAGTAATGTCAACCAATCTGCAATCAGTAGCAGTAGTCAACCAATCTGTACTCAGTAGCAGTAATGTCAACCAATCTGCACTCAGTAGCAGTAGTCAACCAATCTGCACTCAGTAGCAGTAGTCAACCAATCTGCACTCAGTAGCAGTAATGTCAACCAATCTGCACTCAGTAGCAGTAGTCAACCAATCTGTACTCAGTAGCAGTAATGTCAACCAATCTGCAATCAGTAGCAGTAGTCAACCAATCTGTACTCAGTAGCAGTAATGTCAACCAATCTGCAATCAGTAGCAGTAGTCAACCAATCTGTACTCAGTAGCAGTAATGTCAACCAATCTGCAATCAGTAGCAGTAGTCAACCAATCTATACCCAATAGCAGTAATGTCAACTAATATGCCCTCAGTAGCAGTAATGTCAACCAATCTGTACACAGTAGCATTAATGTCAACAAATCTGCACTCAGTACAGTGTTAGCTCTCTGTGAGCTGTACGAGGTGCAAATGTATATTTTATGTATTTGGAGTTTATGTATGTTTGCTAAATGTAGGAACATGCAGAGTGCAGCTGTGGTCACGCCTGTTGCATGCAAAGACAGGAACTGCAAATCTGTAATGTGACTGTGACTGTAAGTGAAATTTAAGAATGCTGTAACTATATATTTACAGTCGTTTCTAAAACATGACTTTGTGTGACCTTCATGCAGAATTCGCATGCACAATGTTGTTCAGCGCTGTAATGCAGAGGAGGACAGAGAGAGAGAGTGAGCGAAAGAGAGAAAGAGAGATGCATTGATGAAGGAATGATTTATGGCAGCATAACACAGAGGGTAGAACAGAGGGAGAGAGGGAGTGTCTGGAGGAGGAGAAAAGATGGACAGAATGAGCTATGAAGAGAGACAGATTACCCCTTGTGATCGATTACTGCAGCGACATTATGTACACTAATGTGTAGGGGAGGGGGTTGAGCGAGAATGAGAAAAGTAGAGTGAAACAAAAGAAGAGGGAAACAGCAAAAGAAAGTAAGAAAAGGGAAGAAAGAAAGAAAGAAAGCAAGAAAAAGGAGGAAGAGGAGAAAAAAGAAATTAGAAAGAAAAAAACAACATGGGACGAGAAAGTGAGAGAAAGAATAAGATGACAGAAATAAAATGAGAAATCAGTAAAGAGAGAATAAGAAATGAAAGAGAACAAGAGCCTTGTTTATGCCTCCCTGTCTCCTGTTATCAGGGTGAATAAGATGAAAGAGAAAGTAAATGAGTGGGAAAATAAGATAAGACAGAGAGAGATGATAGGAAAAGAGAGGTAAAGACAGAATGTGTGAGAGAGAAAGAAAGAAAGATGAACATAAAGGGTAAGTGAGTTAAAAAGAGAAAAAAGATGGCAAAGAAAAAAGTAAGAGAATAAGACAAACAGAGAGAAAGAAACATGTAGAGAGGGAAAGAGAGAGAGAGAGAGAGAGAGGGAAGAAAGAGGAGGAAACATTAAATCACTAATGTAAGGCTCCCACATAAGTCTGCTGTAATCACATAATAAATGTGTAATAAAGTCTCTTGTTTAGAAACAGATATTAAAACAGTCGTTCGGTTATTTTAAACTCTGCAGACTGTAAATACACTGCTGAGCCTTGACACACTGTTGTAGGAAAGTTTGAAGATAACATGCTAAATCCATACATGCAGGGTGTTTAAGGCAAAATAGTCCAAAAAGAAAATTTAATTTTATATGTGTAGGTTTACTTGTGGGTTTGACAGTAAATTAAATGGCTAGATTTGTTCACAAATCCTGACTCTTGCTTCTATTTACCACCACTGTGAAGAAATCAGAAACTCTGAAAAACTGGTGGCATTCCTCTTTAAGGCAGTCAGGCTACTGAAAACAACAAATCTCTTTTACGCTGGAGACGCTGGACAGCCGTGCAAAATGTGCATAACATTTGCTGCCATGCTCTGGATGATGAGCTCAGTAAAACCCCCCGTGTTTACGATCAGCTCCCGAGCTCCAGGTGGCCACTGTGCTCTGTTACTGACCCTCTGACCTCCAGAGTTTGCTCTGCTGTGACACAGGAGTGTGTGTGAATGTGAGTGAGTGAGTGAGTGTGTGTGTGTGTGGCCGTAAAGCAAAGTGACTGAACTTAACATACAGTCCCAATACAAACGATGGCCTAAAGTGACAACCTGCCCAAAAAGAAAAAAACTAAACATTATTTACTCGCTTGTGAACATGCCTATTTGCCCTCTAAAGTGTTGCCGGTAGTGTCTACAGCTATATATTACTGTTTAATGACTAGGAAAACTACCTTTTTGAGAAAAAGCAATTGCTGTGCGATGGGAACTTTAAGGCTAGCTGCCTGAAATGTTTTGTTTTCCAATAGCTGGCAAATTCAATATATTTTGTTTGTGTAAAGCTGGCTGGGTGTTGTAGTGAGTGAGAACTTAAACATAAAGAAAGATACAAAATAGGGAATTGTGTTATATCGTTAAGCCAGAATACTTCTTTAAATCAGTCTAATATACATACAGAATAAATATTATCAATTGGCCATAAGATATCAATAAAATTGGAGCAGCTTCCAGCGTTTTTTTCCGACCTTTGCAAAACACCTGACTGGCAGAGGTGCACTGCCAGTCGGGCCACACTTGCCCAGCTAGCAGGCTGCTACGGATACTGAAGGCTAACTCAGAATGTGGCAGGTCCTTCTACTCCTTAGTGGCGGTGTGATTTATATATAACGCTACTGACTGGGAAAACCCAATAATCAGAACGCCTCGACTCCACGCGTTCACTAATTCGTGCTTTAGTGCTGCGAGTGCACATTGAGAGTGTCCATACTGTGTGCTAGCATTGGCTAAAGCTAGCATAGCTGCCTAAACAACACACCTGAAGCTGAAAATGAGTGAACACACTGCGCCAGGGGAAGAAGCTCAGACACTGCCAGCCTAGTCTACAGTCTACAGATACAGGTGAGTATCATCTTCACTCACGTGGAGCTGGTCAGGATCTGAAAAGACTGACGTTGCTCAGAAGATGGCAGTTTTCAGACTCTTTAAGAAAGCAGCCGTTAAAGATCATCCACAGCTAACCTATTTTATCATCTCCCAACAAACCACCACACAGAGTATGAAGAGTATGAACAGAGTCTGAGGAGTATGAACAGAGTCTGAGGAGTATGAACAGAGTCTGAGGAGTATGAACAGAGTCTGAGGAGTATGAACAGAGTCTGAGGAGTATGAACAGAGTCTGAGGAGTATGAACAGAGTCTGAGGAGTATGAACAGAGTCTGAGGAGTATGAAGAGCTACAGGAGTGCACTGTCCAAGACAAACCAAAACCAGCTAAGGTGTCTGGCAAAACACACACTCAGCAAACTTCAGCTACCCGTATCCCAGAGCAGAAGATAATGGATGGATGGATGGATATCACTCTCTATTAAGAAGACTTTTACAAATACATTTTTAAATAATGCAAAATACTGTTTATTATCCTTAGACAAAATCACAGAAAATATCGAGATATCATTGTCTGTTAATATTGCACAACCCTACTCCTCAGTGCTGTTTTGACTAACTCTGCCTTCACATGCTAGTCCTGTTTTCCACATGTGAAGTCAGAATTACAAGTTTGTCACCTTAAAGTGCTTCATTGTCAGAATAAAAGTGTGTTTTCCCACCAAATACTGCCACTGCATATTTAGCCATGAGCATTTTTACTGCTGCTTGTTATCCAAGTTCCCAGTCACTGACACCAATACACGCATATGGTATCACTACCAGCGCAGCACTAATAATTACTGCTGTGGGCCAGACAATCATGATAATGCTTTTACTTCCACTTAAACAGGTTATATATTTGAGGAAAGACTCTACTTTATACCAAAGTTTCACTTTTCTCTTTCAAATTTAGCTCATGTTGCCATTTTAGATTCACCTGTTTCTGTCATCCCTGCTTACCGGCTGTTCGCACTCATTTCACAGCTGTAGCATTTTAGTTTAACACCAAAAAGGGCCCAGAGCCTAAAAAACTTCAGTTCCTATACTGATTTCCACTGACTGTCATAGAAAAGCACTGTTAATGGAACAGAAGGCTTTGAAGCAGTCACATAAGCCATGCCCAGTGCCAGGCATCAGCTAGAGGCATATAAAACCCCCCCTACATTGGGCTGTGGAGCAGTCAAACTGGGATCTTTAGGGAGATGGAGCTCCATCCAACACCTTTGGGACGAGTGAGAATGATCCAGAAACTCACGAATGCTCAATTAAATCCTCAAAGCAAAGTTCCAACATCTAGTGTAAAGCATTCCCAGAAGAGCAGAGGCTGTTACCGCAGCAATGAGGCACAGCCACACTGTTAACACCCTTCATTTCAGAAGAAACCTTTGAACATGTGGACCCAAACTGAGTTGAAGGAATTTCCAGTGATGATTCAACACTGGCACTGCAATTTAAGACTAGGCTTAATCCTCGTCTGGGAAACCGTCCCGTAGTGTACTCTTACGTCTGCCTCAGCCATTATTTCACAGAGGTTTTATTTGGGCGTAGGCCGCTCTGCTAACTTCTTTTTGGCCATAAGTGTCAAGCTACACAAAATATCTGGGCTACAGGTGCACAAACAGTGCAGTAAAGCAAATATGTGGCTTATATCATCAGCCCAGTTTCAGGTAATCAAAGAAAGGCGACATCTGAAACCGCAGCTTTAATAAATCCAGTATAAAGGTGGGGCAGTGGGGCACTTCCCCGGATATCCACACAGACAGACAGACAGATGTAAACATAGTGCTATTCGCCATGCTGTGAAGGCTTTCCAACCTTTCTACACACACACACACACACACACACACACACACACACACACACACACACACACACACAGACACACACAGACACACACAGACACACACAGACACACACAGACACACACAGACACACACAGACACACACAGACACACACAGACACATACAGACACATACAGACGATCTGGCGCTGTTTCCCAGATCCGGATTAATAAAGACAGCACTGAAATGACAAACATGTTCCTTTATGTTTAAAGGGAACATCCACCCAATTTTTTTTATTTCAGCTTAAGGCGAACGTTGAGACGTAAACAAAGACTTGTAGAGTTGTCTAATGTGAACTCGATCACTAAAAAAACATATTGATCCCTTTACAGTGATGCCGATAGGAACCAGGGGTACCTGTTCATTTAATGTAACACTACTTTGCTTTACATTTTATTTGCCATACAAAACAAATCAGTTTGGGTTCCACTTACACTACGGCGTAAACGTCTGAGGCACCTAAACCGATTGTTCAAAAGCCTTTATCTTAGTAATACATGTATTTTCACCAGTATGAACAGCAGATATGATTAGAACAGATGTAAATAATCATACATACAATACAAAGTAACATGAATATCTTATTGTGAGAGAAGTAGATCAGATCTTGAGCTCCAGTTTGAAGAACAAAGTTAGGTTCCAGATTTCTCCTGGACGCCCCAGACATTGTATGAATGTGTTCAGTTCCTTCAGCAGCAATCTTGATTTAGCTTAATGAAGTACTGAGCAGTCAAAGCAGGTATTAGATGAGAACTGATAATAATACTGGGTTGTTTATAGAAGGAGAAGCTTGGAAAGGGTTAAATAAACACACTGACGTATGTAAAAGCACTACTTTTTAAATAATAAAGAGTTTGGTGGAGTAAATAAAAGCTGTAATACTACCTATCTGTAATAAAATAGCTTTTACAATATAATAATGTCCCCAAGTGCCTAAAATTTTGCCCAGTACTGTACACGCCCTGCATTGACCTCTACAGCGTTTTAGAAATATGCTATACAGCTCCTCAGGGGTTCTTCAAAGAAAGGGAACGGTTCTAGTTAAATAACGTTTCTCATACTGGAATTGTTCTTCTTGATGGAGAACATGTTGTATATGATTCTATGCAGATGGTTCTATATAGCTTTTTGTCACGGGCTTGACATCTTGACAACAGGAGAACCCTATCTGGGGCTTGGTTCTTCAGCTTATTGAAGAATGTGTTGCACATGGTTCTATAAAGGTGGTTCTATATAGTTTTTGTTATGAGCTTGATATCTTTACAACAGCAGAACCCTATTTGATGTGTTGCACATGGTTCTATATAATAACAACAACAACAACAACAACAGGACAAATAGCAAAACCAGTCATAGAGCTAGAATCGCGCTGAGGACCATAGACAACACAGTCTCCATCAAGCTGAAGAACCATTTCCAATGTGGTTCTAAACAGAACAGCTGCCTTGATCAAAGAACCCTTGAAGAACCATCTTTATTTCAGAGGTAATGACAATACAACACCAGGCAGTGCACTTACAGCCACAACAACTATCTGTGAAAGCTAGCTTTTAGAGGCTAGAAGTTTGGTTCCCATCACCGCCCCTGTGGACGACTCTGACTGGACAAAGTTCTCCAGACAGAGCGTCTCACTTCCTCCAAATGACTTTGTTTACATCTTATCGATTTAATTACAGACTGTTCTGTAGAATAGATTAAATTTCTCTTAAATGTATACCTACTCAAGTCCTTATTCGCCAGCGTCTTGTTCAAATACTTTCTCTGTTCCACCTTAAATCATGCAGCTGTTACTCAGGCGAGAGAATGTAACTGCTGCACCATTTAAGGTGGAACAGAGACATTCAAACAAGAAGCTGGCTTCAGCTTTATAACGAATCCCAACCTGAGGTGGCAGAATGTAACTATTTAAGGTGGAACGGAGAAATTCAAACAAGAAGCTGGCTTCAGCTTTATAATGATTGCCAGCCTGAGGTGCCATAATGTAACTGCTGCACTATTTAAGGTGGAACGGAGAAATACAAACAAGAAACTGACTCCAGCTTTATAACAAATCCCAACTTGAGGTGGCAGAATGTAAGTATTTAAGGTGGAACGGAGAAATACAAACAAGAAGCTGGCTTCAGCTTTACAATGAATGCCAGCCTGAGGTGGCAGAATGTGACTATTTAAGGTGGAACGGAGACATTCAAACAAGAAGCTGGCTTCAGCTTTATAATGAATGTAACTGTTGCGCCATTTAAGGTGGAACGGAGCTATACAAACAAGAAGCTGGCTTCAGCTTTATAACAAATCCCAACCTGAGGTGGCAGAATGTAAGTATTTAAGGTGGAACGGAGAAATTCAAACAAGAAGCTGGCTTCAGCTTTATAACGAATCCCAACCTGAGGTGGCAGAATGTAACTATTTAAGGTGGAACGGAGAAATACAAACAAGAAGCTGGCTTCAGCTTTACAATGAATGCCAGCCTGAGGTGCCATAATGTAACTGCTGCACTATTTAAGGTGGAACGAAGAAATACAAACAAGAAGCTGGCTTCAGCTTTATAACAAATCCCAACCTGAGGTGCCAGAATCTAACTATTTAAGGTGGAACGGAGAAATACAAACAAGAAGCTGGCTTCAGCTTCATAACAAATCCCAACCTGAGGTGCCAGAATCTAACTATTTAAGGTGGAACGGAGAAATACAAACAAGAAGCTGGCTTCAGCTTTATAATGATTGCCAGCCTGAGGTGTCATAATGTAACTGCTGCACTATTTAAGGTGGAACGAAGAAATACAAACAAGAAGCTGGCTTCAGCTTTATAACAAATCCCAACCTGAGGTGCCAGAATCTAACTATTTAAGGTGGAACGGAGAAATACAAACAAGAAGCTGGCTTCAGCTTCATAACAAATCCCAACCTGAGGTGGCATAATGTAACTATTTAAGGTGGAACGGAGAAATACAAACAAGAAGCTGGCTTCAGCTTTATAATGAATGCCAGCCTGAGGTGCCATAATGTAACTGCTGCACTATTTAAGGTGGAACGAAGAAATACAAACAAGAAGCTGACTCCAGCTTCATAACGAATCTGAGAACCGACCGACAAGCCCTGCAGCTGGGCAGAAAGCCGGCCTGGAGCACTTTAATTCTCAAAAATATCTGCATTATCCAGCTCTCCGCGCATGACCGGTTAAAAATAGTTAGCAAGTGTTGTCGTTACTTACCGAAAAGGCAAGCCGGAGCCTTCGGAGTCGTGACACCGGAGCAGAAAAGTTTTTTTTGTCCCTGTTTTAGTCCAAACTTCTTCGGTTAGCGTACAGCGAGCTGAGGGCAGGTACAGAATCCCAACGGTTTTTTTCTCGTGCGCAGGTTTAACCCTGACTAACCTTTAACCAGCGTGACTTAAACTACGGCACACGAAAGAAAGTCCGCTCGAACAAGTTTTAAGAGCCGAGGCTTTCCAACTCGTCCAAACGAAACCTTAAATGTTCCAAACCGAGCCACTTTTCTTTCTCCCGTAAACTCAGTACCGCTGAACTCGTACGCGGCTCCTGCTCTCCGTATTTCTCAATCAGAGCTCGAGCTTGGAGTCTTTTTTTTCTCCTCTACCAGGTGCTCATTTACATAACGCTCACCGGCCGCGTCCAATCACCGCACCCGGATCTGAATATTCAGGCAGCCCACCAATCGCTGGCGAGCATGGGGCGGACCCCGGCGTGCACTGGCAGCGGCTCTGTAAGCGATACTCGACGCCGAGAGAGAGAAAGAGTCATATTTTTAATAAAATGAGCGTATTAGAGACACAGTGACTGTATATTTCTGACAGGAGGCAGCCTTTTTGCCTCTAACTCTTTCGTTTGGTCGAGATTTGAGAGCATTTTCACAGAAAATGTGTGCCGAATTAAATAGTTGAGGATGTAAACAAAGTCCAATCCAAGCGAACTATTACAAGTGTTCACAAGTGGTGGTGATGGGAACCAGACGTCCAAAGCGTTTAAAGACTTTAAATTCTGCCTCATAAAGTGAAAGTTATTATATAAAGCAAATGTGTAAATGTAATGCCTGCTCCTAGACATTGTTTTATGATGAGAATTTGGTTGAAAACACTTGATTTTGGTCAAATCTATTCATGGTGGAGGAGTACATGCAGGACGTCGTAAGGACAGATAGTCTCCAGAGGAAATATATTATTATCATATCATGCTATCATATTTATTACTGCTTTAACATCAGCAGAATTAGGAACTGAAATTTTGTGCTGTAGACACCTGTTCCCATCACTGTCGCTATTGGCTGTGTTCACACTAGGGCTGTGTATGGGAAAAACCTGGCGATACAATATGTATCGTGATACAGCGGTCACTATTTAATATATTGCGATACACTGTGATATATTGCGATTTTTCAAATCCAACTATAAAAACACACCACTGGATGAACAGGTTTGCCAATACTTACAATAGCATTGCACCCTTGTGCTGCTTGTTAATGTTGGAGTGGAACTGAACATGGATTATAACACTGCCATCTAGTGGTCAGAGGTTTAAACACAACACACAACGGTCTGTGCATCAATACTGTGTTTTTGAGAATCGATACAGTTTCACTAAACATAACATCGCGATATTCAATATTTCAATGTTTTCTTACACCCCTAGTTCACACTGCAAGTAAATCGGATTGTTTCTGAAATCAGATGTTTTGAAACAACTGGACACACTAAGTGAGCAGATCAGATTTGTGCATCCAAACTATCTGGCCTAAATCCGATTTTTGCCATATCCAGATTATATACAGATTGGTAGTTTTGATAGTCTGGACAGCAAAAAAAAACAAAACATATTTGATGGTGGTTTGAAATGCATCTGTCTGGACACTCTGGACACTTCAGTAATATTTTAAAGTGTCTTTTGTGTCACTTTCAATGAGAAAAACAACAACAATGTCAAATTCAGATTGTTGGAACTGTTGGAATTGAAGAAGAGCACCAAAGAGTTGTGATCTGTGACTGATTGGAGGTTGAAATGATGCACCGCCGTCCATCCTCCATCTAGGTATACAAGTCACATCACCAGTGTTGTTACACAGTTACTAAGGCCTACAACATTTCCACAGCAAGCCACGCACAGAGGTTGGTGATGTCTGGACGTACAAATTCGATCTGATCACTCACAAATAACCTCAACAGACCTGATATGAGAAACAAATCTAATTGGCTTGCAGTCTGAACACAGTCTTTGAGCATCCAGACTGAGACACATCTGATTGGTATCGCAATTCATTTAAAAAAATCTGGTTCTGATTTGCATAAACAAATTCAGCGTGGTATTTTGCCATCCAGACTATCATAAATCAATGTGGATACACTTTGTATATGCCAGAAATCAGGTTTGGGCTGTCAGTCTAAACAAGGCCCAAGGCTGTGTTCACACCGTAGGGAAATTGGATTTGTTTCTCAAATCAGATCTTTGGATATGATGCTCCACACTGTTTTTTGCAGGTAACCAGATCAAGTTTGTGTATTCAGACATCACCCAACCTACCAGCATGGGTTGCTGTGATAATAACATACGATGAATATACCAAAAACCCATGTACACAGGTTGGTGATGTCTGGACACACAGCCCTGGAAATCCAATTTGAGTATCCAGACTGAGACGTATCTGTAAAAATCAGATAGGAATCCCAATACAAACCATCTGTAAATCTGGTTCTGATTAGCAAAAATCTGAACAAATCAGATCTTTTCATGTGACAGTCCACACCAAGTTTTTGCAGATCAGATTTGTATGATCAGACATCACCCAACGTATTTGCATGATTGTGACATATGTGCCAGGAACTACATAGCAAATCCCAGCACCTGGAGCACTCTGGATTTGTAATCAATCTGATTGGAATCGCATTTCAAACCACTTCCAAATGAGCTTTGGATCAGACTTACAAAATATCAGACTGTATGAGTTTTTTTTGCTATCCAGACCATCAAAAATCTATTTTGATACAATCAGTATATCAGTATAGAAATTCCCAAAATGGGATTTAGACAAGGCATTAGTTACCAACTGAAAAAGCTGGTCTGGCAGGGACAAAACCTTAAAAATTCAATCGTCCCTGTAATCCCTGGAAGTTTGTGGCAGGTTTTCAGGTTTGCTGTGATTGTGCGTCAAGTAATCTAGGTTAGCCTAGCCTATTCACGTGAGTGAGGTGATCCATTTATGCAGTCTTGAGGTAAAAAGTAAACCAAAGTGAAGCCTACCTGGAGATTTGGCCTTTGTTGTTAAAGAAAAAGAGCACGTTATTATAGAGCAAGCCTCTGTAACTGTATACAATTACCTCCCCCAGGCAGTAAAGACAGTGATTTAGGAGCTTCAGTGCTAACAGATAGCCTTGAGCTTTCAGCAGCAGTCGGAGGTGCTAGTGCTTGCGTGGGGCTGTGGTGGGATAGAGGATAAAAAGGGTAATGCTTCAAATGAAGTAAGCCTACACTAGGCTATGTTTCACAACCGAAAGAGGGGGGGAAACAGGGTGTGGCAGCCGTGTGTCAAAGTAAAGGAAAAAAAAGATGGGTGCAGGGGCAGGTAAAGGGAGAAACACGGGCTGTGCTTTCGATGCTCTCTTTAGCTTCAACTCACCACTTGCATAGTGTTTAGTCAGATTTTTAAATCAGAGCTTCTTTGGCTAGGCTAGTCTCATTGAGGCCATTATACAGAACTTTTTTTTTTAGAAGCGTACATACATTTTCGGATTTTAACTGCTTTGTTTGACTGTTTGAACCATTCTGTTTGTTTGCTGCTAGCTGTGTAGCCTTTAGCATGCTAACTAGTAAGCTAACAGTGTGTTCTGCCGTGTCACCAGCGTAGCTATTTCCACAACAGTGCCTCAACAGATCTGATTTAAGAAACAAATCCAGTTCACTTGCAGTCTAAACACGGCCTTGGAAATCCGATTTGCACATCCAGACTGAGACATATCTTAAAAAAAAAAAACACTTCAGAATATGGATCTGATTAGAAGAAATGCTGTGTTTACACTGCAGGGAAACTGGCTCTGTTTCTCAAATCACATCTCTTGATACAACTTTCCACATTGATTATAAGCACGTCACCAGATTGGATTTGTGACTTCACCAACCTATCCACATGGGATGCTGTGAACTACATAGCAAATCCCAGCACTTCCATTACTTTGGATTTGTGATCAGTCTGATTGGAATTCAAACCACATTTCAAACCACTTCCCATTGCAGTGCTTCAGATTTGCAAAATATGAGACTGTATGTAGTTTCTTGCTGCCCAGAATATCAAATATCAATCTGGATACAATGTGCCAAAATTGGATTTCGACCCTCAGTCTGATCAAGGTCTTAGTTCCCTGCTGAAAGGTTAGCTGGCAGCTTTCAGCTAACTAGTATGTTCGATCAGCAACAGTTTGTACGTAAAACCCATTCGTAGCAAATCAAATGTCACACATTTGTAAGTATTGTATTCCTATGCTAATGAGTTTTCTTCTCCATTTTGGGTTTGAAATTGGAAATGAGCAATGGTTTCTGGACTAGTTCTACTACTACTCCTCTGTGGAGATCGTTAAGAGCACCAAGTTCCTTGGTGTCCACCTAGCGGAGAACCTCACCTGGTCCCTGAACACCAGCTCTACAGCCAAGAAAGCCCAGCAGCGGCTCTACTTCCTCCGGAAGCTGAGAAAGGCCCGTCTCCCTCCACCCATCCTCACCCTCTTCTATAGGGGAACCATAGAGAGCATCCTAAGCAGCTGCATCACTGCCTGGTTTGGGACCTGCACAGCCTCCGACCGCAAGTCCCTCCAACGCATTGTGAGGACAGCTGAGAGGATCATCGGAGTCTCTCTCCCCTCCGTCTTGGACATTTACACCACCCGCTGCACCCGCAAAGCAACCAGCATTGTGGATGACCCCACCCACCCTTCACACAGACTGTTCTCCATCCTGCCATCAGGAAGAAGGTTTCGTTTCACTGTGACAATATTGAAATGACAATAAAACCCACTTGACTTGACTTGACTTGACTTGACTATAGCTCTCATTCAGGGTGGATTAGGTTTACCAGACGAGTTCTGGTGACGTAATTGTGTGTGAAGATTCGTATGGGATACAGGATCTCTGTAATTACCCCAAACAGCCAGGATTTAAACATCACTGAGTGGATGGTTAACAGGCTAGCATTATGCTAGTAAAGTGGCTACATTCAGCTTCCAAAATTCTGCCCAACAAGACATAGCAAAGCCTTGCCAGAGGTGCTTTACAGTTAGATTCCTTCTCATTGCAACTTCTTGTAAAAGGGTTATGAATTCCAGTAGTTTGGTCATGAACTTAGGGATTAAGGAATTGGGTCAAATCGAGCTCAGTCTTGGCTGTTATTAGCCTTGGGTTCAGGTCACACAAAAGAAAAACAGTGGCTCCATTCTCCGTTGCCTAGTTTTGTTCTCACGCTACCGAGATGTCGGTTTGAGCAAGAGTGTTATTATTACTGTGGGATCTCTGAGGTCAACAAATTATAGAAGACTAAAGTTGTGGAGGCAGCACAGTGGTGTAGTGGTGGATTCCCAGTTTGGGCTGTTCTGTGGAACTTGCATGTTCTACCCTTGCTTGAGTGGGTACTCTGCTTTCCTCTTACGGTCCAAAGAATGGCATGTTAGGTGGATTGGACATGTTGGCCATGGTGTACCGTGGCTTCATCCAGTGAGCCTGGGATTGGCTCCAGCCCCCTCCAACTAGCTGGATAAAGCGTGGACTTGGCACACCACCACCATGTCAGTGAGACTGATCCACCTGCCTAATAGTACCTGCTCTGAGCTGGTCCTGTGGGGGTCCTAACCATTACATAGCAGGGTAAAACGGGATAAACAATGTATGCAGCGAATCAGATTTTTAAAATGCTCTCTTTAGCTTTAACTTACCTCTTGTGTCACAACTGTTTATTATTATTTCAGTGAGAACTTCTTCGGCTAGTCTCACTGAGTCTCATTGAGGTGATTAGCTAGCCATTATGCAGAACCTATCTACATACGTTTCTGGTGGATAACTGATTTGTTTGACTCTAGCAAGCTAAAGGATTGTTCTGCATAACAGTCACCTCAACAGCTCCAACAAAGTTGTCTAGTTTTGTTATTACATTACAGTCGATTTGAGCAACACTACTGTGTCTGAGGGACCTCTCAGAGAGTTCAGCGAATTATGAAAGACTAAAACAGTGGGCTTGGCCGATTCACCCTGGATTAGAATCACAGATAATGTCAGTAATCACTCAAACTACAGCACCACCCCAGCTGAAACCAGTCCCTCATGAACAGGGCTATAGTCAACGCTGGTGTTCACTTATCCACTCGCTCCTCTGTGGGCTCACCTAACAAACCTCACCTGTGCTAATACAGTGATGGACAGCCTGTAAGACAGCATTAGGGATTCCCCTGAGGGGGAATAATGAGGCCGAGTCTACTAGGGCTTGTTAA
This sequence comes from Megaleporinus macrocephalus, assembly GCA_021613375.1. NCBI lineage: Eukaryota > Metazoa > Chordata > Actinopteri > Characiformes > Anostomidae > Megaleporinus > Megaleporinus macrocephalus. Next base: position 7,160,057 of record CM038705.1, read on the forward strand.
AAGCGGTATTAGAACGAACAGGCGGGAGGTGAAAGAAGGAGAAAGTGTTCAGAGCCTATGTGTTGATACTTGCCCAGCAGTTGTGAGGAGAGAGCAAACTGTAGCTGGTAGCCAGGCTAAACTAAAGGAGCCTGCGGTTGCTTGCCAACACCTACACACCTCTGGTTTCAGCCTAACATGATTGTGCTTGTGTTGGTGTGTTATGTCGGGGGCAGTGGTGCGGAGGGAAATTTTACAAAGCTATGTGTGGCTTATGTACTTTGAATCTGAGTTTGAATCTTTTTGCATTCCCACTAAAATACGTCAGCTACAAATTTTCACAGTAGATATTTCTAAAATTAATTTACTCTGAAGACTGGGTTATATGTGCTTGGTGGCTGTAGTTCTGAAGGGTGTATATAGCTTATAGTGAGGACTAGCCAGGCTAGACAGGCTACAATGCAGCCTCCACATTATAATATACAGGTAATATATAGATAAATATAGGTAATTTCAGACATTCAGCAGTCACTATATTTATTTTGATGCATACGAGTCATTGACATGACATGCATTTGTTTTCAACTCCATTTATTCCCTGAATATATATAGTTTATGCATATAATATCAATTATTTTAGCTTGTTTTCACCACCAGAAGTAAAAAAAAATGTCAATTTGTCCAACCATAGATGTTGATTAAGTGAACAATAATTTCAATTGAATTCTACATGAAAACAGTTTGGCATGATTTTATGTTGCACGTGTTGCTAAATTAGTAGAATAACTTTTAAAAATACTCAACTAGCTGAAAAACATCCACAGGTGTTTCCACCCTTCCACTGTGAGAAGATACCTCAATGCTATGGGTCTGGAAGGATGTGTAGCTGTTCAAGAAGCTCCTCACTGAGAAATGGAGATACAGACACACTATCTCAGAACAATGGACTGACCTCCCCAGTGTCCAGAACCTCAACATCACTGAATGGACTGACCAGCCCAGAGTCCAGAACCTCAACATCACTGAATAGACTGACCACCCCAGAGTCTAGACCCTCAACATCACAGAATGTACTGACCACCCCAGAGTCCAGAACCTCAACATCACTGAATGGTCTGACCACCCCAGAGTCCAGAACCTCAACATCACTAAATGGATTGACCACCCCAGAGTCTGGAACTCAACATGACTAAATGGACTGACCACCCCAGAGTCTGGAAACTAAACACCACTGAATGGACTGACCACCCCAGAGTCTGGAAACTCAACATGACTGAATGGACTGACCACCCCAGATACCAGAACCTCAACATCACTGAATAGACTAACCACCCCAAAGTCCAGAACCTCAACATCACTAGACAAACTGACCACCCCAGAGTCTAGACCCTCAACATCACTGAATGGACTGACCACCGAAGAGTCTGGAAACTAAACACCACTGAATGGACTGACCACCCCAGAGTCTGGAAACTCAACATCACTGAATGGACCGACCACCCCAGAGTCCAGAACCTCAACATCACTGAATGAACTGACCACCCCAGAGTCTAGACCCTCAACATCACAGAATGTACTGATCACCCCAGAGTCCAGAACCTCAACATCACTGAATGGACTGACCACCCCAGAGTCCAGACCCTCAACATCACTGAATGGACTGACCACCCCAGAGTCTAGACCCTCAACATCACAGAATGTACTGATCACCCCAGAGTCCAGAACCTCAACATCACTGAATGGACTGACCACCCCAGAGTCCAGAACCTCAACACCACTGAACGTGTTTGGGGTTGTTGGGATGGTGAAAAGCAGAAAATACTGAGGTGTAAAAAATATTTTGCACTAGAAGTACATGAAGTCGACCTCGCCTATGAGTTTTTTAACACTTTAAAGCCTGAAACATGAAATAATTGCCCAAAAATTCTGATTCTATCATAATGGATTGTTGATTAGACCTTTAATAAATAATAATAATTATTAATAATACAAAAAAATAAAACAATAATAGTATTAACTAGAAAAGTGCATTTTCAGAAGGAAACACAGGATGGTTGCGCATAAACAACAAATAGAGGAGTGTAGGTCAGAGGTTGAGGATCTGTACAGGCAGTTTGGATGATGTAGGTTAAACAAAATTGTAATGATTGGGTTTGGCCAAAAATGAATGGGATCCTAAGGGAGAAACAAGGAATGAATAAATGACAAATAGACGAGTTCCGGTCTGTGGATTAGTGCGTGGGGATCTATCCTGAGTGAGTACAGTTTGGAGGCTGTAGGTTAAATAAAACCATGAGGTTTGGGTGTGATAGAAATTTAATAGTACTCTATGGGGGAAAAAAGAGGGATGGAAAAAAACAACAAAAAGACGAGTGTGGGTCAAACCAACACTTCAGTTGTGGTCGGGGGTCCGCCGAGTCAGTGAAACAGTGTCTGTTGGTTGAGCAGAAGTTCAGTAGATTGGCGTGCACTTTTCCATCCTATTCATTCTCTATGGGAAAAAAAATCTGTTTTTTTCTGGAATCTGTGCATCCAATCAAAAAGCTTTATACAAGCCCAAATTATACAATCAGACCAGACAATCTGAAGTTGGAACACTAATAACAACACTAATAACAACACTAATAAAACACTAATAAAACACTAATAAAAACGCTAATAACAACACTAATAAAAACACTAATAACAACACTAATAAAACACTAATAACAACACTAATAAAACACTAATAACAACAATAATAAAACACTAATAATAACAATAATAAAAACACTAATAACATGAATAAAAACACTAATAATAACACTAAAAACACTAATAATAACACTAATAAAAACACTAATAATAACACTCATAATAACACCAATAATAACACTAATAGAAACACTAATAATAACACTAATAGAAACACTAATAATAACAATAATAATAACATTAATAATAACACTAATAAAAACACTAATAACAACACTAATAAAACACTAATAATAACAATAATTAAACACTAATAATAACATGAATAAAAACACTAATAATAACACTAAAAACACTAATAATAACACTAATAAAAACACTAATAATAACACTCATAACACCAATAATAACACTAATAACAACAATAATAATAACACTAATAGAAACACTAATAATAACAATAATAATAACATTAATAATAACACTAATAAAAACACTAATAATAACACTAATAACAACACTAATAATAACACTAATAAAAACACTAATAAAACACTAATAATAACACTAATAATAACATTAATAATAAAACTAATAACAACACTAATAATAACATTAATAATAAAACTAATAATAACACTAATAATAACATTAATAATAACATTAATAATAAAACTAATAATAACACTAATAACATTAATAATAAAACTAATAAAAACACTAATAATAACTTTAATAATAAAACTAATAATAACACTAATAATAACATTAATAATAACATAATAATAACATTAATAATAAAACTAATAATAACACTAATAATAACACTCTTCAGCCAAATGGAGGACTGACGATCAGGGCCTCCTCGACTGACACCAACCAGCTCTCCTGTCCATTCATGCCATTGGCTATACCCTCAACCGCATCACTGTGTCAGCCAGATATACCAGCATTGAGATAAGATGGGACTGCCTCAGTCAGAGACTGCCTCAGTCAGAGACTGCCTCAGTCAGAGACTGCCTCTACCTGTACAGTTTCTGAAGCTTTTACCATCCAGACTTCAAACAGAGACTCTCTCAGCTTTTATTCTGAACTGGGCTTAATACACTGTAAATACTGTTTGACTAGAAGAGGACGGGTCTCCATTGGAGAGTCTTGGTTCCTTGGTTTCTTCCTCCAGTCTTGAGGGAGGTTTTCTTGCCACTGCCGCCTCTGGCTGGCTCACTGGGGGGATACATGCTGTGACTTCATGATTTTTTAAACTTCTGTAAAGCTACTTTGTGAGAACACTGTTGTAAAAAGTGCTACACAAATAAACTTGACTCGACTTTGCCTGTATGAGTTTTGTGTTGTATCTTATTTGGTACATCTGGAATTTTTAGCAGTGATAACAAATGAAAACATTCAGAACACAATGGGTCTGTCTCAAACCCTAGTGAGTGTCTAAGTAGGCTGTCTAGGTAGGCAGCTGTGTAAGTAGCAGCGTTCTCTCCTCATACAACAGATTACTGAGACGCTCTAGTTAGACAGAGACTGCGTCACGGCTTGTTTCCGTCCACTGCAGCACGAGACCGGTGGTTTAGCTGGTCGCTAAGCTACCGGCCGGTATCCAAAACAATAGCCCGAGGCTTAAAAATCTGCTAGCATAAATGCTAATGGCTCGAGTATAAAAGTGTAAATGGTGAAGGACTCGTTACAGAGTTGATAATAAAATACTGTTTTGTGTGATTATATGACCAGAAACACATTAAAACTCCAGAGAGAATCAAAATAACTCACATTTTAAAACCACTTCACTGCTCGTAGATTAGCCTGTGTTGCATCATGGGACTGTCTTAGCGGCTGAGGAAGCGTTCGATGCTTCCTTATGCTGCCTATGTAGGGAGCTAACTAGGTTTTGAGACACACCCTATGTTTTAACTCTTTATACTCTGAGATTATTTAAAATGTTGAGTCATTTCTAGCATAGAAAAGAACATGTTTTTAAATTGTACACAGTGTTTACACATTCTGTATCTACTACAGTCTTTGGTTCTCCACTAAGTTTGGGTTAGTGAGTAAAGCTCAGGTGAACATCAGGGCTTTTAGGAAAACAATGATATAACAGTGATGACTTACAGGGATCCACTTGGTATTAAAGGGTTAAGCACTTGGCTGAATTAAAAACCCCAGACTAAGTTTGTTAAGAGGCCGTTATTGAAGTCCTGGTGTGGATTTTAAGGCGTGTCAGAAAACAGAAAACTCTCTGTCTTCCTGTGGAGCTGTGCTCTCTTTAGCTGTAGCTACATTTCGTTAGCAGTCAGTGCTCAGGCCTGCGAGACTCAAACAAACACACAGCGAGCACGTGTTTAATGGTTACAGGCTCTGACCCAAATTCAGCTGGAGCCTCTTTATGGCTGCTAATTCCTCCGCCTTCCCCATTGTTCTCTTTCTGTTGGGCTGGTTCAGCTTTATTGCTGTACTTGTGTGGTTAATAACGCTGAGATTAAACAAGTCTTCTGTTCAGTTGGGGGCTTTTCAGGATAGAGTGTTGGCATTCCTGAACGCTGACTATCGGCATCAGAAAAGATCCAGTGTCAATCACGGGCTGGAATTTAAAGCCACAGTGTTGTGAAAATCAACCCGGGAGCTGTGAGGCTAATGGTAGTTAATGGAACTTGTTAACATCCATGCCTATATCATCACACACATAGTCAGCTTTGAATTGTTGTAGCCCCTGATTTAGACATGTTTGATGCCTTAAGTTTGCTTCCTGAGTTTTGCACTGGAGCTACAAGGCTAACGTAGCTAAGCAATGGAAGCTTATAAAGCCATCTGTTAGCATAGCATAAACTTTATGCTTTAGGTCATCACACATTTATAGTTGATGGACAAACTTATTGGCTTAAGTTTTGCACTGGAGCTACAAAGCTAACTAAGTAACAGAAGTTTACATGGATATCTGTTAGCATTGCATCACCTGTATACTTAAATTATCACACCTAAATAGCTTATCTGCTAGCATGGCATAAACTTTTTGCTTAAATCATCACACACTTTCCTCAAGAACCTTAAGTTCTTGAAGCCCTGACATGGACATATTTGTTGCACTAAGTTTGCTTATTTAGGATGTATTGGAGCTATGAGGCTAATATAATAGAAACGTATGGTGCTATCTGTTAGCACTGCATAAACTGTGTGCATGTAAGTCATCACACGTGCCTGAAACTGCTTTGATTGGTTGTAGCCCTGTGTTACACTGTTATACTGGAGCTACAAAGCTAACATAACTAAGTAACAGAAGTTTATATGGACATCTGTTAGCCTTGCATCACCTGTATACTTAAATTATCACACCTAAATAGCTTATCTGCTAGCATGGCATAAACGTTTTGCTTAAATCATCACACACTTTCCTCAAAACTGCTTTAAGTTCTTGTAGCCCTGACATGGACATATTTGTTGCACTAAGTTTGCTTCTTTAGGATGTACTGGAGCTATGAGGCGAATATAATAGAAATGTATGGTGCTATCTGTTAGCATTGCATAAACTGTGTGCATGTAAGTCATCACACGTGCCTGAAACTGCTTTGATTGGTTGTAGCCCTGAAATAGACATGTGTTGCCCTGTTTGTTTCTTTAGTTTTGCACTGGAGCTACAAGGCTAACGTAGCTAAGCAATGGAAGCTTATAAAGCCATCTGCTAGCATCACATAAACTTTATGCTTAGGTCATCACACATTTATAGTTGATGTGATGTGTGCCCTGATGTGGACATACTTATTTCCTTAAGTTTGGTTCTTTAGTTTTATACTGGAGCTACAAAGCTAACGTAACTAAGTAACAGAAGTTTACATGGACATCTGTTAGCATTGCATCACCTGTATACTTAAATTATCACACCTAAATAGCTTATCTGCTAGCATAGCATAACTTTTTCTTAAATCATCACACACTTTCCTTAAAACTGCTTTGAATTCTTGTAGCCCTGATATGGACATATTTGTTGCATTAAGTTTCCTTTTTTAGTTTTGCACTGGAGCTACGAGGCCAATATAATAGAAACGTATGGTGCTATCTGTTAGCATTGCATAAACTGTGCGCATGTAAGTCATCACACGTGCCTGAAACTGCTTTGATTGGTTGTAGCCCTGAAATAGACATATGTGTTGCCCTGTTTGCTTTTTTAGTTTTGCACTGGAGCTACAAGGCTAACGTAGCGAAGTAATGGCAGTTTACAAGGTCATCTGCTAGCATCACATAAACTTTTTGCTTAAATCATCACACACTTTCCTCAAAACTGCTTTGAATTCTTGTAGCTCTGATATGGACATATAACTGCTTTGATTGGTTGTAGCCCTGAAATAGACCTGTGTTGCCCTGTTTGCTCCTTAAGTGCTGCATTAAGATAATATAGAAGCTTCTTTAGTTTTACATTGACGCTACAAAGCTAACATAGCGAAGTAATGGAATTCATATGGTCAAATTTGCTTAAATCATCACACATTTTCCTCAGAACAGCTTTGAATGGTTGTAGCCCTGAAATAAACATATGTGTTGCCCTGTTTGCTCCTTTAGTTTTGCACTGGAGCTACGAGGCTAAGGTAGCTAAGTAACACCTGTATACTTAAATTATCACACCTAAATAGCTTTGAATTGTTGCAGCCCTAATGTAGACATATTTGTTGCCTTAAGTTTCCTTCTTTAGTTTTATACTGGAGCTATGAGGCTAACATAGCTAACTAATAGCAGCATATAGCGCTGTTTGCTAGCATTGCATAAAAAGTATGCCTAGTCATCATACATTTTCCTCAGAGCTGCTTTAAATGGTTGTAGCCCTGAAATAGACATATGTGTTGACCTGTTTACTTCTTTAGTGCTGCATTAAGATAATGTAGATAAGTTATGGAATTTATATGGTCATTTTTGCTGAAATCATCACACATTTCCTTTGAATGGTTGTAGCCCTGAAATACACATGTTGCCATTTTTGCCTCTTTAGTTTTGCATTGACACTACAAAGCTAACATAGCAGAGTAATAGAATTTATATGGTAATTTTTGCTTAAATCATCACACATTTTCCTTAGAACAGCTTTGAATGGTTGTAGCCCTGAAATAGACAAATGTGTTGCCCTGTTTCCTTCTTTAGTTTCGCACTGGAGCTACAAGGTTAACGTAGCAAAGTAATGGAAGTTTATATAATTACCTGCTAGCACCACATCACCTTTTTGCTTAAATCATCACACATGTACATCCAAAACAACTTTGAATGGTTGTAGCCCTGAAATAGACATATGTGTTGCCCTGTTTACTTCTTTAGTGCTGTATTAAGATAATGTAGATTAGTTATGGAAGTTTATATGATCATTTTTGCTAAAATCATCACACATTTCTTTTGATTGGTTGTAGTTCTGAAATACATGTGTTGCCATGTTTGCTTCTTTAGTTTTGCATTGATGCTACAAAGCTAACATAGCAAAGTAATGGAATTTATATGGTAATTTTTGCTGAAATCATCACACATTTCCTTTGAATGGTTGTAGCCCTGAAATACACATGTTGCCATGTTTGCTTCTTTAGTTACAAAGCTAAACATAGCGAAGTAATACAATTTATGTGGTCATTTTTGCTTAAATCATCACACATTTTCCTCAGAACAGCTTTGAATGGTTGTAGCCCTGAAATAGACAAATGTGTTGCCCTGTTTCCTTCTTTAGTTTCGCACTGGAGCTACAAGGTTAACGTAGCAAAGTAATGGCAGTTTATATAATTACCTGCTAGCACCACATCACCTTTTTGCTTAAATCATCACACATGTACATCCAAAACAACTTTGAATGGTTGTAGCCCTGAAATAGACATATGTGTTGCCCTGTTTACTTCTTTAGTGCTGCATTAAGATAATGTAGATTAGTTATGGAAGTTTATATGATCATTTTTGCTAAAATCATCACACATTTCTTTTGATTGGTTGTAGTTCTGAAATACATGTGTTGCCATGTTTGCTTCTTTAGTTTTGCATTGATGCTACAAAGCTAACATAGCAAAGTAATGGAATTTATATGGTAATTTTTGCTGAAATCATCACACATTTCCTTTGAATGGTTGTAGCCCTGAAATACACATGTTGCCATGTTTGCTTCTTTAGTTACAAAGCTAAACATAGCGAAGTAATACAATTTATGTGGTCATTTTTGCTTAAATCATCACACATTTTCCTCAGAACA
>CM038705.1:7178937-7186437 GCA_021613375.1 Megaleporinus macrocephalus
CTCTCTCTTCCTCTCTCTATCTTTATCTTTCACTTCCTCTCTCTCTATCTTTATCTCTCTCACCTTCTCACTCCCTCTGTCTCTTTCTCTCTCACTCCCTCTACATCTCTCTTCCTCTTCCTATCTTTATCTCTCTCTCACTCCCTCTTCCTCTATCTTTATCTTTCACTTTTTCACTCCCTCTACATCTCTCTTCCTCTCTATTTTTATTTCTCTCTTTCTCACTCCTTCTTCCTCTCTATCTTTATCTCTCTCTTTCTCACTCCCTCTTCCTCTCTCTATCTTTATCTCTTTCTCACTCCTTCTTCCTTTCTCTATCTTTCTTTCTCACTCTCTCTTCCTCTTTTATCTTTATCTCTCTCTTTCTCACTCTGTCTTCCTTTCTCTATCTTTCTCACTCCCTCTATATCTCTCTTTCTCACTCTCTCTTCCTCTCTCTCTATCTTTATCTCTCTTTCTCACTCACTCTCTCTTCCTCTCTATCTGTATCTCTTTCTCACTCTCTCTTCCTCTCTCTATCTTTCTTTCTCACTCTCTCTTCCTCTTTCTATCTGTATCTCTCTCTTTCTCACTCCGTCTTCCTCTCTCTATCTTTCTCTTTCTCACTCTCTTTTCCTCTCTCTCTCTATCTTTAGGTCTCTCTTTCGCACTCTTTCTTCCTCTCTCTCTATTTTATCCCTCTCATTCTCACTCCCTCTACATCTCTCTATCTGTTTTTATCTCATTGTTGATCTATTGCTCTCTCTCATTTTCTCACTCCTCCACATCTCTCTCCCCCATCCCTCTTGCTGCCTCACCCCTACATCTCCTCCCCGTTCTTTCTATCTCTCTCTCTCTCTATCTCTCTCTGGGTCTGTACCTGTCCACTAGAACTGATAAGCCATAAACCGTGTTTGTAGGCCAGGTAGGGTCTGAAAGGACGTGAGTTTAAGGGTCCGCTGTGACTGTCCGTCCACTCCGCTCTTCAAATGGCCGTTACACCCTCCGCTCACACAGCTGTCGAGGGGCAGCCTGATCGCTATCAGAATGTCAAGCCTGCAGAATGTTGGGAACTGACACAAACTCACATTCCAGTCATTCCCCCTGCTGAAGCACCCGGCCTACCCCCCCGCCCACCCCCCCATCCATTCAACCTATGGCTCACCCTCCCAAGTGCTCAATGTCATGGCCCCCCACACTCCCACTTCCCACCAACACACACATACAGTGTCAGGATGTGAGGTCACATGCCCCATACTGAACATTTATACGTAAGCACTATATGTAATAATAATACTAATCTAATAATACTAATCATCACAATAATAATACCAATAATCACAATAATAATACCAATAATCACAATAATAATACTAATCATCACAATAATAATACCAATAATCACAATAATAATACTAATAATCACAATAATAATACTAATCATCACAATAATAATACCAATAATCACAATAATAATACTAATCATCACAATAATAATACCAATAATCACAATAATAATACTAATAATCACAATAATACTAATCATCACAATAATAATACTAATCTAATAATACTAATAATCACAATAATACTAATCATCACAATAATAATACTAATCATCACAATAATAATACTAATCATCACAATAATAATACCAATAATCACAATAATAATACTAATAATCACAATAATACTAATCATCACAATAATAATACTAATCTAATAATACTAATAATCACAATAATACTAATCATCACAATAATAATACTAATCATCACAATAATAATACTAATCATCACAATAATAATACTAATCTAATAATACTAATCATCACAATAATAATACCAATAATCACAATAATAATACCAATAATCACAATAATAATACTAATCATCACAATAATAATACCAATAATCACAATAATAATACTAATCATCACAATAATAATACTAATCTAATAATACTAATCATCACAATAATAATACTAATCATCACAATAATAATACTAATCATCACAATAATACTAATCATCACAATAATAATACTAATCATCACAATAATAATACTATTCATCACAATAATAATACCAATAATCACAATAATACTAATCATCACAATAATAATACTAATCATCACAATAATAATACTATTCATCACAATAATAATACTAATAATCACAATAATAATACCAATAATCACAATAATAATACTAATAATCACAATAATACTAATCATCACAATAATACTTATCATCACAATAATAATACTAATCATCACAATAATAATACTAATCATCACAATAATAATACCAATAATCACAATAATACTAATCATCACAATAATAATACTAATCATCACAATAATAATACTATTCATCACAATAATAATACTAATCATCACAATAATAATACTAATCATCACAATAATAATACCAATAATCACAATAATAATACTAATCATCACAACAATAATACTAATCATCACAATAATACTAATCATCACAATAATAATACTAATCATCACAATAATAATACCAATAATCACAATAATAATACTAATCATCACAATAGTAATACCAATAATCACAATAATAATACTAATAATCACAATAATAATACTAATAACCACAATAATACTAATCATCACAATAATAATACCAATAATCACAATAATAATACTAATCATCACAATAATAATACCAATCATCACAATAATAATACCAATAATCACAATAATAATACTAATCATCACAATAATAATACCAATAATCACAATAATAATACTAATAATCACAATAATAATACTAATCATCACAATAATAATACCAATAATCACAATAATAATACTAATCATCACAATTATATTACTAATCATCACAATACTAATACTAATCTAATGATACTAATCATCACAATATTCTTACTAATCATTACAATAATAGTACTAATCATCACAATAATAATAATCTAATAATACTAATCATCACAATAATAATACTAATCTAATAATACTAATCATCACAATAATAATACTAGTCATCACTATAATAATACTAATCATCACAATAATAGTACTAATCACCACAATAATAATAATCTAATAATACTAATCATCACAATAATAATACTAGTCATCACTATAATAATACTAATCATCACAATGATAATACTAATCATCACAATAATAATACTAATCATTACAATGATAATACTAATCTAATAATACTAATCATCACAATAATAATACTAATCATCACAATGATAATACTAATCTAATAATACTAATCATCACAATAATAATACTAATCTAATAATAGTAATCATCACAATAATAATACTAATAATCACAATGATAATACTAATCTAATAATACTAATCATCACAATAATAATACTAATCATCACAATGATAATACTAATCTAATAATACTAATCATCACAATAATAATACTAATAATCACAATAATAATACTAATAATCACAATAATAATACTAATAATCACAATAATAATACTAATCATCACAATGATAATACTAATCTAATAATACTAATCATCACAATAATAATACTAATAATCACAATAATAATACTAATCATCACAATAATAATACTAATCATCACAATAATAATACTAATCTAATAATACTAATCATCACAATAATCATACTAATCATCACAATAATAGTACTAATCATCACAATAATAATAATCTAATAATACTAATCATCACAATAATAATACTAATCATCACTATAATAATACTAATCATCACAATGATAATACTAATCATCACAATAATAATACTAATCATTACAATGATAATACTAATCTAATAATACTAATCATCACAATGATAATACTAATCTAATAATACTAATCATCACAATGATAATACTAATCTAATAATACTAATCATCACAATAATAATACTAATAATCACAATAATAATACTAATCATCACAATGATAATACTAATCTAATAATACTAATCATCACAATAATAATACTAATAATCACAATAATAATACTAATCATCACAATGATAATAATAATAATCACAATAATAATACTAATCATCACAATGATAATACTTATCTAATAATACTAATCATCACAATAAAAATACTAATAATCACAATGTATCAAGGGCGTAAAATTAGCATGGACTGAAGCAACGTGTCCCCACCAATATCCAGCGATCACTGAATTGTCCCCAACAATAATTTGATTCCCTCCAAAAAAGACCCCGATCAGTCTCATTGACCTAGAGGTACAGAAAGGGTTAAATCACGTTCTCTACTCGAGTCCTACCTCCCCGTAACTCATATGTCCAGTGTGACTGGCTGTGTCTCTCCCTGCTGTCTCGTGAGACTCTATAGCTCTTTTTGGTTGTTAGCGGCACAAAAACTGGAAGGAAAGCTTTCCAGTCATATGAGACTCACTGTGTAAGACTCAGGTGCAGCGTGGGAAACACATGGGTGTCAGAAGTGAGTGAGGATGGCAGCAAAGAAGAAGAAGGTGGACACTGGAGGCTTTTATGCACTATGCTCCTCAGAACTTGGCGTAGGTGAGTAGAAGATATTAAATTGCCCTCAGGTGGTGTGTGTGTGTGTACGAACATGTATGAATGTGTGTCTTCTCTGTGATGGACTGGTGAACTACCCGAGGCGTTTCCTGCCTTCCGCTCCATGAACGCTAGGATAACATCCTCCATGGACTGAGAATCGTCCACCAACATCTAGTCAGCAGTGTCCACTGATGAAGAACTAGAGGAACACAAACTGTGCAGCAGCAGATGAGCTACTGTCTCTGACTTTACATCTACAAGGTGGACCAGCAAGTAGTAGGAGTGAGTGGACACAGTGTTTAAACGTCTGATCCACTCACACCAGCACAACACACACTAACACACCACCACCATGTCAGTGTCACTGCAGAGCTGAGAATGATACAACACCCAAATCCCAAATAGTACCTACTCCGTGCTGGTTTTGTGGGGGTTGGGGTTCTTGATAATATATATATATATATATTCATGATGAGTAGATCAAACATTGAGAAATAACTGCAGCTATATGCAAGTATCTGTATGTATAATATAATAATATAATAATATGTAATAATATTATAAACATATGTAGCCTTTGTAGTGCTGTTACATAATTAGAATTTTCTAGATTTTCTAGATCTCTCTCTCTCTCTCTCTCTCTCTCTCTCTCTCTCTCTCTCGATCACACATACTGCTGAGGAGTGTGTGGGGTGTTGTGTTTCAGAAAGGCATGCGGTCTCTGGAGCGGTGGGGTTACAGAGAGCCTTTCTGACTGAAGAGCCCCCCGAGGTGTAAAAGACACTGAGATGATTCAGGACCTTCTGAAGGATGAGTGTGTGTGTGAGAGAGAAATGAGATCACTAACACTCGTCTGGGATCCGGAGGTACTTTGTGACTTTGGGCTTTGTTCAGGTGTGTGTGTGTGTGTGTGTGTGTGTAATAGAGACAGAAGGACAGACGAGCCCGGAGGAAAGCGCTAAGCTCTGCTGCCTTCACGCTTATTTTCATTACATTATTGGATTCAGTTTGTATTCGGGATGTTAATTTGATTCGAACTTCTTTCTGGATATGAATGTTTTATTTGATGCTACTCGCTTCATTCGTTTTATTCGAGTTTTTCGGAGATTTTAGAACAGTCCAGAGCTCATGTTGCTAATGAGGAGCTTACACTCTGTATCAGAATGCCTGTATCTGCAACAGTGATTGTAACCAGCGATTCAAACTTTTGAACAGGTGCATATCAGCTGCTCTCCAGGCTGCTTTCTAGAGGGTGGAAGGCCGATCCTTGGAATACAGCTGAGAAAAGCAGCCCTCGTTCCCGTCTCAGCCGCAACAGCCCTTTTGTCCTGCTATTACTGCTGCTGCTGTGAAACGGAACGTCCAGGACCAACACCAGCTCAGTCAAGGAGCAGTAGAACACACAAACTCTATCATCTCTCCTCTGCTCAGTCACTCACTTCAACATCAGCACTGTGCCTGATGGGGCTACACTTGACGATTAATTTCTTAATCGATTAATCTAAGAACTAATTTTTAGATTACTCTAATGTGAGTGTGGAATTCTAGCCTTCTAGACTTATTATATTAAAGCGTACCTTAAACGCAGGTGATCTATAAATGGTTAAAGACTAAGAGTCTACGCTCTGACTCGACTTTTAGAGGCACAAATGACGCATAGCCTACACGCCTCACACACAAGAACTCGGACAGTTAGTGGACTATATATTTTAACAGAGAGATGTTTGAGAAGCAACTCTGTGTGTTTTAAAGCTCCACGGTATCTAGAACAGTCTTAGGTTCTACACTGGACGATTAAGAAACGTTTAACAATGAGACTTTTCAAGAGACTCTACTGAAAGAAACATGTTACACGTGTTAATAATCTATAAATAATCTATAAGATAAGATAAACAGGTAAACAGGTGCTGTCCTGCTGCTGTGTTGATGAAGCTCTACGGGATGTTTGATCTTCAAGGTCTTGTGTATAGCAGTTGTACTGTTGTGATCATCTCCACTGTGCAGAGCTGACAGAGCACCACACTGTTGTGTTTCTGTGTGAAACACTCTCAAAACTTTAGATGCACGTTAGCGATTGATTGTAGCTGCAGCTTGTGCTCCGGATAAATCCATGCTTTCAGTAGGCGCGGCATCTTTGCAAGGCATCAGCGTACGTTATGCTAATCAATGTTATTTCATAATTGATTACATTGATTACGATGACGTGTCGCCCCCAGCTCTAGGGCCTGAAGTGCTTTAGGAAATGTGTCAAGCAGCAGCACATGAGACTAAGATCACTATGTGCAACGCCAAGTGTCGGCTGGAGTGGTGTAAAGCTATGCCACTGGAGTCTGGAACGGTGTAAAGCTCCACCACTGGACTCTGGAGTGGTGGAAACAAAGTATAGAACTGGATGAAGAATGGAGTGAAGAATCATACTTCACTATCTGACGGATGGATCTGGGATTGGAGGATGAATCCAGGTAAAGTTTGGTGGAGGAGGGGCTGTCCAGTAAAGAGTGATGTTAATGCTTTGTTTTTCCAACAGTTTAGGAAGGAACTCTTTCCTGTTCCAGCATGACTGTCCTTGTGCAGCTCCATAAAGGTCTAGTTTGAGGAGCCTGATGGCCTGGAACTTGGAGTGGCTTTGTGAGAAGAAACCTGAGGGCTGGTAGAGTTTTGTTGAGTCCGTTGTCGTGGTTGGTGTTTGGGGAGCTCAGCAGCCGAGTTTAGCCGTTTGACCCGGAGGCTTTTCCAGAGAGGTGAAGGTGTCAGAGGTTGCGGGGTCAGTGTGCACTGCGGGGCCTGGTGGCTGGGTGGGGGTCAGCCTCTCCACTTCGCCTACGGGCAAGAGAAATGTGCTGGTCAGTGCTTTCACGTAGATGGGCAATGCAGACGACGCTGTGGGCCATTGCACCCTAGTCAGCTCTTAGTAAAGGATACTAAGGATTGAATGGGAGGACAAATCAACACTTG
>CM038705.1:7191437-7263937 GCA_021613375.1 Megaleporinus macrocephalus
GTCGTGGGGGCTTTGGTGGATGTGTGCCATTGCAATGCAGTGAGAGCTCAAACTAAATATATGCACTGACACACAGACTCAGACTTCTCCAACAGGGGGAGAGTAAACACACACACACACACACACACACACACACACACACACGGCTTGCATCACTACAGTCAACTAGTATTACGCCTATCCCCAAAACCTAATCCTAACATTAAACTCAGTGTCCCGCAGACAGCCTCTTCACTCTGTTAGGGTTTCCAAATTACACAAATCTAAATTTGTGGTGAAAGCGTCCTCACATGTCATCATTGTGAGGACATGGGGTCCTCAAATACTGTTAAAACAAATACAAACACACACACACAACGTTATATACGCTATATATTGAGTCTGCTGGACATCGGTATGTGGGTTATCCAGCATGGCCATGCTGCTTGGCCAGTTAAACCAGGACTGGACCAGCACCGGGCTAGCATAAACCAGCCTAGACTAAAATTAAATATGAGAATCTCTATGTTTTATGACTCATTACATGAAATGGCTTCTAAAAATATGTGGTGGATCCAGCACGTGGTCTAGTGAGGACCAACAAAACGTCCACACTCTGATCATTTAGTGAATTCATGGTCCTCGTAGTGTAGAAGAACGTGTGTGTCTGAGGAGAAGATTTGGAACTTAAAGAAAACACTTTCTCTCCATATTTATTAAGACTATTTTAATAGCATCAGGTTCACTGGTGGTCCTCAGTGTAGACATCTCAGCCCCTGGTTCCATCCACCGCCAGAAACCTGAGCCTACAATGAAGCATTTCACATCAAACCACTCGCAATGACTTTGTTTACGTCTCGGTGACTGAATTATGCAGACGTTCCGAACCCTGTGTGGATGGAATTCCCCCTTTCAACGGGACCAAATGGGACATCTTGGACTTCTGCCACGCTCGGGATTAGCACTTGTGAGTTCTGAGCAGGAGGGTGAAGCTTCAAACAGCTACTTGGGAGCCACCTGTTGACCCTCGTGCAGTTGTTCGGTGATCCAGAAGCACCGCAAATACCCACCACACAGTCGCCGTGACATAACCGGTCATAACAGTCACAACACATAACGCCACACATTCACAACAGAGGACAACAAACCTCATTACTTATCATTATCTCACATACACACACAAATTTGTATTGCATTACTTTGTGGGGACTACCACTGATGTCCATTAATATGTGTGTTGCTGTAGCCAGTTAATAACTACACCTACACCCTAACTTTAACCTCAGGATCCAAAGGACTGTCCTTCTACTCTTTGAGCTTCACACCCCCCTCCAAACGCCCACCCCCAGAAAGAAACGAGTGATCAGCACAATGCAACCAGCTTAACGTCCTCACTTTGCTATTAATGTCAAATCTCACAAGACACACTTACACATAGTTATATTGACACCCTCAACTGCTTGTTATGTTGACCATGTATCTGTCTGCTGTGTTTGGGCCTCCTGAGCCACCGTACTGAAAACAACACCCCCCCTCACCCCACCTCCCCCACTCGGAAGCAGTCTGAGTCAGAAGAGACAACTGCCTGCTAATAAATCACACCGCGTGTGCGCCGTGCTGACCCTCTGGTCACTGAACTACAAGTACGTCCTCTGCTACTGTAACAGATCAGACTTTTAATGCTAAGATCACCGCAAACTGTCACAACAGTAAAAAAAGCTAGTATATAAGCACTGGCCACTTTATTGGAAACCCCTCTACTAAGCTGAGACTGCAGCTGAACTGCTGATGGACAATTGGTGTTGGCGTTCCCTCGACCACAGCTGCCGGTAAGTGAGCTGGCCTGCCAGGAAGTCACCCTGTTGGTACGTTAGGTTTGACAGATCGGATTTTATACTGAATCCAATTTTCAAACTGCAGGAAAAAAATTTTGGAGAAATGATTTTTGAAATTTTGAAATATTTTTGAAAATGTCAAGTGGAGAAATTCAACCTAACAACACAGCGGCCTGTAGTTGAGTTAGACCAATCAAAGGCCACCAAACCTTTATATATTAAGGCATCACAATCACATGTTACTGGCACACAAAGTGCTTTGTGTTTGGTCAGAGTATTTTATATCTCCAGCTAGTACATACAGGTTTAAGCCCAAAACACCCTTGAGCTCAAACAAACCTCTATATATTAAGACATCACAAACACATGTTACTGGCAGTCTGGTCCAGAAAAATATGGATATTTTGGCCACCTTGGCCAAAAAAAATATACAATTATTATAGAAATCTGTACCCAAAGCGGTATGTGTCCACTTGGACTTGTTCCCACTGTAGTCCATCACTGGTGGACCATATTGGGCATTTCTTGGTTACTAAACAATCTGATGCTCTAAAGTTTACAATGAGACTGAAATACAAACATTTATAACAGTCACAATGCATCAGTCATCCACACAGACTAGAACGACTGCTTGCTCAGTCTCACTGGCTACCATAGCAACTAACCTACGAGCTCCATATGATTTGAATTTTGCATGATTGCTCAAACTAATTAAACTTATTCAATCAAAACTTGTGTCTTCCTATTTCTTACCATCAATCAATATTATTACTATTAACTATTACTAATATCGCCGCTGTCTAAAGAAAAACAAGTATTTCCAAAATGGCAACTTGACTTTCAATGTAAGGCAATGGAACCAGAAGTTTAGAAGAATGTTATTTTGGAGCATTTCTATTGGTCCATTCATCATGACAGAGAAACCCACAATGCCTTCATTTGAATATTGTTGCTGTCCAGGAAACAAGTATCTCAAAAACAGCAACTTTACAGGAGAGGCCAAAAACTCTCCTCACTTTTAATGCAAGTCAATGGAACCAGAATTTCTTCCAAGCCATTTTGGGGCATTTCTATTGGTCCGTTCATCAAGAAAGTTTTACACAATGTTAACGGCAGCTGCTGCGTTCAAATAATGTAGGAAAATAAAAATCGGTATCCGCTTGTTTTGGACTGGGACGATATGATACAGTGCCAAATATCACTGGAACAGTCCGACCTGAGGCTTCAGCCGCCGCGTCTTTGTGTCAGATACCACAGGGCACCTTCAGGGGTCTGGAGGAGGCTGTGATATTCGATGCTGGCTCACTAAAGCTCACACACAAGTTTGGATGACAATGACTCAATTCTGAGGGAGTGGGGTCGAGCGGCTCGCGCTGAAGGCACTGGAATTCGAAATTAGACCCCTTTCAGGTTTCTTGATCTGCAGCTCGATTGGCTAACTTCACATTAGCTCAGAGAGGCTGGGGCTGCAGACCCAATCACTGCAGTACAGGGTTAGGTCTGATTAACTGCTGCTCTGCTGACTGTTCAGATGAAGAAACCTAAAGTCTGAGAGAGTAAAAGACGAGTAACAGAAAACTGAAACTGAGTGTGTTTGGGATTGTAGTGTTTTACATTTACATTCAGGGCCGACGCTCTTATCCAGAGAGACCTACAGGAGTGCTTTGTGGTTGGTCAGAGTATGTATCTCCAGCTAGAACAAACCTTGAGCTCAAACACCTGCCATAATCAAGGACCAGTGCTGAAACCTGGAGAGAAGACATCAAAACATAAGGTTAGATACAGTATAAGTGTAATACCTACTAATACCCAGCCGGCGTTCACACCTAGAAGATAAAAGAGTTCAGGGCAGCTGTGCTTACAATATAATTAATTCCAATAATAATACAGTGGATTAGTGCTCATAGGTGCTCCCCAAAGAGATGGTGGTCTTCAGTCTGCAATTGGAGGCTGTGAGAGAGTCTGCTGTTTGGACAGCCAGTGGAAGTTCATTCCAACATCTGGGCTCCAGGACAGAGAAGAGTCTTCTCGCTTGTTTTCCATCTATCGTGAGGAAGTTGAAACTCAAAGTTTTGGGGCGGGGTGGTGGTACACCAATGCCAAACATTGTTGTGTTGAAATATTTTGAGAAATTATATTTTTAAACATAAAACTTCATGCTTTCTAGGAATAAACAGATAGTTGTTGAGGTGGTGAACACTAAAAACAAGAAACGATATTATAAAGACTTCCACCTTCCATTAACACTGCAGTCTGGCTTCACAACCACTGGGCTGAAGGCCATGAGTGGGCAGTGAAGACCCTTCTGCTGGTCCTCAGGCCTACGCTACAATAGTGGCTGGTCAATGATACAAATCGCATTCAGCGCCAACATTGTTGTGTTGAAATATTCCAAGGAATATTTAATATTTATGCTTAGAACTAGGAATATGCAAGTGGGCGTTGAGGTGGACAACTCTGAGAACACCAGCTCTGGACTTTAGGCATTCAAATGTTGGGGCCCCCTTTAATTAATTGTTGGGGAACGCAAACGAAGGACACAAATAAATAACAACAAAAATAAATACTCTACACAATTTTTAATTCTGGAGATCTGAAGTATCAGTTGAAACCAAATTTAGGAATGCTGGTTTACACTGTTATTAATAAAACACTAAAATAATAAATTAAGCTATTAAATAAATAACAGTCTAATAAATGATCAAATTCAAACAAACTCGAGTCCAAAAGGCCGTTTTCTCTGCGTCATTTCTTTTTACACTTAATTTCAGTAGAAGCCCGTGTATTTTGGACCTGCTCAGGAGCGCCCTCTAGTGTTGGACACACCGGCAAGACACTACAAGGTGATCAGGTTGTAGTACCTGCAGGCACACTAGTGTTGCACAACATTCATTCCATACATGAATCTGCAACAACACTGGACCTGAAATGAGTGACTCCAAACTTCTGAATGCTAGCGCAGATCAGCGAGACATGGTTCAGGGTTTCAGGATCTGAAACGCAACAAAAATGTGGACGGGATTAGGAACATCTGCCCGGTTGCTCTTCTCCGAGAGCTGGAGGAATTTCAATAATGTGGTGGTAATAACTCCACATTGCCCCCTGGCTGTCTAGCCTGCTTACCACAAGGTGACCAGTAGATTTAGGTTGAGGGCTGGAGCTTCTCCGACCTCCTCCTGAACTGTTGTTTACTGTAACAGCCTCAGACGCTGCAGCGCTACGCCTTCGGCTCCTTCTCGGTCCAGACTAATTGGTTAGGGATGATGGTGTCCTGGAAAGGAGCGCTGGGAAGGCTGTCGGGTGCGTCGGGAGACGGGGGCAGGACGCTAATGCAGCGCATATGTCCACTGCTGGCATGACCAATGGCTCCTGCGAGAATGTGACACACCGGAATTTAATTAGCACAATTTATGGGGTCACGCTCGAGAGGAACTTTCTAGCTCGGCTTTAAACGCTAATTATAAACAGGCCCATGATTTTACTCTAAGCCCAGGAAATGAGTTAATATTCTATTAGTCTGGGGTGTATTATTCTTTTTTGTTTATGGTGGGGGCGTAATAAGAGATTGGGTGGCGGGGCGGGGTGGGGTGGTTACAGATGATTTGTATACCATGACCAAATGATAAAAACAGCCACAAAAAGAAACACCACCAAGTCACACCCAGCGAGCCGCGGAGTTGTTTCACATTTCACAACACAAGTTTGATGGATCGTCCAATTAAATGTCAATTATATTCCAATCCACACGCAAAAGCTGGCATTACGCTTCGCTGTGGGAAAGAACTCCATGAACTCCTCAAGTCAGTTGTGATGTAATCGCATATTTCTTGGGTCCTCAAGTGAATACAAAAGTAAATCTGATTGAAGGTCGTCTACGTGATTGACTGTCCAGTTACAGGAGCTTTATTTACCCATCATTCAATATGTCGGCAGTTTTGGCTGCATCTAAACATCGTCTTGCAAGTTGGCTCACAGCATTAGGTTCCCTTCCTCCTCCCACATGATATAAAATCACAACTGAACAGCTTTTTGGACCTCAAACCTGTTGGAACAACAGACGATAGCTCCAACCAACGCAGTAGAAGTTTGAGCCCAGACGTCTCAACAAGCGGATCTGAAAGAAACGAGATACTTTAGATACTAAAGAAGCAAGTGGTCAGGAAATAAGATATGACTATTACATCAGACTTCACAGCCTGATAAACATATGAAGAGTAGACCTGAGAGACTTGGGCAAGAACCTAATCGTTATGGCCAGACCTCCAGATCGAAGTATCAGTGAAAGTGAAGGCTGCAGCGGTGACTACAAAGGCTATCCAGTGTAGTTCTAAACAACAGAAGCACTACTACTAGTTAGAGATGGACTGATCAGCGTTTTTGAGGCCGATTCCGATCGCCAATCACCTTCCAACGCGATCGGTCGATAGCTGATACCGATCGAGGGCGGGGCTATATGCCACCCCTTACAAAAAAGAAGTTTATTCAAGTGTATCATTAGTTTACTTCTTTTAGACTAAAAGGAAGTGAGTATACTTTCAGTTTACTTTTTATGTACTTCTCAGTGATTTACTAAACACAGTTATACTTAAGTATGCTTGGGTTATACTGACAAGTATAGAACAGTCTAAGTATATTTGGCCTTTACTTGTACTTAATCTTTTGATTAAGATAGTAGAAGTAAGTATTCTTACTCCGCACAAAAACACATCTAGTAGAATATTTATTTAAAATTTGATTTATAAAGATACAAATGTTTCTTAATCTGAGTGTCTTATTTATTTTACGTGCGAGTAAGTAAACATTGTTAAAATTCTATTTTAAGTAGAAAAAAAACCTTAAACCTAGTCATATACTTTAAAGTACAACAATAATATAAGCAGTAATTATAAGTATTATGTTAAGTTCACTAAGAAAACTTACAAGCTAGTAAACTAACAGTAAACCCTTAAGTTTACTTTTAGTGTAGTTGCAGTACAAAAGCTGTAAACTAGTTTTATACTTGGTTTACTACTCTTACACTTAAAGTGTACTTAAAAAGTATACTTTTATAAACTAGAACGTGGGCCAATTTAGTCCCAAGAAGTATTAAAATAGTACATATACAAGTGTACTACTAGTACAATGACATTAGTATAGTAACTACATAAAGTATACTTAATAAAATGAACTTTAAGTATACTTATTTTCTGTAAGGGACAGCAGGCTTCATGTACATGGTCTAAACTGTTTTTTTACCATTTTTAATGAGCTCATATGAAACAGTATAATATTTTAACTAAATTAGAAGTTGGTCTATGTGGGAGTAAACCTCTTGATAAGCTCCAGAAGAGCAACATCTGAAAAGTATCTCTACTAGGAACAGCAGAGCGTGAATCCAGGTGGAACATTAAGCAGCAGAATGAACATCTTCTACAGCCGAGAAGAGCTGCTTATCTAGAACTATAAACTCAATCACTCTGGCTGTGGTTCTTTAGCTCTCTGGCTGTTTCTGCTGCTGTTCTGTTGGTACCGGTCAGATCTGGTCTGTAGGTGTTCTGGGTTATTAGTTTTGTGCTAGCTGTGCGTGCTAGCTCTGCTGTTTACTGATACTCACTGTGTTCAGCTGTGTGGTGTCTCTGAAGTGTGTATCAGATTAGTGTGTTAAATGTCTTGGTCTTGGTCACATACACATACAGAATGTAAACTGTTCTCGGGAGGCTGCTGCTTTAGTCAGTCTATGGAAAATTAAATGGTATGTATTTCCACCTAGTGGTTCAGATAGGAATTGAAATATCCGATACATGGCTTATCGATCCTTCCATCTCTACTACTAATAGAAGTTAATAAGGGGCTGCATAACCAGAGACTGGCCCAACTGGTCATGCTCACCCAATGTGCACAGTCCAAAGCACCTACAACTGGCCTACTAGCGTCAGGACTGGATGCTGAACGAGGTGGTCACCTGGTTTGATGAGTTGTATCTTCTTTCACATGACATGGATGGCTGGGTACGTGTGCGTTGTTCACCTGGAGAAGTGATGCCACTAGGTTGCACAGACAAGCCGATAGTGAGAACGTGATGCTCTGGGTGATGTTCAGCTGTGGACCACAAACACCTTCACGTTAAGGCTAAAGGCAGTCGTTTCTTTCAGCAGCCTTGCTACACTGTGCACACTGGTTTGAAGAACATGAGTTCAGGGAGTTGCCTTGGCCTTCAAATTTTCCAGATCTCAATCCAGTGGCTCCAACATCCAACGGCTGTGGGATGTGTATGGAACAGCAAGTCCGACCTGAGGCTTACAAGATCAGCCGCTGTGTCTACCACAGGGCACCTTCAGGGGTCTGGAGGAGGCTGTGATATTCGATGCTGGCTCACTAAAGCTCACACACAAGTTTGGATGACAATGACTCAATTCTGAGGGAGTGGAGTCGAGCGGCTCGCGCTGAAGGCACTGGAACTTGAAATGAAACCTGTTTCGGTTGTTTGGATCTGCAGCTCGATTGGCTAACTTCACATTAGCTCAGAGAGGCTGGGGCTGCAGACCCAATCACTGCAGTACAGGGTTAGGTCTGATTAACTGCTGCTCTGCTGACTGTTCAGATGAAGAAACCTAAAGTCTGAGAGAGTAAAAGACGAGTAACAGAAAACTGAAACTAAGTGTGTTTGGGATTGTAGTGTTTTACATTTACATTCAGGGCCGACGCTCTTATCCAGAGAGACCTACAGGAGTGCTTTGTGGTTGGTCAGAGTATGTATCTCCAGCTAGAACAAACCTTGAGCTCAAACACCTGCCAGAATCAAGGACCAGTGCTGAAACCTGGAGAGAAGACATCAAACTACAAGGTTAGATACAGTATAGGTGCAATACCTACTAATACCCAGCCGGAGTTCAACTGTTGAAGATAAAAGAGTTTATGGTCTTCAGACCATGAGAGTGTCTGCTGTTTGGACAACCAGTGGAAGTTCATTCCACCATCTGGGCTGCAGGACAGAGAAGAGTCTTGTCATTTGTCTTCCATTCATTTTGAGGAAGCTCCAAGGGCTTGAGGTACAGACTAACTTTTAACCACTGCCATAAGAAGGAGCTGGTCCATTCTTGGCTTTGTAGACATCAAGAGTTTTAAGCAAGCCAGTGAAGGGAGCACAGCAGTGGAGTGACAGGAGTGAACTTCTGGATCAGTTTGTAACGATCACTTTAAGTGCCTGATGGCCTATAGAGGAAGACCAGCCAGGAGTGAGCTGCAGCCTCGAAATGGTGAGAGAGTAGACGAGTGCCTGGGTGGCCCCCTGAGAAAGGAAGGGTCAAATCCATTGAACATCTCCATGACAGAGTCAGGTTTACAGTGTGATGAATGGGCCAATAGAAATGCCCCAAAATAGTTTGGAAGGAATTCTGGTTCCATTGACTTACATTAAAAGTAAGGACAGTCGTCCAGAAGTTAGAAGTTTTAGTTAGGAGGCCAAACATACCACATGGTACAAGCTATGTTAGAACTAACCGATGCTGAAACAATACCTAGAGTATTTCTGAGAGCGTCAAGTTGAGCTGAAATGGAGCATACTCGGGCAGCCTTGGCCTGTTTCTTTTATTTTGACAGCGTTAATTTAAATTAAGAACAAACCCAGCACAGAAGCGACACAGGTGACCAATGAGGTTCATCTTTATTGCGGAGGGCTGTTTCAGTCCAAGTTAACATGTCGTTTCGCTTAAGAACGAAGCGAGCATTGCTTCACACACACAAAATGCATGTTTGTTCACCCGGTCACTCGCACACACCTTTTACATTCACGCACTGCTGCACGAGTCGGAATCAAGAAGCGGGACGCCAAGGCATCTGGATCCGCTTTCACAAAGAGTCCCTTCTTTCAGCAGGAGCGCAGATCTAGGATCAGATTTCCTCATTCTGTCTTATTCTGGACGCCAAGGAATGGTACGCAGCTTAGATTCAAACTACTACTGAAACAGAACACTGGTCCCTTCAAGCTAGGGCTGCACAATATGGGCAAAATCCTAATATTCTGATTATACTGTCGCATATTAAGAGAGAATTCTTCAAAACTGCTGCAAAATCAAACTGTTAGAATCCACAAAGTCATCCAATCAATCCACTGGGAATAGAAACCGGAGCTAAGTTTCCATATTTGGCCTAAATCATATTTTTTAAAAGTTATTTGTGATGAAGAACCAAATCAGCACCCAAAGAACCTCCCACCCACCAAATTTGGGGCTGCTTTAAAATTAAGCCAAAAAAAGGTTGGTAAAGTTGATGGAAATCTTATTTTAATGCACTAGATGAATCTGAATTCATCAAAACATTACTTAGCTACAACTTTGTGATTGGTCAGGATGCTCACAGCATGCAAAACCCAACAATTTGCGTATTAGAGCTTTCTATCCCGTATCAGTATTATCAATATCGCAATGATATATTGTGTGGCCCTACTTGAAGACCAATCAGGTCAAGACTATTCAAATTTACACCACTAGATAAAATGTAAGAGATCCAGATACTATGATTTGATTCCTTCAGGGCAGAAATTACTCATTTGACTGATCCATGCTCCACCAACAAATACCTTCTTGTGTAACTACTGTTGTCAGGTCAGACAAGCCTTACAGAACCCTGAATCCTATTAAACCCAATAGACTCTAACTCAGCTACACACACACCCAGTAACTTGATAGGACTTCATATCTTCATATAAACTGTAATCACTTTCAAATCAAGCTTCTAAAGACCAATTCCAGTTCATCTAGCAACAGTTCCCACACATTAATATCTGTTTGTGGAGCATGGACGGGTCAACTGTCCAACTATCAATCTGTCCTCATACTGTTTGGCCATTCTCACCAGCACGCAGCACCAGATCAATGCTGCGTTCCCATGTTTGCTGTAGAGGGATGGCAGCAAATCAGATATTCCAAAGTTTTCATAGGAGCCTCAATGGGAAAGACCAGAAGAGGTGAATGGACGCTTTGTTGAGAGTTCAATATTCCCAACTTTTGCTGTTGATCACAGTGGTGGAATATACCAGATGCTGATTTATTTTATTTTTTGGGGGCCATGGACGTCTCGCTGTGGAATTACAAACAAATGCAATACAATACAACCAAAACAGAAGAATGCAGAGCGTCCCCCTGCCTTTCTCAATCTACATTCGTCATGGAAACGGTTGGCTTCACCACTGTTTTCCCCAATGCAAACATGTGAACGCAGCACAAGTGTCATGCTCCATCAATAACATTCCATCACAAAGCCCAACAGGGGAAACTTGATGAATGCTCATGAACGTATCTCGGAGCGAATCACACCACAGCATGATGTTTACGTTGTACGCAAAAATAATGTGTCTATTCGGTCGTGTCGAAGCAAACGTGAGGTAAGTCGTTCAGCACTGCAGTCCTGACTTTTACATCTTGCATAGTAAAGCTCAGAGGCAAGCACAGGCATAGAAACCAAACTAAGCAGAACCCTGCACTACAAGCCTTTCCCACTCGGGCTGGCCGATATGGCTGACGCCATACCGCGATATCAAAATATCAGCACGACGGAGTAAAAAGTCACTTTTCCGTTATTGTGTACATGTGTCAGCTAACATCCTGGTTAGTTTACCAATATAAATATACTGATGCTACAGCAAATATATAGATTTCTATTCCACCTTGGTATCAAGAGCCCACAAAAAAGAAGGTAGTATGATGGAACCCATGCAAAAGCCCTGGAAGGAGTTTCCAAACCGTGGAAAAATAATATGCAGATACTTTTAACAAGCTATTATGAACTCTTCAGGCCATTTGACTAGAAAAACACTAATAGTATTAAGGCCTTTACAAACAATACATGTCTGTGACTGATTTCGGCGTCACCAAAGAAGTTTGGAACTGTGATGATATCTTGGAGGCCAAGCAGGATTTTTTTTTTAGCTGGGGCGAAACAGTGCCATTCTTTTTTAATTGGCCCTCTGGCATGGCAAGAACAAATCTGATGAATTCCTAGAGTCTTAGCAACTAGAATATAACGACAAAGGTCAAAAGGATTAGTCTTCTGCCTTGTTATGTTTGGAGCTCAAAAAGCAGCTCAAACTGAGTTTCGGACATTCAGAGCTGTATGTGAGCGCGCTAATATAGCTGAATCTCAAGTTTAGATATTGCTTAGTCACCTGCAAGTGTCACTTTGTACATAGCAAATGATATCTCCATCAGTTCAAGGCATGCTATTTGTTCGATGAGCATGGCAAAAGCCAAAAATATATAAATATATATATACACATATTTAAAATTGTGTCATTATATATATATATATATATATATATATATATATATATATATATATATATATATATATATATATATATATATATATATATACATACACACACACAGTGCTCAAAGTTCTGGGACACTGTCATTATTTTAAATTTTATTTTAGAATAAATTTAAATTTGTGCTTTACTGTATTCAAAAGTATAATTTCAGCTATATTATGATTTTTTATCAATCCTTAAGCTAATTCCCCCACTTTACTTCGAAACAAAGGCTGGGAACGCAACTTCAACCTGAGACTTCATATCCGGCCCAAAAAAAACCCCAAACAAAACACAAATAACTTAACTACTGAGATAAATTTATCTGGCCGATAGCAATATATAGTCTCTTGGTAATAAAATATTACAGAAACTACAATAAGAGATCACAGATGCACTGAAAAGTGTTCTGAAGATGGTGGTGGAAGGAGCCAGGACATGGTCAAAACTTGCTACTCTGATAATCCAATAAAAAAAGAAGCTAAAGAGAGGAAATGCAACTAAATACTAAAATATTAAACAGTCGAGTCACATTATTATGACAGTCGTAGACTGTAGAAGCGCTAGGTGGCAGTGTTCTGGTCCCACAGAGCTGACCAAGACTTACAGACACTACCCTGGACCCCTAATTCCCCAGACTTGAACCCAACTAAGCATCTGTGGGACCTCCTAGATGGGGGTGTTGGCTGGATGGATCCTCCTCCACACTCCCTCCAGCAGCTGTGGGATGCACTGCAGTCAGCATGGCTCCAGAGACCTGTGACCACTAGGGGTGTAAGAAAATATTGAAAATATAGAATATGGGGATATTATGTTTAGTGATACTGTATCAATTCTAAAAAACACAGTATCGATACACAGATTCCTGGCAGACAGTGAATCATTGTGTGCTGCGTTTAAACCTCTGGCCACTAGATGGCAGTGTTGTAATCCATTTTCAGCTCCACTCCAACATTAACAAGCAGCACAAGGGCGCCATGGTATTGTAAGCATTGATAAACCTGTTCATATAGTGGTGTGTTTTAATAGGAGGATTAGAAAAATCACAATATATCACTTTGCTTGTAGTATCGCAACATATCCTGATATATTGAATCGTCACCGCTGTATCACGATACGTATTGTATCGCCAGGTTCTTGCCAATACACAGCCCTAGTGACCACCTACCAGGACCTTACTGAGTGTCCCAGCCTGGTGGTCATAATAATGTGACTCTACTGTGTAAATACTGACCTGCTACTAAAGAAAACACTAATGTTTGTTCCGCTAACGTTTCAGTACTTTATGGGGATCATTTCGAGCTTCGGCTAGTACGTGTGATTGTTTTGTTTTTTGCCCTGATGCTAGATGTATCTTTGAAAATAATGAATAAAGAAAGATCTTCAGAGTATCCAAGATTACTACAGAGCACTGTATAGCTTTGAGGTGAAGGAGGAAAAGCATTTGAATACTTCGCATCATCCATTAGCGCTGCACTCTGTGTGTTTATTCTCGCATCACTCTCGGCTAGATCCTGGATAATACGGACTCTGCATTGCTGTAATTTTTTTTTTTGCTCCAAGTGTAGACTGTCTGGAGAGAAGTGAAACCAGGCCTAGCGGTCCTCGCTTTGAAAAGTGCTTCAGATCTCCACCACATTCTTACTCCTGTGGTTCCTCGGCTTTGATCTTTTATTTCATGGCTTGCTTGTATCAACTCTGTTGCCTCAGATGCACCCAGACCAGTCGCCCTTGCTGCTCCGAAGCCGCAAGCAGAAACAAGGAACAAATATTCTCTCATACAGAGAAATCTTCACCCTTCTCCTAGCGAGACTAATGACTTTTGACCTCCCAGTGGCCTTTGGCAATGAAGCGTGTGCCCGCGGATTCTTGATCAATCACTGATTGTACTCCTCTTTGATAGATTCATAACACTATCTGTGCAATCACCCACTGCAATAACATTCAATCAGCCCCCTTAAATCTCTCAAATGAGAAAAGAGATTGCATCTCTCGTACGTGAAAGGAAGGAGCCTTTAGTGACGCTACTAAAACAAACCAGCATAGCTGGCGAGGGAACGGACGCACACCTGCTTTACACGGCAGCAAAAACCAGGAGGATGAACAAGCTGGTGTACGTGGGCTCAATGATTGTAGAAGGTAAGCAAGAGTCCGTCCGAGCTTGTCAGCAAAGTCAGTTTCACTGAGAAATGTGGAAAAACAAAGCAAAACAAAACTGTGAATGTGTGGAATCAGAGTCGGGAAGGAATGAAACGGACTGAGATGAATGGAATCGGAGCGGGAGACGAGCGTTCATCTCTCACTCGCACTCGTTCTCTCCCAGAACGCCGAACATGTTGAGAGTGAAGCCTTTGGTCTTTCTGTCGGACCTCACGCTCTCGTCTTCATCGTCACCATCGCCGTCCTCGTCGTCGTCTGCATCTCGGTCGTCCTCCTCCTCCGGCTCAGAGCTCGATTCGTCCTCCTCCTCTTCCCTCTCGGCGCTCTCCTCCTCTTCCCTCTCGGCGCTCTCCTCCTCTTCCGGCCTGCGGCCCTGCAGAGCCACGATTTCTGCCAGCTCTGGGTGGGACTCCCACTGATCTGGAGACAGAGAGTGCTGTCAGGACTCAATGTGTATGTTTATTGTGTATGTGTATGTTTATTCACACTGGAATAATTTAATAAGAGTTAAAGAAGGGGTTAATCACAGGGAGGAGAAAAGAAAAGACATTGGCTGAGATCAGCTGTGAGCAAACCATCCCCCTGTTTACGGCACATGCTTTTGATCAAAGTAATACAAATAAATAACTAAACAACTGGAAAAGCTTTACTGACTTACTGCTGCTGGAAAGAGTGAATATTTAGGAAACTTCAAACTTGGCGAGTCAGCGTGGTGAATTAATGCAGGTGTGTAAGTGTGGTGTTGTGTAGTTTTCATACTACATTATGGTTCCTTGTGTTAGTCATACATGACTCTTCTTTATTCAACAGCATATTTTCTCCATGACATCCAGTGATGTAACATAATAAAAACACAAACTGTGATTATGGTACTCATGTAGTAAAACCTAGAATAGTTAGCAAACTACTCATAAATTCTGTTGAAAACTAAAAAAAAACCTAAAAAATCATGGCTGGTAGTGTACTAAAACGTTTGTCTGGTAGTGTATCTAAAACGTTTGACTGGTAGTGTATCTAAAACGTTTGACTGGTAGTGTACTAAAACGTTTGTCTGGTAGTGTATCTAAAACGTTTGGCTGGTAGTGTACTAAAACGTTTGTCTGGTAGTGTATCTAAAACGTTTGACTGGTAGTGTATCTAAAACGTTTGACTGGTAGTGTACTAAAACGTTTGACTGGTAGTGTATCTAAAACGTTTGACTGGTAGTGTACTAAAACGTTTGTCTGGTAGTGTATCTAAAACGTTTGGCTGGTAGTGTATCTAAAACGTTTGACTGGTAGTGTACTAAAACGTTTGTCTGGTAGTGTATTAAAACGTTTGTCTGGTAGTGTATCTAAAACGTTTGACTGGTAGTGTACTAAAACGTTTGACTGGTAGTGTATCTAAAACGTTTGACTGGTAGTGTATCTAAAACGTTTGTCTGGTAGTGTATCTAAAACGTTTGTCTGGTAGTGTATCTAAAACGTTTGTCTGGTAGTGTAACTAAAACGTTTGGCTGATAGTGTACTAAAACGTTTGGCTGGTAGTGTATCTAAAACGTTTGACTGGTAGTGTAACTAAAACGTTTGGCTGATAGTGTACTAAAACGTTTGGCTGGTAGTGTATCTAAAACGTTTGTCTGGTAGTGTATCTAAAACGTTTGTCTGGTAGTGTATCTAAAACGTTTGTCTGGTAGTGTATCTAAAACGTTTGTCTGGTAGTGTACTAAAACGTTTGTCTGGTAGTGTATCTAAAACGTTTGACTGGTAGTGTATCTAAAACGTTTGACTGGTAGTGTATCTAAAACGTTTGACTGGTAGTGTATCTAAAACGTTTGGCTGGTAGTGTACTAAAACGTTTGGCTGGTAGTGTATCTAAAACGTTTGACTGGTAGTGTATCTAAAACGTTTGTCTGGTAGTGTATCTAAAACGTTTGTCTGGTAGTGTATCTAAAACGTTTGGCTGGTAGTGTATCTAAAACGTTTGACTGGTAGTGTATCTAAAACGTTTGACTGGTAGTGTATCTAAAACGTTTGTCTGGTAGTGTATCTAAAACGTTTGTCTGGTAGTGTATCTAAAACGTTTGTCTGGTAGTGTATCTAAAACGTTTGACTGGTAGTGTATCTAAAACGTTAGCTGGTAGTGTATCTAAAACGTTAGGCTGGTAGTGTATCTAAAACGTTAGCTGGTAGTGTATATGTATATAAGGTTAGGCCATAATCCTCAGGCCCTCAGATTCTGTGATAAAATCACTGCATGGGCTCAGGAACACTTATACATTAGAATATTACGTCACTACTTTGAGACATTTTCACAATATGAATTACAGTATTTAGCTTTTCTGAGATTTTCACAAATGGGAACAAAGCGTTGCTCATAAAAGTACTATATAAACAACAAGAACCAGAATAATAAACCAACAACTGCAATGATTTGTATTTGGTGTTTTACAGACTGTGCTGCACTAAATAAACTTTACATATACATATATATAGATATGAGAAATAATTCATGTTGTGAATAATGAAAAGTACTGTGACATAATATTCTAATATACTTTCATTTGTGAAGCAGTAACGGATGGTTTTACAGCCGATGGTGGTTGGTAGTGTTATTAAGCCCATGCAGTGATTTTACGACAGAATCTTTTTCAGTTCAGTGGCGTCTGAGGGTCTGAAGATTATGGCCATG
Source organism: Megaleporinus macrocephalus (assembly GCA_021613375.1). Classification (NCBI taxonomy): domain Eukaryota; kingdom Metazoa; phylum Chordata; class Actinopteri; order Characiformes; family Anostomidae; genus Megaleporinus; species Megaleporinus macrocephalus. Next base: position 7,208,367 of record CM038705.1, read on the forward strand.
CAGTAATATGTTTTTCCACAACACAGAAACTATGCAGTATGGAAATTAGACAAAACCACACTTACATACCTATCGCAATTCACAAAGGCTGACTGTATTATCCTTAATATCCACCATTTTCTATATACTGGTTATTTGTTTGTATTACTTTGATTAAAAACATATGCAAAGGTCTTTCTCTCTTCACTTAACAGAAAAAAAAAAAAAAAACAGTGAGCTGGCAACATGAGTGCAGTGATAATTTGACCTCTGACCTTTGTTGAGCATGTAGCCTGGCGGCCGAAGACACAAACAGAGGCGCCCGTCTGTGGCCAGCCGCAACAGACTGTTGGCTGCCCGATAGACGTCGTTCCTTGCCGCCTTTGCAGTTTTATATCCTCTCCTCTCCGCCCACGCTGTTGATATGAGTGAGAGAGCAAGAGAAAGGCAGAGCTTTAGAGGAATATGTTCTAATAATAAAAATATAACCACCATCTGCAAGACAAAATGAACAGCAGGACAACAACCCTGACGGAAATGTGTTTATATCTGGGATATTATTATGGATACGGTTGGAGAACGGGAACTTCTAGTTTCAATGCAGTGCACCATAAATAAAACTGAGTAGTAAAAGCAGTCAGGTACCTTCACATACATCCCAGGCTGTCCAGTCATGAGCCTGTTGTGTGCCGGGACTCTGCTCGGGGTGTGTGATTTTCAGTACGGAGAGAAAAGGAGTGCGTTCACACAGAAACCCCACTGAGCTGTAGGGCTCCTGCAGCTGGGACACCGGGTAGATACCAGCCAGAATCTGAGAAGACGACATCGGCTTTATCAGGTTCGTTTATTCAGCTTTTACAGATGCAGTTTTATCCGTTAGTCTCTGATAGCGTGTATGAAAAACCTGTTAAATCTGTTATGTTGATACTCTCATTATACGTTCTGAATCTCCTCAAGCAGTTTCATTTGAAACGATCATTCAACAATCCTGTTTAATATGGTTCTCAGTTTGAGAAGCAACAATCATTAAACACACTTAATGCAGCCATTAAACATGATTTATGGTCTGGAGTAAACAAATGCACAAACATTCATTACATATTCATTGAAATGAAAATGGGTTCATAGCTGCAGAGTACAGAGAGCTTTGGCTGTGTTGGCTGGTTGGCTTTTGCTGCTACTGAGTGTTGGCTGGTTGGCTTTGCTGCTACCAGGCGTTGGCTGGTTGGCTTTGCTGCTACCAGGCGTTGGCTGGTTGGCTTTGCTGCTACTGAGTGTTGGCTGGTTGGCTTTGCTGCTACTGAGTGTTGGCTGGTTGGCTTTGCTGCTACCAGGCGTTGGCTGGTTGGCTTTGCTGCTACTGAGTGTTGGCTGGTTGGCTTTGCTGCTACCAGGCGTTGCCTGGTTGGCTTTGCTGCTACCAGGCGTTGCCTGGTTGGCTTTGCTGCTACCAGGCGTTGCCTGGTTGGCTTTGCTGCTACCAGGCGTTGCCTGGTTGGCTTTGCTGCTACCAGGCGTTGGCTGGTTGGCTATGCTGCTACTGAGTGTTGGCTGGTTGGCTATGCTGCTACTGAGTGTTGGCTGGTTGGCTATGCTGCTACTGAGTGCTGACTGGTTGGCTTTTGCTGCTACTCAGTGCTGACTGGTTGGCTTTTGCTGCTACTCAGTGCTGACTGGTTGGCTTTGCTGCTATTAATATCTGATTGATTGGGTTTACTGCTACTGAGTGCTGACTGATGGGCTTTACTGCTACTGAGTGCTGACTGATGGGCTTTACTGCTACTGAGTGCTGACTGGTTGGCACTGATCATGTTATCAGCTGAGCAAAGTGATATGGGCTCACTGACGCTATAAATGTATTTTATATATTATAAACACACAATTATAAAGTCTTGAGCTTGAAAGCATTTTCATCTGAAAAACCTTGAAGGCCTTACTGAGCTGTAATTCTTCTCATGACACATGATTCATAGACAGTCAGTTCAGTCAGGAAACTATGTAGCACCACAGTGTGGAGAAATGATGAAATGCAGATCTTTAAGGAGCTATATTAAGCTTCATGTTTTGTTGTTTGTAAACAAAAAATATGAAATATCAACAAGTTAGTGCTTAATATAATATTTAAGAAAGAAATACTGCTAACTTTGGGGAAATAAGGAACATCACAGAACCCTAACGTGTAGTTTTCCTGTGTGTTTTACCTGGAGTTGTTTGTTTACTCGCGAAGGGAAGACGAGTCCTGGACAGTCGCACAGCTTAACAGTGGGGGTGAGGTAGTACGTCTGGAAATATTTTGTGTGTCCAGGAGTCCGAGACACACTCACAACCTTCCTACCAACCAAACTATTTAACACAGAGGATTTTCCTACGTTGGGAAAACCTGCAGGGGCAGACAGTACCACACTAAATATAGAGAATAACAATGTCACATATAAGAAAAGACTATAGACACGTATAATGGTAGATATATAAATAAATAAAGGCATCAACAAGGAACACAAACCTTCCTAAACTAGAGTCTAAACCTAAACATTCAAACTTCACGATCCCAGCAGGAGTTGTTTTGTGTGTAGGCTTACCTATGCAACCTAACGTGAGAACTCCATCCTTGTAAAGTTCTTGTGTGGGGCTGTTCATTTCCATTGCAACATCACTGTGGTGCTCCATCAACACAGTGTCGGCCCCGTCTTCAGGCCAATCCCCTTCTGTTGCCATGGCAACCGCATCCTTCTGTATCTTGCGCTCCCAGCTACTTAAATCCACTGGTAAACAACAACAACAACAACAACAACCACCATCATCATCAGCATTAACATCATAACTTTAAAGAGTACAGCTGGGCATCTTGGCTTTAATGTTTATGGATACGGTGAAAAATTACTATCAACATGGTGATCAAATACTTCTGGGTTATACTGTGGATGCTGTCAGTACTTATAACCCGTTTCCAAGAAAGTTGGGGTGCGGAACGTAAACTAAAAGACAGAATACGCTGAAGAGCTAATTAATTATCTCCTATATTTATTTAAAATAGTACAAAGACAACATATTAAATGATGAAAAATTTTATGGCTTTTTGAAGACTATATGCCAATTTTTATATTTTGATGCCAGCAACACATAAAAAAATAGGGCAGGAACAACAAAAGACAAACAAACAAAAAAATCTGGTCCTCAAGACAGCACTGCAATAAAAACAGACTTGATTCCGCCGTGGACATCACTGCATGGGCTCGAGCACACTTTCCAACATGCCACTGCTCCACAAACGTTAGTTAAAACTCTACCATGCAAAGAAGAAACCAGATATAAACAGATCCAGAAACAGCGCCGCCTCCTTCTCTGGGTCTGAGCTCATTTAAGAGGGACTAAGCTTAAGTGGAAAAGTGTTCTGTGGTCCAACAAATCCAAACAAACGAAACAGCATGGCTCGGTAGTAAGAGTGCGGGTGCTAAACTGACCGGTCACCCATTGAAAACATCTGCTGCCACATTATCCTTTAAGAACTTCAGCATCATTACCCTGCTGCTAAAAACAGAGCTGATGAACACAGTGGTAAACATGCTGGTGGTAAACAATTCAAAATTCCAACACGTGTTTTTGTAGTATTTAGATAAAATATAAGATTTCAATGATTTGCACAGGACTGCACTCTGTTTACTTTGCACAGTGTCCCAAAATTTACAGTAAGAGCTGTAAAAAAAAAAAAAAATATCACCTCTTAGGTGCATGTTTGATTACAAAGAAAGTATCATTTGTCCTGTTTGACTGGATTTAGTATATTAAAGAGTCTGATATGTTGAATAAAGTAACTGAATTTATAGTTGACAGTATTTTTAAAATGTGCTGCTACTCTGTGTATAATAAAAATGTTCATTATATTACATTTTGCCCCCGTATCACCATCCAAATCTTTACAGTGGACTTTATACAGCTCAACACTGAATCCACAAGACTAATGCTGTCGTGTTAATCATACTGTAGCTTCATATATTCCTTCAGTCGTCACTGTTGCTGAAACTTAACACAGTGGGCACCTCACCCTTTCCTGTCACGATCTCTTGACATGCCCTCATAATGTGGATTGGTCCTCCTGCTTGGCTCCAGCCCCCCTTTCGTCTCATCCTCCTTTTCTGTAGCACTGCAGGACGAGAAGGATGAACAGCTGAATGAACACAATAATGAAACCCAGGGCAAAAAAAATGAAACATCCAACCAATCACAGGTGCTTCTCAAATGTACGTGTGGTAAGCTCTCACAGGTGCTGTAGGGCTGTCCCGGGTGAGACGTGAAGCAAACACAGTGTAGGTGAGGGAAGTGTTTGGTCATGTAGTGTTTCCATGCCAACACGAGAGGAGCAGGGCAAAGGTCAATCTTATTCAGCACCAGAACTACCTGCTTCTGCAGCGGACCTGTGATGTAGTGATAGAGAGCAGGAGGAAACTGAAGCACCTGGAGAGAGAGAGAGAGAGAGAGAGAGAGAGAGAGAGAGAGAGAGAGAGAGAGAGAGAGAGAGAGAGAGAGAGAAAGAGCGAGAGAGAAAGAGCGAGACAGAGATAGAAAAAGACAAAGAAAAAGAAAGAAAGAGAAAGACATAGAAGACAGAGAGAGTGAGAGTGACAGAAAACAACAGACATAGAAAGACAGAGAAAAGACAGAAAGAGGAGAGTGAGAGAGAGAGAGAAAGCGACAGAGTGAGAGAGAGAGAGAAAAAGAGACAGAGAGAAAGACAGAGAGAGAGAAAAAGAGAGACAAAAGACAGGGAGAGATTGAGAGAGACAGAGAAAAAGACAGGGAGATAGTGAGTGGAGACAGATAGAGAAAAAGAGAAAGGGAGAGAGAATAAGACAGAAAGTGAGAGAGAGAGAGAAAGACAGAGAGAGAAAAAGACAGATAGTGAGAGACAGAGAGAGAGAGAGAGAAAAAGACAGAGAAAAGACAGAGAGAGGGTGAGAGAAACAGAGAAAAAGAGGGAGAGAGAAAAGACACAGAGAGAGAGAGAGAAAAGACAGAGAGAGAGAAAAAAGACAGAGAGAGAGAGAGAAAAGACAGAGAGAAAGACAGAGAGAAAGACAAAGTGAGAGAATAAAAGATAGAGAGAGAAAGAGCGAGAGACAGAAAAGACAGAGATAGAAAAAGACAAAGAAAAAGAAAGAAAGAGAAAGACATAGAAGACAGAGAGAGTGACAGAAAACGACAGACAGAAAGACAGAGAAAAGACAGAAAGAGGAGAGTGAGAGAGAGAGAAAGACAGAGAGAGTGAGAGAAAGAGACAGAGAAAAAAGACAGAGAGAGAGAAAAAGAAAAAGAGAGAAAAAGAGAGACAAAAGACAGGGAGAGATTGAGAGAGACAGAGAAAAAGACAGGGAGATAGTGAGTGGAGACAGACAGAGAAAAAGAGAGAGGGAGAGAGAAAGACAGGGAGAGAAAAAGACAGGGAGAGACAGAGAGAGAAAAAGACAGAGAGAGACAGAGAAAAGACAGAAAGAGAGAAGACAGAGAGAGAGAAAAAGACAGGGAGAGACAGAGAAAAGAGAGAAAAAGACAGAGAGGATGAGAGAGACAGAGAAAAAGAGAGAGGGAGAGAGAAAGAGTGAGAGAAAAAGAGAGAGAGAGAGAGAGAGAGAGAGAGAGAGAGAAAGAGACAGAGTGAGAGAAAGTATTAGAGCACATTGGTTTTAGTGAACTGACAGAATCATTCATATTAATTATAGAATATTAAATACACACAACAATCTTCCAGCATGGCGCGTGTATAAGCTCTTAATCAGTGGTTGTTAGACTCTGTCACCATCTAGAGTCATATCAGCTTCAGTGACTGACAGTCCGTCAGAAACATCACTCGCTAAAAACCTGAACACAACTGCTCTGTGTGTCAACACAAACACCGTTCACCAGTACAATAACAGACACACGCTGTTCAGGCTTTATTTCCACACCAGATAGCTCCACCTGCTGGTCTAAACTGTGTACTGTCTGAACTGCGAGCTACTTGCTCGTCATGTCTCGTCTATACAATCATACACGCTCCACAAACATCTATAAACTATAATCTCCTGAGAACGTCTATACAGTCAACAAAGCACTTACCGGGTGTCTGATATCCACTATGAGCAGAATGACATCGGACATTTCCAGCACTCTCCACAACTGTCTCCACGTCTGGTCGGGAAATAAAAGTAAGAAACGAAAAAAGAAAGAAAGAAAGATGTCTGTTTATTTAGTGTGAAATGAGCGACAGCTGAATGATTATTTTTATTATTTACATTGTCAATTATACCTCAAGATTAACCATATGATGAAAACCTAATTTCAAAAACCTCTCAATAATAATAATAATAATAATAATAATAACAACAACTCAGGCGTTCAGTGCATATTTCCCCAGCTGAACAGCAGCACTCACCTCTAGATTGTGTTCAAAGTGGCTGAGGGTGCCAGGAGGGTTCCTAGAATAAAGAGACTCCAGAAACTCATGAAAAGACTTCTCCTCCTTTCTCAAGAGTTCTTCTCTCTGCATCCCATAATGCCAAGAGGGTCGTCGTGGGAAATCCAGCCCTGAAAGCAGACACGCTGAAACTAAACAAAGTGGATTGTAGCAGGAGCGCGCCGTCTGGAGTTGATGATCCACACGTATCACGCAAACAGACGAGCACATGCTGCTTAATAGCAAAAGGAAAACAAAATCATTAAAATAAAAATAAATAAATCCATATATATATATATAGTTTAATAGGGCCAGTTTAATGTCCAAAATACATCAAGTTTTAACCCAATCAGATAAGTGTCAAAAAACTTTTTTTGGACCCCTTATAGTGTATCTTTCCAGTTGGATATTAGCCATTACTTCCTTGTAGAGATCAACCGATATTTGCTAAAACGTCACACTAGTAATAACAAGTGTAAGCACAACATTTCTGAACCTAACATCATTTACTGAACACTGACTTAACAAGAAAAAAACATATTTTATCTGCCCCACAAAAAATACCACACATACAGTAGGACCACATTACTGCTGAAAGAGTGGAACACACATCTCTTTATACTAGAGATGGACCGATCAGCGTTTTTGAGGCCGATTCCAATTGCCGATCACCTTTCAGCGCGATAGTCCGATAGCCGATATCGATCTAGGGCGGGGCTATATGCCACGGCAGGGCTACAAATAGTTATTAGCGCAAGCAAGTCATGAAACATGGTCTAAACTGGTTTATTACCATTTTTAACAAACTCATATGAAACAGTATAATATTTTTAACTAAATTATCAGTAAATATACAAAGTAAATCAAACAAATATCCCAAATACTGCAATCATTACATTTAGACCCTTAATTTAAAACTAAAAAACCTAATTAAATAAATGCAGTAAAATGACTCTGAGCTGTATGAACGCAAACTGTCCTCGCGAGGCCGCCGCTTTAGTCAGTCTGTTGAAAATGAAAGGGTATGTGTTTCCACCTAGTGGTTCAGATAGGAATTGCAGGGAGCTGGCCAGAGGGGGTTTCAACGAGACGCTAGCTGAAAATACAGAAATTAGGCTCATTTGTTTAACGCCATTGATCGGCTCTTGGGATTGGCTAAAATGGAGACATATCGATCACGATCACATATTTTGATTAAATATCGGCCGATCACAATCACATATTTTGATATACATAGCTGATCGATCCTTACATCTCTACTTTATACCAATAACTAGCAAGTTATTAAGAAGTGCGATGAAAAATACTTCCACACAGTCGACATATTTACAGAGTTACAGAGAGAGCCTCACTTCACGCTCGGGTATTTATCGCATTTTAGTAATATTACAGTTCTTTAAGAAGGCTGAGGCGCTCAGAGAGAGAGAGAGGAAAACAGCACGTGCAACGTAATAGATAGAGAGACGCTGATATGCTGTACTGACTGTTCTCACTAGAGCAGTTAGCTTTAGCCCCGGAGCTAAGGAGTACAACATCCGCTCTGGTTCACGTCTACGGCCGAAACTAGAAACACGTAACCGCCTCTTTAAGTACTTCACTGTTCACTATAAATTTTTCTTTTTCACTTATTTGGCTGAACCGTCCTAAAAGTTTCGGCTTGGGGTCCTGCACATGTGGCAACAGCACGTTCCACCCCACCAATAACACAGGGCTACCAAACACTGATATCGGCCGATGCCGATACATAAAAATGGCAAATTTCGGCCTGATATATCGGTCAATCTCTACTTCCTTAATCCATTTATTATGTGTGGGCGGGGTTGACCCTTCGCAATTCAAAAGAAATTAGATGTCCCGCAAACAGGGAGGAGAAGGCGAGGTTGTGCACCGAATAAGACAAGAAGGGGACGCGGATCAATCTGAACTCTATAGATGTCACTGTAAGACTTGAAAAAGTGGGACACGACCAAAACATTTGGGCTAGGGTGGCTGGTGTTTGCTTACATCCATTACATACTTGGCTAATATTAGGAAATATCTTTGATATCTTATAATTAGTGAGGTGGAGCCGATGGACTGTCTTAAATTGTATCACTTCATGTCTTGCACACAGCGAAGATGAGTGAATCTGATTGAGAATGCCCTCCCACTCCACATCTGAGAATCCACAGCTAGATCCTGGTGCTATGAGACTATAAGGGGGTTCCAACATTTGAGGAGTTAATAATGAGATACATACAGGAGATAGGATCTCGGCTATTTGGATCGAAACTCAGCAGCATTGATGTTGATGATGGAGGTAAACTAAGGAAGCTTAATAGCATTCTGACCCAAACACATACGTTCCACCGCTCAATGTGGCCAAAGTCTGTCTCCTACGTGTCAACCAGTGAAGATACCGTGTCAGCAACACCAATATTAAAAACATATGCAGAAGCGATGCCAAGAACTTCAGACACGTTTTCCAATCCATCTTCTATCTTATTCTAAATGGCGGGTTATCACTGTCTGCAGAGCAAGTAACGGCTTGCTACAGACCACTGGCTAGCATTAATCTCGTTCAGCAAAACTTGTTTCCCATCACAGCGCGACGTACTGTGGAGTAATGGTCTGTAGACAAAGCATCAAAAGCTGACACTACGAGTACTTTGAAGTGAATTTTATGTCAAAGCATTTATAATCAACTTTTAAAAGCATTTGATAATCAAATTTTTAAATTATTAAATCATTATTTTTTTAACATTTCCACAAAGCAAGCAAACCTTGTTCTTCAGGGTAGACTTGGTTGATGTCCATCTCCAGCTCTCTGTCTGGAACTGGCTGCAGAATTGACTCCCGGGCCATTTTCTTCCTTTTCTCAACCTCCTCTTTGCTCTCCTTCTCAAAGTGGAGCCGGAATCTGAACAACAACAACAACAGCAACAACAACAAAATTATTCAAGCCGTATTCAGCCTCATTGAGAACACAAGGAAATCTGGAAACTCCAGAATTATATTACACTGAGGCCATTTTTTGTAAAAAAAAAAAAAAAAAAAAAAAAAAAAAAAAAAAATATATATATATATATATATATATATATATATATATATATATATATATATATATATATATATATATATGCAAAATACTTAATAGTTCTACTTACATTTTGGATTAATTTTGGCTTTTATAATGGTTTTCTAATAACTACATTTAGTCCACATTGCAGGTTTACGGCTATTCACTACAGCCCGTCTACTGCTTCAGCCTTCTCATACTTTGTCCATAAGTGAAATGTACCACTACGACACCAACACTGAACAAATATTATCTAGCACCGCTCTTGTGGTACTTGCGTGGTGTATGAGTGTACTAGCCACAGCATTTCAGCACATGTCAAGGGGTTGACAACAGCCTGTTTATATAAAAATATCCAGCCAAGAGCAGCTCTGTGGTCAGACTCTCTACTAACCTGGCTTAAAGTGGTGACTAACGCTACCCGTATATAGAAAGGATGAGCCAGAGTCCCTATCTGCACTCCTATACGCCCTCAGTTGTGATATATGAATGTACTTAAATTTGTACTGGAACAAAAACACAATAAAAAGATGGTACTTAATGTTTTATTTATTAACTTTACTGTTTTTGTGAATTTGCATTGCTGGTGTAGCAGGTCTTGGGTCATTCCCTCACGGATGGTAAAAGTTTAACCATGACCCGGAAAGTAGGGCTGTGTATTGCAAAGAACCTGGCGATACAATATGTATGGTGATACAGCGGTCACAATTCAATATATCATGATATACTGCAAGCAAAGTGATATATTGTGATTTTTAAAATCTACTATTAAAACACACCACTATATGAACAGGTTTGCCAATGTTTTGCCAATGCGCCCTTGTGCTGCTTGTTAATGTTGGAGTGGAGCTGAAAATGAATTACAATACTGCCATCTAGTGGTCAGAGGTTGAAACACAACACAACGATTCACTGTCTGCCAGGAATCTGTGTATCGATACTCTGTTTTTAAGAATCGATACAGTATCACTAAACATGATATCCCGATATATGATGCTGATGTGTTTGATCTTCAAGGTCTCGTGTATAGCAGTTGTACTGTTGTGATCATCTCCACTGTGCAGAGCTGACAGAGCACCACACTGTTGCCCCAGCCCTACTACAATTATATATTTTTTTGAAATAATCCAAAGTAGGGACTTTTATTATCGTACTTGTTTTTATTTATTTACTTATTTTATTGTACAGCACTTTGGTCAACACTTGCTGTCTTTAAAATGTGTTTTGTTAATAAAGTTGCCTTGTCTTTAAGTATTAATGAATGAAAGACAACGTTAAATATGTCTTTTTTATGCTGATCCAAAAAAAAAAAAAAACAAAAAAAAAAACGCGAAACGAGCCGATCTGTGAGATTTTGAGATCCATCGCACCTCAAATGGGGCGAAAAAATTAAAAAGGGCATATACTGGATTACATGGAGTCCCCACCAACACAAAAAAGCTAAGATGCATCATATATAATAAAACGATGTTTTACTGTTGATAGTTAAGTGATGAAAATCAGCCGACATTGACTAAATGCTGAAGCCATCATTAATAAAACCACAGAAGAGAAAAACGCTCTGCATTTTTAATAACCTCATCTTAAATATCACTGACTAAGCCAAACTCCACACATCAGTAGAGCGTGACCAACCCTTCCCAACAAAAACTGCATGGCTAACTTTCAAGGAAGCTGAGATACGGAGCCCTAAATCTGGTACTTTTGACTTGGGTGAGATCCAGAGAGCGGCAGACGTGCTGTGTCTGGTCAAAAATAAGAGTAACTGGCTTCAAACTGCCCGGGATTGTAGGGCATTCTGCTCCCTCTCTGACCACAAATGACTTTTTATTGCAGTCTTCAGGACGCTGGAGATAACAACGTTCTACACCTGGTCTTTAAAGCACTCTAGATCAGCAGAGAAATGTTAGACCACAGCCAAACTCCATAACGAGCCCTGAATCGTATTGTTAGCCTTCAAGAAATCAGAGACACGGAGCCCCTAACCTCACCTGTTGTCTTCTCCGATGATGAAGTAGTCAATATAAACACACAGAGAGGTATAAGGACAACGTGAAGAGGAGTCATAACACAATTCTTCTCTCAGCCATGTCAATAACCTCATTATGGTCAACCAGAACTGATAGCTGCAAAAGATCTCACCTGGATACGCCACCCCATCCCATTGGAAGGGCTCCCATAGGCAGGATCAAGGCTACATTATAAGGCACATCAGCATGTTTTTACCACTAGAAGGTCAGGACTTAAGATAATACAGAGCACCTTCCCTTCATTGTCAGCACTTTAGAGATGCTGAAGTGATCTTCAACCTCTCATACAGCATAACTTTAAAACTGGTATGCTTGTGTATGTGTGCAGGAAAACAAACCGTAGTCAGTAAACACCACCTGCATTCACAAATGCAAGTCTGTACTAGGGGTTGTTACAATTAGGGGTGGGCGATATGGCCCTACAATAATATCACAATATTTCATGGTATTTTTGTGTTAATGATACTCTTGGTGATATGACAAAACATTGAATAAATAAAAAAATCAAGAATATACTACTGCAACAAAATGAAAACTTGTCTGTAGTAGATATATAATGGGAAATTAGAAAAGTGTGAATTTTTCTTTTGCTAAACACAGTAAAAAAAAAAAGTAGTACCCTGATGTGATGATTAGGGATGGGTGATATGGAGCGATATCACTTTGATGTGTCTTCACATTTACACCACGACAGAGTAGAAAAGAAAAAAAGGTTAGATATCGCTGAAGCCCTCAAAATCCCCGCTGAGTATGCTATGCTAAAACACTGCCGAACGGGGCTACAGTTACAATTAGCCTAGCAGTGAACCGTACATTTTAGCTGAACATTGCTTCAATCATATAAATGGGAAATAATCTCAAAAGAAATCGAGTAGCAGTCTTGTAAATAGTGACTCTGAAAGACCCCCAGTCTTTGCAAGACTGTGACAAAGTCTGTGAGAGGGTTGTGTTCTGTGGGCTTAAGAGGAAGAGCACCATCCTGTTGCCAGCATAAAGTTAAAAATCCAGCATTTCTCATGATATGAGGGGAAATTGGTAGGCAATCTGCACATCTGAGAAGACACCATTAATGCTCAACACCACCAAGCCACATTCAGCACGTGCTACAACAGCATTATTGTTTAAATCAGAGGGTGTGGGTCATAGGTTGACCCGCTTAGAAGTAATATGTAAATGAAGGCCCTGTACCAATAAACACCTGAAGACTTGCATAACAAAAAAACACCAAAGAAAACTAATGTTTTCAGTCTCAATGTGAATAAAGTGTGATTGAAATGCTTATTCATATTCTAAAAATTCAAAAACAATGTATTTTAGTACTGTTTTAATTTAATTTAATTCAGTAAGCCCTGCTTTCTGTTCTTATTAGCATGCCACAAACTGTTCCAACTCTTTGACACTAGGTTTGTACAAGCTGCACCAACAAGGTAGCAATGTCAAAGAGAGTGTCCAGAAAGTGTACACATAGTAGGGGTGTAAGAATATACTGAAATATCAAATATCGCAATGTGTTTAGTGATACTGTATCAATTCTCAAAAACACAGTATTGATTATTACCAGCTTACATTCAAAGAATCCTGGCAGACAGTGAATCATTGCATGTTGTGTTTAAACTTCTGACCACTAGATGGCAGTGTTGTAATCCATTTTCAGCTCCAATCCAACATTAACAAGCAGCACAAGGGTGCAATGCTATTGTAAGCATTGATAAAGCTGTTCATATAGTCGTGTGTTTTTATAGTAGGATTTGAAAAATCGCAATATATTACTTTGCTTCCAATATTGCAATATATCACAATACATTAAAATGTGACCCCTATATCACGATACATATCGTATCGCCAGGTACGCCAGGTTGCTATAAAACCCTCCCTCAACACTGGCAGCAAGAGATGGGTTACAGCTAGAAACTGTAAACCTACATCAATATAACAGGTGATTCTGGTAAAATAGCCAATAAGCGTATAAGAGCATGTGTACACCTGTGCTTTACAGACCAGGTAATGATATTTAAAGCTTAACTTTCTTTATAAAAGCTAGTTCTTTAGGCCCAAAGCCTGCTACACTCTTACTATATAAACAAGTGAAACAGTCCTACCAGCGTCCATGGCCCTGCTGAAATATCTCCTTTCTATTTATGCAGACGCAGCTCTTGAATTACTGTTTTGCCTCTCGCGTGCTCACCTGTTGGGGTCATAACGGCCGTCTCTGGTGCCAGGCTGCTGGTTGATCCTCCTAACGTCCGTTGTCTCGCTGTCCGATGTGTCGGACTGTCTGTCCCGTCTCACTCCTCTCTCTAAACTTGCATTCCGGCTGTTCTGACCTGAGCCAGGATCACCTTCACACAGACACACAGTTTCAATAACAACATAATCCGTCATACAATGAAAAACACAGTCAGTCGGGGATTTCTGGTGTTTGTGTTAATCCCACATTAATAAGAAGTTGATTTCATTACTGGGCTATGGCTTCAAAAATTAAAAAGGGCCTCTGTGAAAAGCGAATTCATTAAAAGTGTGTAGTACTCAGGGTCTTTAGACAGGCTCACAGCTTCGCTCAGTAGCGGTAGTGTCTTTATATTCTGTGCATGAACCCCTTTCACTTCTCCGCATGAATCCCTAACCTGAACACAGCTCTCAGTTCAGTGAGTCACACGGGAAGACGTTGCATATATATGTTTCATTACAGGATCTGGCATCAAAACTACTTAATAAAAATCACTTTCTTACAAAATACCCAGCAAATATTGCGATATCATGTTTAGTGATACTGTATCGATTCTCAAAAACATAGTATCGATGCACAGACGATTGTGTGTTGTGTTTAAACCTCTGACCACTAGATGGCAGCGTTGTAATCCATTTTCAGCTCCACTCCAACAAAAACAAGCAGCTCAAGGGTGCAATGCTATTGTAAGCATTGATAAACCTGTTCATACAGTGGTGTGTTTTAATAATAGGATTAGAAAAATCTCAATATATCACTTTGCTTGCAATATCACAGTGTATCGCAATATATTGAATCGTGACTGTTGTATCACGATACGTATTGTATCGCCAGGCATCTTGTACAGCACAGCCCTAATATCAACAAGTGTATGTTCATCAGTAAGAACACCAGATCTGATTAAAACAGATGTAAATAATCATACATACAATACAAAGTAACATGAATATCTTATTGTGAGAGAAGTAGATCAGATCTTGAGCTCCAGTTTGAAGAACAAAGTATTTCCAGATTTCTCCTGGACGCCCCAGACATTGTATGAATGTATTCAGTTCCTTCAGCAGCAAATCTTGATTTAGCTTAATGAAGTACTGAGCAGTCAAAGCAGGTATTAGATGAGAACTGTAAATAATACTGGGCTGTTTATAGAAGGAGAAGCTTGGAAAGGGTTAAATACACACACTGACATTTGCAAAAAGCACTGCTTACTCTATTAATACTATTTTAATACTTAATATAAAATGTTTTGCTGTAAAAACATAAAACATACTTTTCCTTTAATGCAAGTCAATGGAACCAGAACTCTTTTCCAAGATATTTTGAAGGACTTCTATTGGTCCATTCATCATGAGATTTTCACACAACGTATACAACCATTGGTGTGTTCAAATGGTCTAGAAAACTCAAAATCGACAAAAATGGAGATATATGGTTTTCATTGGACAGCAACAATATAATTAAATTATTATGGGAACTATTTTGCAGATATATAATAAAAAATATGCACATGTTATATCACTCCTGTCCTAAAAGGACTGCATTGGCTACCTGCATCTAAAATTCTGATACTAATTATCTTTTTATCAGAAGCTCCAGTGTTTCTAAAACATCTCTCTTTTACTTAGAGTTCAATTAAAAATATCCTTAATATTTAGGTTTTTACTCTGATCTGTGCCATAACATGATTTCAAATGAGCACACACAGATTCTTGTAAAGTATGTGGTGCACCCAAGCAGAAAATAAAAATAAAACCTTCAGCATGTTGTTGTTATGAGATGTTACATCATATTTATGACAAAACATCTTGTAATTATGAGGACACAGCATATTATTATTATGAGGAACCAAGTACAGGTGGTGGATATAGCAAAAAGTTAATAACACGATACACCAATAAGTTAACAATGCACACACACTGTCACAATATTTGCCTTTTTCAGACATATAATCAGCTGGAGCAGAGAAAAAAAAACAACCAGTAGGGCTACATTAAAAAACAAACGAAAAACACTACCATACACTGTGAACACAGTGATTTTAGTTCTATCTGCACTAAATGGGACTCATTTTTATCTGGTCAGTAATCTATAAATACTGACTAGGGCGGTGTATTGGCAAGAACCTGGTGATACAATACATATCGTGATATAGCCGTCATGATTTAATATATTATGATATACTGCGAGCAAAGTGATGCAATTTTTCAAATCCTACTGTTACAACACACCACTATATGAACAGGTTTGCCAATGCTTACAATATAATGTTAATCTTACTTTATGCTTGAAATTTTAACTTGGCACCAGTAGTACAATCGCACCACATGACGTGCTATACCACTCCATGCGGAATAGGTTGTATATTAATGTAGCCCTTAACATCGGTCCTGCGCGTCATACAGAACCTCTAAATACAAAAATATGTAATTACACTTTAGTGAATCTAAAGCACTGAATAAAAGCATGGCTGAGTAGTGCATGAAGGTCTAATTGCTTATTTTATGTCTGTATGAACACAGACTTGAGAATCCTTTGAAGCGTTCTATTACAAAAGAAAATACCTGCTGACTGATGCTAGCATTTAATTTAAGCCAAGAACTTTATTTATTTATTAACTCTTTTTTTCCCCATTTTTCCCATGAAGGAACAACATATGATAATTGTTAGAACGATAACATACTCAACATATCGTAATAATCGTTATAATTAAAACATAGCCTGTCAATTTTCTGAAACATAGCTTCTCTGAATCTTTTATTTCATTTTTTTACTTACAATTTAATTTTTTATTTTACTTGGCAGCAATAATAAATCATTTTGCGTGGCAACCAGTACGAAAAGTGATCTATAAAAGACTAACATTATTATTATTATTTTTAAATAAATCATATCCTTTATGTATATCTTTTTTTTTTCACAGCAATAATAAATCAATTTGGGTTGCAACCAGTAAGAGTGGGCTATAAGGACTAATATTATCAGGGTTTTTTTCATGCTTTTGAAGGAATTAAACACTTAGGACATCTTTTTACAACATATGATAACTCATAATTAGACCATCCTCATTTTTTAAACATATTTCCACAGAATCTCTTATTTATTTTATTTTTACTTACAAATTCTTGACTTTTATATTTTAATTTACTTGGAAACAATAATAAATCATTTTGGTCTATATAGACTAGCATTATTATAATTATTTAACCTCCCAGCCAGTTTGGTAGGTTCATGCTTTTAAAGGAATTAAACACTTTGGACGTCCGGTTCCCATCACCACTTCTGTGAACAATTCTGACCTGGCAAGTTGCTTTAAATCCAAGGATTATACATCAAACTTACTCTAGACAACCTTGTTTACATGCCAAACTGTGAGCTATACAGCAGTTCTGTAAAAAAGGTGACACAGTCCTTTAAACATGTGTTACAAAGCAGTCAGTGATTCTGCACTCCGGCTTTGCTTCATCGTTACATAACTGCGTTCTGCGTCTGCGCAGTGCGCTCTGCTGGTCCGCAGTACCCAAACACTGCTGATGGACACACAGCGCGTTATACTGTCCATTACAGGCTATTCAGCGAAAACAAGCCCCACTTCTAACGTTATCCTGAGAAATACTCCTTCCAGTCGAGACTAGGATCTCTCTCCTGCTCCTACAACACAGGAGCTAACTTCTCTCCTCAAAGTCTGTCTGTCTGCCTGTCAGTTGTGGTGACCAGCCAGCGGTGTTGACAACGTTGTCCCCGCATTTTCTGTTTTGTGTCAGCTAACAAAGCGGCTTGGCCTCGAGTCAGAATGACCAGACGAACCAGCTAGCTAGGCTCTCTGAAAACAAACCCTATAAACAAACACGGGGCTGAAATAGATTTCCGAATGTTCCCGTTCCACCTTAAACTGCACCATAAAAGATAGAGCTGTTACTGAGCTCAACCCTAAAGAGTCCCCGTTCCACCTTAAATGGTGCAGCAGTTACATTCCGGCACCTCAGGTTAGCATCTTATTCCAATTCCCAGTTCCACCTTAAGTGGAGCAGCAGTAACATTCTGGCGCCTCAGGTTAGCATCTTATTCCAATTCCCAGTTCCACCTTAAATGGTGCAGGAGTTACACTCTGGCGCCTCAGGTTAGCTAGCATCTTATTCCAATTCCCAGTTCCACCTTAAATGGTGCAGCAGTTACATTCCGGCGCCTCAGATTAGCATCCTATTCCAATTCCCGGTTCCACCTTAAATTGTGCAGCAGTTACATTCTGGCGCCCCAGATTAGCTCAAGTTAGGACTACAGTAAACGCTGCACCATTTAAGGTGGAACGGGAAATTCAAATACAAAGCTAACTTCAGCTAACCTGAGGCGCCAGAATGTAACTGCTGCACCATTTAAGGTGGAACAGACAATTCGCATAAGCGGCTAACTTCGAGAGCAAGCAGTTGAGCTTTTCCAGCGAACTGACAGCGAGTCTGAGCCCCGTTTAAGGTGGAACGGGGAAATTCGACGCAAAAGCTGACTTCAGCTTCAGAGCATGTCTGCTCTTATATTCTGTAAACACGCAACATAAAGCGTAAAGTTGAGCACGGCCAGTTAGCTACTACTGCTAACGCTAAAAGCTAAACGAACATCACTGAAGCGAAACTTTAACGACACTCACCTCGTTTTCTCTCGCGCTTCACCTGAAGCTGCTTCTTTTTCTGTTTGTTACTGAACGGTTTCCTCCGCGGCATGTTCGCCCGAAGAGACGGAGAAAAAACGGAAAACGGTCCCCACGAAGCGGCTTGTTGTAGTTTGGCGCTGTTCGCTTTAGTTTGGCTTTAGTTTTGTGTGTATTTCGCTACGGCGGCTGAAGTTTGTCCGCCACTCCGCGCATGCTAGCTAACGTTACTTTCTCACTGCGACGCCAAACTACAACCAAACCAGTCGGACCATACCACTTTCTCATCTCAGCGCTTTAGTTTAATCTACTTCACTTCTTTTGGAAATACGCACGTACAATGTTAGTTTCACTTGCTTTTAATAATGTGGATTAGTTTTAACACATATTCGCCCCTTCCAGTTTGGATAGCATTTGGAAAGCGTTACCGCACCACCCCCCCCCCCCCCCCGGTCCGCGCAGTGGTAGCGTCCGCCCGTTATTGAAATAGCAGCCAGCCCACTACAGACAGTGGTGCGTCTGTGTGAGTGGACAGTGAGTCACGGACTCGGTCAGTTAGTAATAAATCACACAAATCGGAGAAGTTGCTTCATGGACCAAAGATTTTGTACTTTAGGTTTTATTTACAGACGGCCACTAGTTCGCTAAGGCAGCCTAAGAAGCCCTGTTCACTACATGGCCTAAAGTATGTGGACACCTGGCCATCACCTCTATATGATCTAGTTGCACTTGCCATTGCAAAACCAGATTCATACCTGGCCTAAAGTATGTGGACACCTTACTCAACCATACATCTAACCATCAACCATCTAACCATCACCCCTATATGATATTGTTGCACTTTCCATTCCAAAACCACATTCATATTGAGTAGGCCTTATTGACAACCTGGCCTAAAGTATGTGGACATCTGACCATCACCCCTATATGATTTTGTAGCACTTCCTATTCCCAAACCATATTAATATTGAGTCGGCCCTATTGACCACCTGGCCTAAAGTATGTGGACATCTGACCAACACCCCTATATGATATTGTTGCACTTTCCATTCCCAAACCATATTAATATTGAGTCGGCCCTATTGACCACCTGGCCTAAAGTATGTGGACATCTGACCATCACCCCTATATGATATTGTTGCACTTTCCATTCCAAAACCGCATTCATATTGAATTGACCACCTGGCCTAAAGTATGTGGACACCTGATGTGGACACCTGATCGTCACCCCTATATGATTGCATTTATCATTCCAAAACCATATTCATACCTGGCCTAAATTATGTGGACACCTGACCATCACCTTTATATAAGCGTGTTGCCCTTCCCATTCCAAAACCATATTCATATGAAGACAGCCCTATTCACTACATGGCCTAAAGTATGTGGACACCTGGCCATCACCTCTATATGATCTAGTTGCACTTGCCATTGCAAAACCATATTCATACCTGGCCTAAAGTATGCGGACACCTTACTCAACCATATTCATATAGAGTTGGCCCTATTCAATACCTGGCCTAAAATATGTGGACATCTGACCATCACCCGAAATTAACTTGTTGCACTTCCCATTCCAAAACCATATTCACACCTGACCTAAAGTATGTGGACACCTGGCCATCACCTCTATATGATCTAGTTGCACTTGCCATTGCAAAACCATATTCATACCTGGCCTAAAGTATGAGGACATCTAACTCAACCATATTCATATAGAGTTGGCCCTATTTACTACCTGGCCTAAAATATGTGGACATCTGACCATCACCCCTATATGATCTTGTTGCACTTCCCACTCTAGAACCATATTCATATGGAGCGGGCCCTATTCACTACCTGACCTAAAGTATGTGGACACCTTACTTAACCATAATATTTATAATGAGATAGCCTTTTCACTACCTGGCTATATATATATATATGTATGGAGACAACCCTATTTACTACTTGGCCTAAAGTATGTGGACGCCTTACTTAACCATAATATTTATAATGAGATAGCCTTTTCACTACCTGGCTATATATATATATATATATATATATATATATATATATATATATATATATATATATATATATATATATATATATATGTATGGAGACAACCCTATTTACTACTTGGCCTAAAGTATGTGGACGCCTGACCATCACATTTATATGAGCTTGTTGCACTTTCCATTCTAAAACAATAGTCATATTGATTTGGCCCTGTTCACTACGTGGCCTGAAGTATGTGGTGATCATCATACGCTCAAATTAGCAGGTGACATGTTGCCAATCTTGCCTCTTATGCTTCTGTTGTTCCACGTGGGCGTGTACACTGCTGAGTTTCTCACAAGAAAATATTTAACTATGTACTCTTATAAGTTCACAGGTCTGTAAGTTTTCCTTCCATATTTTAAGCAATATTATCAGAAATAGAAACAAAATGGAAGTAGGAACAAAGCATGCATAGGCTGGGGGCCCCCTGTGTCTACGATTGCCATGAGGATTGGGTTAGGGCCAGTCAGTTAGATTATTGCTTCACTGCGTTATTTGCCTTTGCAGGTTGATAGAAGTTACGAGAACTCCACATATTATTTGTTGTTTTATCTTCATGCCAGTTGCTGCTAAATCACATCTACTAAGCACACACTGCTATAGGAAATGACTGGATGTCTGTTGTCTTGTCACCTGCTTGTGTGAACACACGGTTAGGCTCGTGTGCAGCTGCTCGACTGGAAAATCCATTCTGAGAAGCTCCTGCTGCAAAGCTCTTGTGCAGATGTAGCTTCCAGAGACAATCTGAAACTCTAGTGATGCCGCCTCCTACACACTTCCGTACACAGTGGCCTCACTCAGGTTTTTTTCCTGGCCCAACTGCTACTAGATGCTTCCAGTTCACAATAACAGCACTTACACTTGACCAGGGCAGCTCTAGCAGGACAAAGGCTTCATAAACTGGCTTTTGGTAAAGATGCCATCCTATGATAACATGACTGAGCTCTTCTGTACAGCGCATTCTGCTGTGAGTGTTTGTCTCGGCGCTTGATTGAAACACCTATCAGAAAGAGAATGTGGCCAAAACCCCTCACCTCAATCATTAGGAGGCTTGTCCACATACTTTTGGCCATATAATGTATATGAGAAGGTTTGATGTAGTATGTAAACAAAGTCCAAGTTTTCATGTCATGAAAATTATAACTGGTTTTTGATGTGGATCAGACACAGCAGTATCCCTGCTGGACTGAGAATCGTCCACCAACCAAAACTATCCAGACAGTGTCCTGTAGGCGGCGTCCTGTAACCACTGATTAAGCACTAGAGGAACACGAACTGTGCAGCAGCAGATGAGCTACTGTCTCTGACTTTACATCTACAAGGTAAAAAAACAAGGTAGGCGTGTCTAATAGAGTGGACAGTGAGCGGACACAGTGTTTAAACATCACTCCAGCAGCAGCACTGCTGTGTCTGATCCACTTGTACCAGCACAACACACAATGACATGTCCTCACCACGTCAGGGTCACAGCAGTGCTAAGAATGACCCACCTCCAACGTATACTTTTGTATTAGTGATAGCTCAGTTGTACAACGACACGCTGCTCTGCAATCATTTGTTTTGAATACACTTTCTATTCACCAACAAAATACTTCATTAGAGCTTCGTTTATTTGCGTCCAATTATTATTATTTCAGCAAGACACCCACTCCTGAAATGCTTCCCGGGCACTCTGGATAGGGCTACCTGCCACTATGGGCAAGTGTGCTTACTGCCCCCTAGTGTTTGTGTGGGCATGAATGGGTCAAATGTGGAAGTAAATTAACTGTATTTCTGTATGATTAAATAGTTACAGCCATTCAGACTGGGTTTGCTGTGAACGTCTTCAATTTTAGAGAAACCTGCTGTTCACAGCAGTGCTGAATGGAACCAGACGTCGGAACTTTAACACACGCCAAACAAAGTTTTGGCCTAAAATATATTTTAAGCATATATTTATGGTGAAAGGGGTAGATGGTGGACATAACTAGGCAAAACAGTCCCAAAAACAAATGTCTATTTATTAAAATGTACCACTGTTCAGCCATCACCAACGTTCTACGTTGGTGATGGTTGAACAGTGGTACATTTTAATAAATAGACATTTGTTTTTGGGACTGTTTTGCCTAGTTTTGTAGGTTTAGATAGTTTTGGAGGTTCACTTAAATGACTCTGTGTTGTGGACGCCCGGTTCCATTCACCACCACTGTAAAGAAATCTGAACCATTTCACACTAAACAGCTCTGAATGACCTTAACGAGAAGTTTATGGTGGAGGAAAACAAGAAAAGAGGTGATCAAATAAACAACTTTTATGTAGGCCTAAGATAAGAACCTATACAAGAGCTTCTAAGAATCTTGTTCTTTCCTCCTTCCAAGCACACAGCAGCGTAAACATGAGGGACTGTAACAAGGACTATGTTCATGGAATAACTGTTTTTATTTTCTGTTTAAAGAGGGGAATAATTCACGCTCTTTTGATCGTAAGGTCTATTAATGAGGCTTGGGGTCCATAGCAGGAGCAGGACGAAAGAAGTAGTGGTGGCGTAACAATAGTGAGTGCATCATCATTTGCACGAATGAATAGCGAGGGCGATTGTTCTTGTCAAAGACATTCATGTCAGAGAGCTCGAGGACTGGCTGGAGTTGATACTTTTTTTTTTTTTGTACCATTAATTTCTTTAACTCTCACACATACACACGATATACTAGATATCCGGATATACTGACTTTGTTATGGGCATGATTGAAAACTGATTTTCCCTTTTTTCATATATATATATATATATATATATATATATATATATATATATATATATATATATATATATATATATAAACTGACAGGACCACATGCATATTGCGCAATATATCGAAGGTGTTCATACGTATCATCCGACAACAGCAAATATGGAGGTCATAGTGTGATAGCAGTAGATAGAAGTATCTACAGATGGCTGAAGCACTAATTTAAATAATAAAAAATAAAACTTTTAAAGGTCTAGTTATAGACTGGAAGTGACCTGTGCAGTCATGAAGCCAGCCAGGTCTGTCGTCAAAGACTTAAAGGGGAATTCCACCACTTTTTCAAAATGCCTGTATACCTAAAAGGATGTAAACAAAGTCATTCAGAGTGGTTCCGAGTGAAACGTTCGGAGTTAGACACGCTTACAGTGGTGGTGAATGGAACCAGACGTCTGCCTGATGTCGGAAGCAGTTTTGTGAGGTTTGGGCCGAAAATTGAATCTTTAAAATCAGTGTGAGGCATCGTTAGAAAAACTAGTTCCGAAAGAAAACTTGCTTCAACACTTTCACACTACTTAAAAACAGGCCGCTCTGGATCGTGGCTATATTTGCAACGTCCTGAGCCCTGGTTCCCATCAGCACCACTGTAAAAAAGTCAGTGGTCTACAGGGGACCACTTTGCATGGAACCGCTC
Organism: Megaleporinus macrocephalus; assembly: GCA_021613375.1. Taxonomy (NCBI): domain Eukaryota; kingdom Metazoa; phylum Chordata; class Actinopteri; order Characiformes; family Anostomidae; genus Megaleporinus; species Megaleporinus macrocephalus. Next base: position 7,232,187 of record CM038705.1, read on the forward strand.
GGAATGACTGTTTATTCAGAAAATTGGGTGGACGTCCCCTTTAAACAGGAAGATCAGGATATTTGTGTGAAAGAAAAACAAATACAAAAAAAATAAAATAATAATAGATCTTTCGACAGAGTCTTAAACATTGCTTGTTTCTTGGAACACAAAAGCAGGTCTGGTAAGGAAATTCCTTTCCTTTCACTTTCAGCTTCCACTTATACAGTCTCTGTTCCACTCCAGGCCGGTCCTGTCTCATGAATTGAGGTGCTCCACCTGTATGGCTGAGGTTTCTACAGTGATGCAAAGGTCTTTGTGAGAGGAGAGGTCAGCCACGCTGACCGTTTTATATTGGACGTCCGGCGGCGCCACCGGTTTGTACTGGTGCAGGTCGAATACGCACGGGACGCCCTCTGGCTGCGCGTAGCCGTCGGTCCTCTCAGGGCGGCTCTGAGCGGCCCCTCCTGGAGCTCCTTCTGCGCCCCCTCCTGCTCCGGCCTGGCCGGGACTGTGGCTCTGCTGGCCCGCCGCTGGCACCGGTGGAGTGGGCACTAAGTCTGGCGAGTGTTTATGCATGTGCTTCATCAAGTAAGTCTCCTGGTGGGCGGGTGGACAGGGCAATTGCTAGTTAGACAAAACAAATCAACATTCTGATATATCTGGGGTTGCTGTCAGTCAGGAAGAAACAGCTTGCCCAAAAAAAAAAAAATATCCAACTTACATGATTTTCACCCCCTTTTACCCAAAGTGTAATCAGTCAGACAAAACACGGCATCTGAAGTTCGCTTCTTTACTTTTGAACTTGGACTACGGAGCTAATAATGTGAATAAACAATGCCCTGTGTCACGGTGGGCTGGTGTCCTATGAGATGTAAGTTCATTCAGAATGGTCTGATGTGAAATGGGTTATTACAGAGAAGCTTATGAATTCTTTACAGTGGTGGTGACGTCTACTAACACATATATAGCTATTTTATTTACTATCCTGAATGATCAGAGAACCTACATGTATCTAATATATATATATATATATATATATATATATATATATACACACACACACACACACACACACACACACACACACACACACACACACACACACACACACACACACTCTTTTGCTCAAAAGTTAAGGATCACTTTGGAATTTTTTTTTAATGCAATTTTCATGCAATTCACAAACAATATTGTCCATTTCACAATTAATTCAAATGTATCAGATTATTTTTAAAGAATAAAAATGTTTGTGTTAAAGTCTATTTTTGTATAGAGGCTTATTTTGCATATAGTCCTATTATCAGTAATTCTCAGTCCTCTGTCTAAATCTCCTGGTACGACCACCAATCCAAGTTAAGGATGTTATTGGGCTAATTGGTTGTTAGGACACCCTTGCTGAAAAACATTATACTAATAAGTGAGCATAAAAGGTTAGTTTAGTATATATATATATATATATATATATATATATATATATATATATATATATATATTCTTTGTAATGTTTATGCAAGTAACAAGGTTTTGTTCTGTCAGCCATAAGATATATTTAACACAAACTTAACTTACAATGTAAAAGACAGACACCCATGTTCAAATGAGGTAAACATGGTTGAATACATGTTTGCATTAATATTTAATGTTGATGATGGTGGTAAACTAGCGGAAAACATTAAATGCTTTCTTCCGGTACCGTTTTTCCTCATAATGCCCTGCATGCAGCTCTCCACCATGAATGGACTTTTAAAAAGCAAAACCTTGTCTCAAAACCACTCTCAAGCACGAGGCAGCATGATTCATGTAATAACTTTCTGTGAGGGTGCTTTGAGAAGCATTCAGAGAAACTATCCTAGCTCCCATCACCACCGCTGTGAACAATCCTGACTCTAAAAGTGAGTTTCTCTAAAAGGCAGAGGAGCATTTCACATCAAACCATAGGTAACAGCATGTCATAGAGCGCTGGGAACCACATAAGCAAGTAATTATTTTTCGACCCCAGCCTAGCCTGAGACATGTGTATGATGAAGCTGAGGTCCTGGCTTAGCCTTGTGGCTCGAGTGCAAAACTGAAGAAGCAAACTTGGCCTGTGTAGTTGTGGCTGATCTAGCACATTCGGTATGAGGTGCAAAAATGATGTAAATGAGATTTTTTTTTGCCAAACTCTTTCTTAACAATGCTAAGATTCAGGTACTGGTATACATACCGAAGTGTAGTTGCGATTGCATAGGCCACAGGAGTAGAGCTTGGCATGTTTCACTGTGTGTGTTGACAGATGGACCTCAAGACTTGCTGCGTCGACGTAGCCACGGTTGCAGTGGTGGCACTTGTATGGCTTGTCTTTGTTGTGCTGACGGCGGTGAGACTGTGAACAAACGGTATACTGTTATAGGAGGAAGCCAAGACTTCTACACCAACGCTCCATCTATACTATCTATATCTGCCCAGCCTGGCACAGCTACACTATTTAAATAAATGCCGCCCTTGAAACAAAACTCTGACTCATGAGAGAAAACCAGTAGGCAGTGATTCACTGAGGTTAGTTCAGCATGAAAATGGGAACTGATTTAAATTTATTATAATATAAATTGTGTTTAAAAACATATGTAGACATAATTTTTCTTGGCATGTGTTTAAGTCCATGCATATTAAGAGTAAGTGTGTTATAAGCAGTGATGAGTCTTTATCTGTACCTGCAGGTTTGACAGCTGAGTGAAGGCTTTCTCACAGCCTGGGTGGTTACACTTATACGGCCGGTCTCCCGTGTGGATTCTGCATAGAAAAGAAAGTCTGTGTTTATGAAGAGCATTCTGAAAGAACATAACAGTTCAGCATGTTCAGCATTAAACATGGCCCATGAATAGGGCCCACACTTCATTTATATTTAATTTAATTTGACCCCTTAGTGAATAATTCTGAGCTAAAAGTTGTTGGGAAATTACTGAAATGTAAATGTTGTTAACTAGTTCAGTAGGGAGTGATGGTGCTCCATTATATTATTATATTGTATATTATATACAAACCCCATGGGTATTATAGACCAATACACAGTTAATTATATAGAATTAATTAGAATAACATTTGACCCACCATGCAGTTGACCCACCACCTTCTAATCCATACAAAATAGTTTTAAAAAGTACACTGCGTAAAGAAATTAAGGAGCATAACACCAAGTCAATTTATCTGTCAGGACAGTACAAGTGTTTGTGAATCCATTTCTCCTGCTGTGGTGCAAGTGAAAGCAACAACAGGTGCACTGGAGAGGCAACAGCAAGACAATCCCCAAGAAAGGGAATGGTTTTGCAGGTGGTGGCCACAGACTGTTACGCTCCCATTATCATTCCTCACTGGTTCTCCTCTCTGTCCTTGTCACCACTAGTAGTGTGAGGCGGCACCTGCAGCCTATTCGTGTGGTCCAGCTGCTCCAGGACGGCACATCCATACGTGCTGTCGCAAGAAGGTTTGCTGTGTCTCCCAGCACTGCCTCAAGAGCATAATAGGATGCAGGATGTTACCTGAGGAGAGCTGGACAGGGCAGTAGAAGGGCATTAACCCAGCAGCAGGACCGGTATCTACTCCTATTTGGAAGGAGGTACAGGAGGAGCACTGCCAGAGAAATACAGAATGACCTCCAGCGGACTACTGAAGGTAGTTTCTGACCGAACTGTCAAAAACAGACTCCATGTGAGTGGCATGAGGGCTTGAAGTTCTCTAGTGGTACCTGTGCTCACAGACCAGCACCGTGCAGCTTGATTGGCATTTGATAACTTACACAAACTTTCTTTATTTGAGCAGTGTTGTTACAGAGCTGCTAGCCAACATAAGCATCTAGTAGCCAACGTAAGAGATTTGGCCGATAGCATTTTCCTCCAATCGTGCTGAGCTATTTAATTACATAACCTGCATTCTGCCAGTGAGACTACTGCTGGGAAAGGTGGGTCCTTGGGATTGCCGTTCCCATGAATGTGCCAGAACGGTCTATCAGGGCTGCTTTGTCACGTCAATAGAATAGGAGTGGGCATGAAAGATGATTTAAGTGAATCAAGTGAAAAATCACTGAATACTACACTGCACTATAGAATCAAGCCATCTTGTAGAACTGTGTAGAAATAGCATATTGACTATAATAATATTTTACTGGCAGTTACTGGCACCTTCCAGTCCATGCATACCAGTTTCCAGAGGGGAATCACCAGGGTGTAATGATTTGTCAGCACAAAAAATATATAGCTGTAATTCTGGGCTAAATTTTATTCAATACAATCATGCTTGTATTTAAATTTGTGCTTGGAGATTTGTTATGTTTTGGATGGACACAAAAGGTTTAAATTCCCAGACGTTGTCCAATGTGAGGTACGAAGCAAGAAGCGTCAGTCAGAGAAGAGAATAAAGCCAGTCGGAGCAGGACTAATTCAGATGGTTCATTCCACAAAGAACATTATTATGAATAAACAGCGTCCCAGGCTCACTAACCAGCTCCTTCATATGTGTATGAGAACAACCCTGACACCATTTCAGCCCAGATTTAAAGACAACTAAGAGCTCACTCCTCTCACTAATCAAGAGAAAGTGAGAAAGAGGAATACAAGAGGCCATGAACTGTGAAGATGTGAAATTGAGTTAACGAGAAGAAGACGCACGTTTTATTTATTTTCAAAAGCACTGTTTTTTAAGTAGCCCTTGTTTCGAGGAGGAAAACACATTTATTTAAAGTTCTATAAATAATTAATTCCGTTCAGCATTTAAAACAACAAATATTGTTGAAATATATTGAACAGTATTTGGAATTTGTCTTTCAGTTGGTGCTGATAGAGGCTACTAGGCTACTTTAGTATACAGGATATGTCACTGAAATTATTGAAATTGGTACCGTCCTGACATTGCCCTGAAGAAATTCCAGCTAAATGGACCTTACTGAATTCTAATTAAAACACCTCTGCTCTATGATATCCAGGCAAATACCAAAAAAACAAGGTCTTCCATTGGTTTGGACTTGGTTAGGGGCTGAGGAGAAGTCCTAGCGTATTGGATTCATCATCAGCACAAGTACAGAGTGACTAAGGAATCTACCAAGCAACCATTATCATTTAGGTGGATCATATATTTACATTAATAGCCTTAACTGAAAGTCTAGCTCTAATAGTAGAGAATTATGGTAGTTCTCATTTTCATTAGCTAAACATGGAAGTGCATATATGTGGAAGCGTGAGTAACTGGCAGGATCCTCACAGTATGGCTAGTTAACACACTAAAGGTATCAGACTCTCAGTCTACATGTGGTCAGAGCATCTGTGGCTGAGAGTGAGTTTATAGTAGCTACAGATCAATTTCTAGCAGTAACTGAAAAAAATACATCTCAAGATGAATGAATAAATTAAGCCTTACGTGGCTAAAAGCAAGAGAACTGTAAGACTAGACAGATAAAGGTCTCACCTGTGATGCTGTTGTAGGTGGCTGAGCTGCCTGAAGCTTTTCTGGCAGTAGGAGCAGGTGTAGGGCTTCACTCCCGTGTGGATTCGCACGTGCTGGGCCAGGTAACTGGTGTTGGCAAACGTCTTGGAGCAGTGAGGACATTTGTGGGGTTTGGATTCGGTGTGGTTTCTGTATGAAGGTAAAGAAGACAGAGGGAGAAACAGTCTTAATTATGCAGCAGCTTGGCTGAAATGCGTAACCATAAATGTGACGTGTTATGCACATGACTTAACACGGCTACAGTTTCAGGCCTGATGAATCTCATTCACACTCCTCCATAACCACGCTATTTTAATCAACTCCTTCTAGCCTGTTGCTATCTAAACTAAATACACCCTGTCATACAGAGTGCTCTGCATGTTGTCTTCAAGCGTAAACACAATATGGTATTTTTAGCTAAGACCAAAAAAAAAAAAAAAAAAAAGGAGTTAAACGTTGAGAAAGTCTAGATGGCAGTTTGCCAGTGTCAAGCTGCGAAAAAGCCACTTCTCACCTAAATGTGTTGCGGTTTTTTAAAAACACTGTGACTGATGATGTAAATGTGAACCTAAAGCAATGCTACTCCAGATGCACCTTATCAGCTTCAAGTTTACTTCTCAGTTTTGTACTGGAGGTAAGGTGCTAACAACTTATGGATGCCTGAAGCCAAAACCAAACTGCTATCACAGCTTGTTCTCCTGTTTTCTATCTATTTCATTAAGTTCAACTAAAGAGACAGCACTAAGTTTTTTTCACAGTTGCATGCTGTTTCCAACTGAAGTAAACTGACTAACACAAGTATCGCTCGTGTTCCATTTTATGAAACTATTCATGCACAAATTGAAAGCGTGTAATGATTCAGGCATGCAGTTTAAATAGAGCTATTAGGTTGGGGTATATTATTATTAGATGTATTAGCCATATTATTTTCAAAAGGGACCAGTTATGCTCATTTTCAGGGGGTCTAGAATGGATTTCCACAATATTTTCTTATCTGTATTCACCCTCTGTCTGAAATGCTCTGGTAAAGCTCCTGTGTCTTGAAGCCCCGCCTCCACTCTGTTCTGATAGGTCAATGCAAAATCACGGACCTAATTACGGACAGATCCAACTAAACAGAAGCAGGACGTTTCTGAGTGGTCAGTTTTTACTGTATTAGCTGTCGGTGGGTTGTGTGAGGCAGTGTCAAGCTTGTCAGTAGGTGGGCAATAAGGCTAGTGTTATGTGATGATGTCATGATCTCGAAAAAGTTTGTTTTACTGAAATACTAATCATGTAGGGGTGTAAGAAAATATTGAAATGTTATGTTTGGTGATACTGTATTGATTCTCAAAAACAGAGTATTGATACACAGATTCCTGGCAGACAGTGAATCATTGTATGTTGTGTTTAAACCTCTGACCACTAGATGGCAGTGTTAAAATCCATTTTTAGCTCCACTCCAACATTAACAAGCAGCACAAGGGCGCAGTGCTATTGTAAGTATTGGCAAACCTGTTCATATAGAGGTGCTTTAATAGTAGGATTTGAAAAATCACAGTATATCACTTTGCTTGCAGTATCGCAGTATATTACAATATATGGAATCGTGACCTCTGTATCACGATACGTATTATATTGCCAGGTTTTATCCAATACACAGCCCTATAATCCAGACAAGTCTCTGTTTATATGTTTATATGTCAGCATTTCCATTGACAGAAGTACAGGAACTGTGCAAAAGTCAGAGACCACCAGTTAAAACAGCCATTAAGCACCAGTTATTAAATTTTACAACAAAAAAAAGCAGATTAGAGATAAGATGTATAAGACTTTCCAAAAATGAATTTAGGAAAAAAACCTATAGAGGAAAGGAGAACACCAAGCTCCACTCTTGCCTGAAAATGTCCACAAGTGTTCCTTTCAACCTTCCACTGTGAGAGGACATCTCAACACTATGGGGTCTGAAAGGATGTGTAGCTGTTCAAGAAGCTCCTCACTGAGAAATGGAGATACAGACATCAGACAGAGAAGCTGCTGGTGGTTTCAGAACAATGGACTGACCACCCCAGAATCCAGAACCTCAACATCACTGAATGTGTTTGGAATGTTTGGACAGTGAGAAGCAGAAAACCAACTAAACTAGCTTCTAAGACTGAGCGTTGTGTTTGTTTGAGGAACTGTGGAAGCAAGTCTTCTGAAAAGTCGACACTATATACACCGAAAAAAATGTTATGTTATGTTATGTATAACATTATGTTAAATATATGTTTTGGACTTTAATTGTTGTTTATAGATGAGATTAAATAAATGACACAGTGGTCTCTGACTTTTACTGTACATAAAAAAATACCAGATGGTGGTCTCAGCCTACAGTTCCCCTATAGGTGCATCCTTCTTTTCATGCAGTACTCTCTCTCTCTCTCTCGTTCTCTCTTTCCTTTTTTCTTTTTTCTTATCTAAAGCTGGAGTGAGAGGGTTGTGCTGTGGTTCAGGTGTTTGTATTGGGTGACTGTAAGGGCAGTTATATCTCCTCACCATTAACCTTTAAATCTCCCCGAACCTGCCACCTCCGATGATTCTACAGAGTTCAGCAGGGCACAGGACCCCTGAGTGACCTCTATTTCAGAGGCTTGCCAAGGTGTCAAAGTGCAGCACACACACACACACACACACACGCACACTACCTGCTTGGTTTGCTCTGTGAACGTGCCTGCGAATGTGTGTGAGTGTCAAAGTTCGATATCTGGAGGGTGTAAAAGGTAGCTGAGAGAAATGACAGGCTTGAATAGTGACAGAAAGTGAGACAGTGGGAAACCATGAGAAACAAGGGGAAGTCAGAAATAGAACGAAGAACATACGGGTTATAAGCCCTATGGATTGGCTGATTCAGAGTCTAATTGCCAGCATGATGTCTCAGTGTCTCAGACAAGTTGCTCAAATGCAGAACACTCAGAAATGAAAGTGCTTCACATCTCACAAGTCCATGATCCACCCACGAATGCGATATTTCAAAGAGTTCCAAAACGGCAACTATATTTATTTAGTGTCACTGCAAAACACTGAGCTTCCAGCTTTAAATGCTTTACTATTGCTGAAGATTGACAGTTGCTAGAAAGAGTAGATGACCAGTTTGGAATTACCTGCATTTGTCGCTAATAAAATGTGGCCTGATATTCATCTAATATCTAACTACTGGCACAATTACAGACAAACACAATCTAACTACATCTGTCTAAATCTAACTACACTAACAATACACAAACACTTGTACGTTTCATCTCTTTAATTACATACACTGAGTAAAATCCACAGTGCACTCTAGAAAAGTTAGTGAACCTCTGTGTTGGTGACTTCTCCCAGAGATAATTGGCAAGAAATTGAGAGGTGAGATTGGAAGTGTGGGCTTCACGGGTGCTTTGGCCATTAAATAAAGGCAGCATGCAAGGCCTGCTTACCGGCAACGGCTATGAGTGCTATGAGTTTAGTTAGATTGTGTTTGTCCGTGATAACAATGAGACCGCATTTCATTAATACTCTTTGCAGAACGTTTACCTCCTGCAATAACTGTATCAATCCACGCAGCAGCCAACATCATATACCAAATTTAGACTTTCACACATACAATGGCAGAAAGTTGGAGCGACTTCCATAAGACAATATTTAGCCTTATTTGATTTTGAAGAACAGTGTGACAACAGGCCCACATTAACGACAGACAGACAGACCGACCGACCGACCAACCGACCGACCAAAGGTAGGCTAGAACAAAACAACATTCAGTTTGTCTGTTAAATAAGGATAGAAATAAGGTGAACCCAATATTGTGAGAGTTTTATGGCTCTATCACGAAAGAGACTATTTCTTTGATAGAATACCCAGTACACAGTGGCTGTGATGATTTACTGCAGGGGGCCCCAATCCTGGTCCTGGACATCTACCGGCCTGTAGAGTTGAGCTTTCCAAGTAACAAAGGTTTACGGCAGCATCCAAACGTCAGGCGTGCTGTATCTCCAAAATCAGGATTGAGCACTCTGAGCTAGGTTATTTGCCTTCAGATCACAGCCATGGTGTTATCACTGTTAACGCACTCCCTTAAACATCACCTGACTCCAGTCAACTCTCACTCTGCCAGCTCAGAGATGATACAGGAGCATGGAAGTGTAATGTGTTATGATTTTCCATTCATACGTTTTGCGTTTGAAACATAAAAGTGTACACACAAGCATATGCTTGTTTTGATTTACAACATGCACATTGATCTGCTCTTCCTCTTCCAGTTTTTAGACCAAATATTGGAAAGTGTCCGATCGACTATTGTGTGCACTCCAGGCACAGAGGGAACGACTACAGAACAGTGTGGATGATTAACCCAGTTGCCCACTCACTGAGGGGATCAGTGGTATTGTGGGACACGTCACATCATGCCCCATTTCAGAGAGCTACAACAACCATAACATACTTCTGCTTCTAATCCTTATTGATTTCTACTACATAACACACACACACACCTCTGCTTTGGGTCTTGACCAGGGCTGCAAGTAATGATTGTCTGAATAACCCACTGACCTGTTGACTATTACTCAACAGTTTATTCCACTAAGATAACTATTACTAGAGAATGCACAATGTTTGAGTATCTTGATTATGGGCCAACTGATACCAGAGCTTTAAAATCAGTCACTACCCATTCCCGAATTCCAGAATCTTCTGTAATTAAGTCAAAGATAACTCCCATCTGACAGCTAGATCCTCCTCTATCACACTACTGGGAGGGTGGATGCTAGCATACGTTTTCTTGGAGACCCCGTTTATACCTGGTCACTTCATGCATATTTAGTATTAGGATTATATCTGAATAAGGCCAAGTGTAAACAGATACAAATCCGGTGGTCTTAAGTCTAACACAGCCAAAGAAGCTGCCAGATATGGTCAGCAACAATGCCTTGTGCAAGTCGTGGAGCAACCAGTACTGAAGCGTGAATGATTACTGCTCCCCAATCTGCATTCATGTCTGGGATTCAAAGACTCATATATATTAGTGACATTTGACAAAGTTTCTTATTTAAATTAATTTAGGTGGGACTGCAACAATAATCTATCACACCTAATCCGATCCAAGTAACAAAGGCTTTCGGCAGCATTTGAACTTCAGGCGTACTGTATCTCCAAAATCAAGACTGAGCACTCTGAGCTAGGTTATTTGCCTTCAGATCACAGCCATGGTGTTATCACTGTTAACGCACTCCCTCAAACATCACCTGACTCCAGTCAACGCTCACTCTGCCAGCTCAGAGATGAAGTACAGAAGTGTGATGTGTTATGATTTTCCATTCACACGTTTTGCGTTCAAAACATAAAAGTGTACACAGATTCCAAAGAACAGAAGTGTGTGGGGAGCATGGACGAGTCAGCTGACCTTTATCTAGTAATCATCTCTTGTTGTATTCATTTGATTTGAGCTTGTTTTGATTCACAACATGCAGACTGATCTGCTCTTCCTCCTACAGTTGTCTTGGACAGTGACCGAATTACTGTTGTGAGCACTCCATGCACAGAGGGTACGACTACAGAACAGCATGTGGGCTCTGTTTATCATATTCAATTCTGTATACTACTGGCCCACACATATACATATATTATATATATATATATATATATATATAAATAAAAATGGGCTCTATATATACACATATATATATATATATATATATTTCAGACGGAAGGATTGATCGGCTATGTATCGGTATTGGACGATTTTTAATCAAAATATGTGATCGGCCAATATTTCTCCAATTTAGCCGATCCCGAGAGCCGATCGATGGCGCTAAACAAATGGGCCTAATTTCTGTATTTCCAACTAGCGTTTCATCCAGGAAGAGAAGAAACCCCTACCTGCAATTCCTATCTGAACCACTAGGTGGAAATACACACCCTTTCATTTTCCACAGACTGACTAAAGCAGCCGCGTCGCAGAAAAAAAACACGCTGATAGAAACATGTCGTTCGTCTGGCAGTGTTTTACCGTACGTGACTCATCCAGGACGTTTTTTAAAATGAGTAAAATCGTGGGAATCGTGTGTCTCGTGGGAACCAAAACAAAGACATTTAACACACTAATCTGATACAGCACTGCACACAGTTTCAATACAGTGAGTATCAGTAAACAGCAGAGCTAGCACACACAGTTAATACAAAACAAATAACCCAGAACACCATACAGACCAGATCTGACCGGTACGAACAGAACAGCAGCAACAATTCAAGATCTACATTTAATGATTGCAAATTGTTGTTTAAAATAATCAGTCTGCGTTTATTTAATTTGCTTTTTTAGTGTTAAATTAAGGGTCTAAATGTAAGGATTGCAGTATGGGGGATACTTGTTTGATGTACTTTGTTTATTTACCTGTAATTTTGTTTAAAATATTATGCTGTTTCATATGAGCTCGTAAAAAATGGTAATAAACCAGTTTCAACATGTCCTGACTTGCTTGTGCTTATAACTACATGTAGCCCTGCCGTGGCGTATACCCCGCCCTCGATCGGTATCGGCCGATCACGCTGAAAGGTCATCGGTGATCGGAATCGGCCTCAAAAAACTTGGTCCATCTCTTATATATATATATATATATATATATATATATATATTTATCAGCCCCGCTTAACATATGCTTACATACTAACACACCCCCACCACGTCAGTGTCACTGCAGTGCTGAGAACGATCCACCACCCAAATAATACCTACTCTGTGGTGGTCCTGAGGGGATGCTGACCATTAAAGAACAGGGTAACAAAGTATACAGAGAAACAGATGGACTACAGTCTACAAAGTGCTCCTATGTGGTCAGTGAAGCTGATAAACTGGACGGTACAAAGAAAGGCGGTGTAGTTAATAAAGTGGCTGGTTAGGTTATTTACACTACATATTATACTATGATATTAATGTTTGGCTGTAAGTCCCACTACTAATGCCAGTCTGTCTTTGCAGCCGTAGTCTCGCCTGGTCTACTTGTGTAGCCTCACTACTCTGAATCACACTCATACACATGCACCCTCACGCACGCCGTCTCCTGTCTGGGCAGCCCTCCCTGCGCCCCGCAGTACCGTGTGTGCTGCTGTAAGTGACTGAGCTGCCTGAACGCCTTCTGGCAGTAGGAGCAGATGTAGGGCTTAGCGCCGCTGTGGATGCGGATGTGCTGCGCCAGGTAGCTGGAGTTAGCGAAGGATTTGGAGCAGTGCGGACACTGGTGCGCCTTCACCTCCGTGTGAGACTTGGAGTGCAGCTGCATGTCTGACTTATTGCAGAACGTCAGGCCGCACATCCGGCACCTACACACAGGAACACAGAGACACAGACACACCGGGAGAGAGAAGGATGAGGAGAGAGAGATGAGAGGAGGAGGAGGAAACACAGAAGAGACATGGAAAAGAGCAAGCGAAGGTGAAAGGACGAATGGAGCGAAAAGAGAAGAGGTAAAAAAATAATAATAATAATAATAATAAAGCGAGTGTCCACATTTAGAATGGAGTGAGACGCATTAACGAGAGGGTGAGAGGGGATGAAAGCCATGGAGAAAAGGAATAAAAGAGGGAAACGACCAAGGGCCATTCAGCAGTGCAATTAAAGGAAGTATAAAGGAGAGATAGGAGAAAGAAAATGGGAGAGGATGAAGGACAGTGCATGAGTGGAGAAAGATGTGATGGGAAGGAGCAAATGAAGGTAAAAGAATGAAGGGAAGAAAGGCAAAAAGGAGAATGCGATTTAAGGAAAGGGCCCATTTTCAGAATAAAGTGAGACAGACGAGAGAGAGAGAAAGAGATGGAGGGAGGAAAAGAGTGTGTGGACGAGATCAGTGAAGGAAACAATAAAGGGAAATGAAGAAAGAAAATGTGACATAAGGAGGAGGCCCATTTGTAATGACATATGAGAGACAGAGAAAGGAAAAGGTTGAGAAAAGAAAGTAGTCAAGTTAAAAAAGGAAAAAAAAGTGAGTTATAGGGAAAGAGGCCATTCAGAAGCAAAATGAAAGTATGAGAGAAGAGGAAGAAGGCCAGGATAGAGAGAAAGAGGGGACGTTTATGAGATCGAAAGGAAAAAACATGGAAAGAGTGGAAGAAGAGAAAATGAAAAGAATCCATTCATGCAGTATGAAGAAAAGAAGGTGAAAAGAGAAAGAAAATGAGGGGAAAAAAGGAGAAATAAGGGCCCCATTCAGAAGAAGAATAGGAGAATGAGAGAGAGAGAAATAAAGGGAGAGAAGAAAAAAAGAGCAAGCACACAGAGAACAGAAAAGAGTCGGATAAAGAAAAAAAATGAAAGTTCAAAAATGAAAAAGGAGGTGGTGAAAAGGCAGAGAGAATGAGAGTGAAGAAAAGAACAGGTGAGTGGAGGAAAAAGTGAGTTATAGAGCAAGAATCCATTCAGAAAGAGGGAGCGAGGGAGATGGAGAGAGAGAGAAAATGAAGAGTACACAGTGGATAAGTTAATGACGGAAACAACAGAGGGTGAAAAAGACTAAATGAAAGTATGAGAGAGTGAGAACAGAAAGGAAACCAGGATGGAGAGAAAGAGGGGAAATGTTTATGAGATCAAAAAGGAAAAAAACAGTGGAAAAAGAGAAAATGAAAAGAATCCATTCATGCAGTATGAAGAAATGAAGGTGAAAAAGGGAAAGAAAATGAAGGAAAAAATGGGAGAAATAAGAACACATTCAGAAGAAGAATGGGAGAATGAGAGGGAGAGAGAGAACGAAAGGGACGAGAGAAAAAGAAAGAGCAAGCACATAAATAACAGAAGAGAGAGTCGGATGAAGAGAAAAAATGAAAGTTCAGAAAAAGGAAAGAGGGAGCGAGGGAGATGGAGAGAGAGAAAATGAAGAGTACACAGTGGATGAGTTAAATGAAAGTATGAGAGAGAGAGAAGAGGAAGAATGCCAGGATAGAGAGAAAGAGGGGAAACACGTTGAGAAATGAAAAAGGAGGTGGTGAAAAGGCAGAGAGAGTGAAGAAAAGAACAGATGAATGGAGGAAAAAGTGAGTTATAGAGCAAGAATCTGTCCAGAAAGGATGAAACCAGGAGAAATATAAAAATTAAGGTGGAGCGAGGGAGATGGAGAGAGAGAGAAAATGAAGAGTACACAGTGGATAAGTTCATGATGGAAACAACAGAGGGTGAAAAAAGACAAAATGAAAGTATGAGAGAGAGAAGAGGGCCAGGATAGAGAGAAAGAGGGGAAGTTTATGAGATCAAAAGGAAAAAAACATGGAAACAGTGGAAAAAGAGAAAATGAAAAGAATCCATTCATGTAGTTTGAAGAAATGAAGGTGAAAAGAGAAAAAAATGAGGAGAAAAGGGAGAAGAGCACATTGAGAAGAATAGAAGAAAAAGAGAGAGAAAGGAATAGGAGAGAAAAAGAAAGAGCAAGCACATAGAGAACAGAAAAGAGTCGGATTAAGAGAAAATATGAAAGTTCAGAAATGAAAAAGGAAAGAGGGAGCGAGGGAGATGGAGAGAGAGAGAAAATGAAGAGTACACAGTGGATAAGTTAATGATGGAAACAACCGAGGGTGAAAAAGACAAAATGAAAGTATGAGAGAGAGAGAGGAGGAAGAAGGCCAGGATAGAGAGAAAGAGGGGAAACATTTATGAGATGAAAAGAAAAAAAAAAACATGGAAAGAGTGGAAAAAGAGAAAATGAAAATAATCCATTTATGCAGTATGAAGAAATGATGGTGAGAAGAGAAAGAAAATGAGGGAAAAAGGGAGAAATAAGAATCAGAAGAAGAATTGGAGAACAAGAGAGAGAGAAAAAAAAAATAAAGAGCAAGGACACAGAACAGAAGAGAGAGTCGGATGAAGAGAAAGAAGAGAAAAGATAGTTAATGGAAGAAAAAGGTCAAAAATGAAAAAGGAGGTGGCGAAAAGGCAGAGAGGGTGAAGAAAAGAACAGGTGAGTGGAGGAAAAAGTGAGTTACAGAGCAAGAATCCGTTCAGAAAGAGGGAGCGAGGGAGATGGAGAGAGAGAAAATGAAGAGGACACAGTGGATAAGTTAATAACGAAAACAACAGAGGGTGAAAAAGACTAAATGAGAGTATGAGAGAGAGAAGAGGAAGAAGGCCAGGATAGAGAGAAAGAGGGGAAACGTTTATGAGATCGAAAGGAAAAAAACATGGAACAAGTGGAAAAAGAGAAAATGAAAAGAATCCATTCATGCAGTATGAAGAAATGAAGGTGAAAAAGGGAAAGAAAATGAGGGAAAAAAGGGAGAAATAAGAACACATTCAGAAGAAGAATTGGAGAATGACAAAGAGAGAAAGGGAGCGGAGAGAAAAACAAAGAGCAAGGACACAGAGAACAGAAAAAAGAGACGGATGAAAAGAAATAAATGGAAGTTGAGAAATGAAAAAGGAGATAGCAAAAAGGCAGGGAGAGTGAAGAAAAGAACAGATGAATGGAGGAAAAAGTGAGTTATAGAGCAAGAATCCGTTCAGAAAGGATGAAACCAGGAGAAATATAAAAATTAAGGTGGAGCGAGGGAGATGGAGAGAGAGAGAAAATGAAGAGTACACAGTGGATAAGTTAATGATGGAAACAACAGAGGGTGAAAAAGACTAAATAAAAGTATGAGAGAGAGAAGAGGAAGAAAGCCAGGATAGAAAGAGGGGAAACGTTTGAGATCTAAAGGAAAAAAAAACATGGAAAGAGTGGAAGATGAGAAAATGAATAGAATCCATTCACGCAGTATGAAGAAAAGAAGGTGAGAAGATAAAGAAAATGAGGGAAAAAAGGGAGAAATAAGAATCAGAAGAAGAAGAATGGGAGAATGAGAGAGAGAGAGAAAGGGAGAGGAGAGAAAAAGAAAGAGCAAGCACTTAGAGAACAGAAAAGAGAGTCGGATGAAGAGAAAAGATAGTTAATGGAAAAGAAATAAAGTTGAGAAATGAAAAAGGAGGTGGTGAAAAGGCTGAGAGAGTGAAGTAAAGAACAGGTGAGTGGAGGAAAAAGTGAGTTATAGAGCAAGAATCCGTTCAGAAAGAGGGAGCGAGGGAGATGGAGAGAGAGAGAAAATGAAGAGTACACAGTGGATGAGTTAATGACGGAAACAACAGAGGGTGAAAAAGACTAAATGAAAGTATGAGTGAGAACAGAAAGGAAACCAGGATGGAGAGAAAGAGGGGAAATGTTTATGAGATCAGAAAGAAAAAAAAAACATGGAAAGAGTGGAAGAAGAGAAAATGAATAGAATCCATTCACGCAGTATGAAGAAATGAAGGTGAAAAAGGGAAAGAAAATGAAGGAAAAAATGGGAGAAATAAGAACATATTCAGAAGAAGAATGGGAGAATGAGAGGGAGAGAGAGAAAGGGAGAGAGAGAGAAAGAAAGGGAGGAGAGAAAAAGAAAGAGCAAGCACATAGATAACAGAAGAGAGAGTTCAGAAAAAGGAAAGAGGGAGCGAGGGAGATGGAGAGAGAGAAAATGAAGAGTACACAGTGGATGAGTTAATGACGGAGGGTGAAAAAGACTCAATGAAAGTATGAGAGGGGCAGGAGGAAAAGAACAAGAAAACAGTGAAGGGAGGGAGACGGAGAGAGAGATCGAGAGAGAGAGAGAGGGAGGGAGGGATGGCAATGAATGAACCAATAAAGGGGCAAGAACGTGCATTATTGGAGAGGAGTTCATTTTAGCAGTGGGACGAGAAAAAGAAAGGAGACGGAGGAGACGGAGCGAGTGCAAAAGATATTGGAGGATACAATAAAGGGCAATAAAAGAAAAAAGTGGGTTATAAGAGAGGAAAGATGAGAAAAGGCTGAGAGGAGGAGGATGGAGGGCATGAGAGAGACAGAGAGAGAGAGAGAGAGAGAGAGAGGGTGAGATCGGTGAAGAAAACAACAACAAGCAGCGGGAAACCGTAGACTCTGGCGACAAACAGAAAGATGAGAAGGAAAGGCGAGAAAGACGAGCGCAGACGAATGAAGGAGGGGAGCGAGGGAGCGAGTGAGAGTCTGCAGCCGCGTCTGTCTGAGGGTGCGTGTAGCTGAGGACAGCCATGCGGGCACATGCAGCCACGTGGCGTTAACACTAAAGCAAAGCCACACGTTCACATCCAGCACTCCAAGCTCAAGCAGGGCTGTGTGCGCTGGGTTTGCAGGGGGGGCCGTGGGGGGGTCATGCATCGGTGCCGTGCGAGCGGACAATGCGCACAAGTATCTGTTTAACGTTCCAGCCCGGCCTCCGCCGGGGGCTCTCTGGATAAACACACACACACACAGAAAACGTGCATGCTGGTACGCGGTCCTTCAGTGAAGCCGTACCTGTACGTCTTCTCCTTCCCGCCGTGGCCCTCTTCCGTAGAGAGGTCATGGAAGTCAGCCGGATGGTGCTGAGGAGAGGAAACGAGCGCATTAGCTGAGACAAGATGAGGTGTTTATGCAGTTATTTAATACCCTGGCTCATTAGGCATGAAGCTGATGATGTGATAGAAGCTTCCACTTCATTTAACATCATTAAAAAGTTCAGTCGAGTCACATTATTATGACCATGCTATCCAGAGTGACCGCCGTGTGCAGCTAGATGGACTGGGATCAGAGGTATCTGGAGCCATGCTGACTGCAGTGCATCCCACAGCTGCTGGAGGGAGCGTGGAGGAGGATCCATAGTGCCAACACCACCATCCAGGTGGTCCCACAGATGCTCAGTTGGGTTCAAGTCTGGGGAATTAGGGGTCCAGGGTAGAACTTGGAAGTTCAGCTCTTCCGACCAATGTGGGACATTTCCCCATCATCCGCCCCAGAGAAGCCAATCAGCATGTACGGTGCTCGTGATCTGCAAGGATGGATTCCTATCCAAATCGGTTCTTCATGGATGAGTGGACCCAAGGAATGCCACGAAAACATTCCCCAGATGTTAAGACTGCCACCTATGTTCATAGTGGTCATAATAATGTGACTAGAACAATCAGCATTGTGCAAAATGATTGGGAGAGGAACTTTATACCAATATCTCTAGTGATTTTAGTTCCGTCCACAAGCGCCATGCCAGTCAGCTGTACCGACTACACGCTCCTTTTTCCTTCCATTAAACGAGCTGTATAAATAACCTCAGGTTGTGTTAATTCTAGAATTTCTAGGACCGATCAGCGTTTTTGAGGCCGATTCCGATCGCCGATTCAGCACGATCAACCAATAGCCGATACCGATGGAGTGTGGGGTATACGCCACGGCAGGGCTACATGTAGTTATTAGCGCAAGCAAGTCATGAAACATTGCATAAACTGGTTTATTATTATTTTTAACGAGCTCATATGAAACAGCATAATATTTTGAACTAAATTATCAGTAAATAAACTAAGTAAATCAATTAAATATCCCCAAATACTGTAATCATTACATTTAGACCCTTAATTTAAAACGAAAAAAGCTAATTAAATAAATGCAGTTAAAACTGTAGTCATTAAACGCAGACTCTGGTTATTTTAAACGCAACCATTAAACGTAGATCTTGAATTGCTGCTGCTGTTCTGTTCGTACCGGTCAGATCTGGTCTGTATGGTGTTCTGGGTTGTTTGTTTTGTGCTGGCTCTGCTGTTTGCTGATACTCACTGTATTCAGATTGGTGCAGTGTCGCATCAGATTAGTAGTGTTAAATGTTTTGGTTCCCCCACCAGACACGCTGATTTTACAAATTTTAAAAACCTCCAGGATGAGTCTGAGTCACGTACGGTAAACACTGATGAAATGCTAGCTGGAAATACAAAAATAAGGCTCATTTGTTTAACCCCACTGATCAGCTCTCGGGATCGGCTAAATTGGAGAAATATCGGCCGATTACATATTTTGATTAAAAATCGGCCGATACCGATACATAGCCGATCGATCCTTCCATCTCTACACGAAAGTAGAAAACAACAGAGGGTGAAAGTGGTCATAATAATGTGACTAGAACAATCAGCATTGTTCAAAACCATAGTGAGAGGAACTTCATACCAATATCTCCCAGTGATTTTAGTTCTGTCCACATGCACCATGCCAGTCAGCTGTACCGACGACACACTCCCTTTCCCTTCCATTAAACAAGCTGTATAAATAACCTCAGGTTGTGTTAATTCTGTGCGAATAGACAAGCCGTTAAAATGCCATCATATCCTGTAGAACAGGAGTTATCTAAATATGGAGGCGCTAGAAGAAGCACTTCTTTTTGTTCTCTGTCAAGCCGATAAGTAACGCTGCTGTCAAAGTTTACTACCTCATGTGCACAACTGGGTACATGTTCTGAAATTTAAAACTATGAAAAGAAAAAAAGCAAAAAAAAGCAGTTTAAACATATCAGCCAAAAAGTCCAAAGAAAAACAAGTACCTCTAAAACAGCAACTTTACACAAGAGAACAGAAACAGTCTTTACTTTCAATGCAAGTCAAAGGAACCAGAAAGTTTTTTCAAGCGGTTTTGGAGCTTTTCTATTGATTCATTCATCATAAAACTTTCTCACAATGTAAACGACAGCCGCTGTGCTGGAATGATGTAGAAAAACAAAAATTGACCCAAATAGAGATGCATGTTTTTCTTTGAACAGCGATGATATGTGGTGAAGCTCACTGAATCTGATCGGTTGTGAATTACCAAACAGATTCACTTTCAAGACATTGTACATAATTAATGGAACCAGGGGTCACGATGCCTGCAGCACAAATTCACACTACATCTCTCTGAATGAGTTTCAGCTATTTAATTCTGAAAAATCTGTGGAATTCCTCTTTAAATGTGCTCAAGCTAGAAAAAACTAGAGGAAGGATGTGGAGGGAAAGCTGTGGATGGACCCAAAATTTAAACGAGTCGTCACCAGACATTTACTTTTGTTGCAACCTCACGCCTGACCCCATAACAACAACAACATATATAAAAATACTGCACAGTTTAAATTCCAAATCACAGCTACAATGATATGCATACAGAAGCTATAAATATATAACTACAATGCTTTTCTGTATACAATATCAGTGGGGACTTCAGAGAAGACCAGATGGTTTTTGAGAACTAAAAAAAAAAAGAAAAGCTTCATTCAATACGCTCATGCTTGTATTTAAACTCCGCAGTGGAGTTTTGCAACCGTTCAGTATCGGCTGACAATAAAAGATCGATTTTTACTGTGGTATCTACATAGACACAGCCAAGTGAGCTCTCCCATTAGTAAGGGCTTCAGGAGATGAACAGAAGGCCTTGATTAACTATTAGCATATTGTTTAGGAAGAGAGAAGTGGAAGTCAGGTTTGAGTGTGACATATTTTGGGAAAAATAAAAACATTGCTTTAGAGCAAAGAGCTTCCAATTCAAATCCAGTTTCTCCTACTGGGTGGTATCATTATTAATAGGTGTGACAAACCACAGCCAGTTAGTTACAATTAACAGTTCTAGCACTATGGCATTACAGCTTTTTAGATTTAGCTCCGTCATAGTTCACCACTATGCACGCATCACATGTTGGACCTAGGAGTGGGCGATATGGCTCTACAATAATATCACGATATTTCATGGTATTTTTGTGATAACGATACTCTTGGCGATATGACAAAACATTGAATTAAAAAATATATATTTGAAGAATACACTACTGCAACAAAATGAAAATTAAATTGTATTATTGCATATGATATGTTATGGCACACCCCTAACTGAGATATTAAAAAATACAAGAATTTTCATCAGATTGTAACAGAAGTCAATGATCCAGAATGTCACGATACTAAACAATGCACTCCAAATATTTCCATATATCCAGGACTAAAGTAAAGTGAATGATACTGGACAGATAAAATCTGTCTCTAGTAGATATATAATGGGAAATGAGGAAAGTGTGCATATTTCTTTTGCTAAAAACAGTAAAAAGTAGTACCTGATGTGATAATTAGGGATGGGTGACATGGCGCGATATGTCAGGGTATAATATCGTTCACCATATTCAAACATTTTGCCGATATTATTGTGTACGATACAATATGGCACACCCCTAGTTGGAAACAATAAAAAATGAGCAGTGCCTCGTTAAAAATACTAATAAGATCGGTGAATGACCATTTTTCCACCAACATATCACATACTGTACACAATTAAACAGATTAAACATAAAATATGATTCCATTCTTCATAAAAAACAAAAGAACTGTCATATTGTCCACCCCAACACTCGCAGCACAATCCAGAGAAACAAGCTGTATATATATACACCTGTCCTGTTACCTGTCCAGGCAGATGACTGAGCATCATTGTGTCACCTCCTGTGGCTGAGCCCACCAGCGGAATGGTGGATTTCTTCTTCCTGCCTCGTTTGGATGGTATTGGTATGACGACAGGGGGGCAGGACACGGCCTCCTCTTTCTTATCTGCTGCAAACAGAATAGAAAAATATTAGTTTTATTAACACCGATCATCACCACCTGCCACATCTGTAGTGAATACTTTATGAACACAGGACATGCTTCCAATTCAGGTGCCTGTGATTATTAAAGATACGAAAATCTTTTGGCTAAAAATAAAGCACTTTATTACACGAGCCAGTTGTTGAAGAAACATTTGTAATGCATCTTGACCTACATTCTGTTTAACTCCAGCAGTACAGTCACTATGATGAAGCACATGAAGTTTTTATGAAGTTTTTAAGTATTACTATTATTAATAATTATAAACTTATTACTATACGTAAGCTACAAGATCCAACATTCTCAGACAGACAATGGTTGGTCATTTAGAGGTTTTTATTTTATTTTTTTTATATTAATGCTGAGGCTTTTTTCTGTTGTGTACTGAGTGAGATGCTGTTCTGGAGCTAAAAAACATATTGGAGACGTTTTAGAATGTTCTACCTCTTTAATTCTCAACATGAACATGTCCCTCACAGATACTGTGAAATAGTTCTGCACTGATAACGTTTTCTGTGTTGACGTGCTGCTGGTCAAGCTGTGTGAATGGGCCTGCAAAGACTGGATTAGGATCGCAGTCGAGGTTTGCGTCTTATTGAGGTTTGCCAGCTTCTTATTCAAATTGTATGCACCACCTGAAATGGTGCGGCAATTACATTCTAGTGCCCTCGGGCTCCAGACCATAACTGCTGCACCAATTACGGTATCAACAGAGAAGCTATCAGCTTTGAGGAACATGAAGGGAACAAGCAGCATTTTCATCACTATTTGTCATTTTCATCACCATTTAAATGATTTGTAAAGATTTCACGCGGCTTAATCTATTTTGGCCTTTTTCCTTCTTTGGACAAAAACCAAAAGTTCTATTATTGACGCTTTTCAAATGAAAACTTCAGTTTGCAGTAATTAACCATATGGTCCAGATGTAGAAGATGCCGATTGGGCTTAAAATTGCTGGACTGTTTATTTACCTGTTAAATGATTCCAGATATTAAAAGCTAACAGATCATCAATGTGAGGCTCTACAGGTCATTACCTATTTGTTAAAGAAGATATGGTAGGCAGGGCATTACCTGTGTGTAAAGTTATCATCGTAGTAGTTGGATGTCCGGGGATAAGAGACGGAGCGGTGGAAACCGGAGAGACCAGAGTGACTAAACCCGCTGGATAGACAGAGAAAGTGAAAGAAAGACAGGAGTGAAACACAGAGTGGTGGAAAGAAGCAGTTACACTTTCACTTATGACTTTACAGACGTTTTAAAAACAGACAGTTACAACATATGTTGTGAGCTAGCCAGGGGCAACAGTGGCTCCCTCAGACTGGAGGAAGAAACCTTGGGAGGAACCAAGACTCACAAGGGGAGACCCATCCTCCTCTGTTCAAACAGTATTTACAGTTTAATAAACTAAATAAATACCAAAGAAAAGGGTCTCTGTGTGAAATCTGGACGGCAAAGCTTTAGAAGCTGTTTCTACTGACTCAAGTTCTCCCTACTAGACTAGCACAATATATCGTTTTTTAAATGTTACTGTGATATAAGCCTAGTAAAATGAGTATCAGCCGTGAATGAGCTAAACAGACATCAATAGACTTTTCTAAAAGCAAGACTGGGGCTTGCTTGGTGGTGTAACTCCTGACATCCTTAAAAAATAATAGCACCTACTGGACGGCTGGGATAACAGAAAATATAGGATATTTTGAATATCCCGATATTGTGTTGTGATACTGTACTGATTCTCAAAAACAATAAATAGTTTACAATCAAAGATTTGTGGCAGTCAGTACTTCATTTTGTGTTGGGTTGATCACTAGATGGCAGTGTTTTTCATCCTTAAGACTCCAACATGAACAAGCAGTGTAAGTGCACACTGCTGAGGTTATCATTAGTAAAACTATGGTGTTTTTTTTTATTTTTGTACTGTGATATTCATCAAATTAGATGTTAATAAGTGAGACATAATGTCTTGCTCCCTGTATCATGATACATACTGTATAGCCAGGTTCTTGGCAATACACAGCCCTACTCAATAGCTGTTATGACTGTAAATTAATAAAAGAACGGTGATCTCTGACGTTTGGACAGCACCGCACATATAAAGAAAAAGTCCTTAGACGTCATAAGGAACAAGAATAGTTTCTGTTTTATAATTTCCAGAAAGACATCCTACATGTCTCGCCTATGGACATCAATAAATAGTGAGGGAAAATCAGTACAGCACTTTATTCATACAGGCATGCTATTAAGATTTCTCTTAGTAAGATTTCTATAATAGAGTGAGTCAGCCTGTCTCTTCATGACCTGCTATAAATAACAAATTAAGTGAAATAAACACATTGAAAACTTTGTCATTAAAAACAGATGTTGAGAAGGTTGAGAGAACAAAAGTTGCGGTTGAAAAAGGCAAAACAAGTCGCAATATATGAATATATTATTCAGCTCTTTACATCCTGTGAAAGTTTCAGGATGAATGGACCAATAGCAATGCTCCAAAACCACTTACATTAAAACGAAAGCTACCATTTTTGAGACACTTGTTTAATTATAGACATTGACAATACAGTACTAGCTCTGTGGTATTACCTACTTCAGTAACATCTGAGCATTAAAGTCACGTGTGCCAGAGCTAAACTCTCTGGGCCTAAACTGATGACTTCTAATGTAAACCATACCTGCCGTCATGATTCCGGTAGACGGAACCGGCAGCACGGTGATGCTGTGAGAGGACTGGGGCGGGTGCGCCTGTTCCTGTTTCAGCACCCGTCCGCTGCCCGCTGGGTCCATGGCCACGCCGCCGGCGACTGCCACCACTGCGGTGGTGGGATAGTGGGTGGAGCCATGTGGGTAGGCGGGGTTTTTGTCCTGTCCCAGCTGCTCCTTGACCTTGTTCAGAAACACAGCATTCTCAATCTGAATTGAGAATACACACACGCCACAAACACACACACACACACACAGCCTTAACGGACACACGCTGACCTTTTGTTAAATATATAGACTACATATGTTGGACTTTTCTGTGGCCTGTGCAATGCAACATGAGCTTACCTGTCCTTGTACTGGAGACCAGAAGTAGGAGTTAAAATGGGAATCCTCCATCATTCCTGCATTTAAGAAGACAAAATTAAGGTAAGAGGAAGATTCCAACTTCGCTTCACCTGTCACATGATGTGTGGTAACAATTTTTCCATACATGATATTTTCAAAATGTGTGTAGAATGCAGTCACTCGGAGTGCTTTGATTTGGCGGTCTGTTATTGCAGAGCAGTGGTCACCAACCGTCCTTCTAGAGATCTACCATTCAGCAGGATTCACCTTCAACTAATCAAAGACTGCTGAAGGTAATAAATAGATGGATCAGGATGGGTCAGCTGGAGCTGAGGCCTATTAGCATTCCTTAGAAGCAGGGTACCAACTCTGATGTCTTTACAGTGGTGGTGAATGGAACCAGACATCACAATGTCTAATATATCCAATTTATTTTACCATCCAAAACCCCTAATGGGTCCTCTGAGTGTTTGCATGTGATGTTGATGGTGGGAAATAATCTGAAAATAAGGTTTCTAAATAATCACAGAAGCCCAAACACATCTCATATTTCAATAATAATTGTAATTAATGACATTTAGTGAGGGAGCTGGTTCCCATCACCACCATTGCAATCAATGATGACTTGACAAGTTTCTAGAGAATGCTGCACTTCACACCAATACTATTTTTTGTTTATCTTGACAATGGAGATTCTTGAGGGCTGTCCTTAAGAAAATACAACACATAACGCCTTACACTATCCTGTGAGGGTTAACCAAACAGAAGTCTTACATTTATTATTATTTTTATGGATTTTAACCCTCCTATTGTGTTAGAGGACAATTTGACCCATTTCCAATTTGAGCTATCTCAAATTCTGGTTAACAACTCTGAATAAAAATTACTATTATATAGTTGTTAAAATGTTATAAACACACCATATGTTCTTATATTTTATCTTTCTGAATCTTGTGAGAATGTATAATAAAATCTACAGAGTAAACAACCTCATTTAAAGTGTATTGGTGTAAAATGGTTCATTGTAGAGAAACTTGCTGACTCAGATTTCTTTACAGTGGTGATGAATGGAACTGGGGGTCTACATATAGAAATGGCATTTAATTTACAATCCAAAACTACCACTAAACTTCATCTTCTGAGCTTTTATATGGATTATAATGATGATTAAAATACAGGTTAATCTGAAAACAATATGATTTCTTTGGACATTAGTTTGCCCTGTATGCACCTCCCTGCCAGGAAAGGACTTGAAGTAAATATCCTAGCCCAGAAAGCCAAAACTACTATCTACTACTGCTGGGCTTCTAAATGTCCTGTCATCTAAATTCTGGCTTTGTGGACCAGGCATTCTCCAGACTTGCTCCTTAACTGTGGAACTCTCTTCCAATCTTCCTCTCTTTCCATACTTATCTTAAGACTCACCTGATCTCTCTCACCAATGGCCTTCCCTTTGTTTAACCTACTCATTTCTGATGTCTAGTTGTTATATTATAGGTCTCTATTTTACATGTACTAATAAATGTAATTGTTTTGGGTTTTAGAAAGGCGCTATATAAAAATGAAGCATTATTATCATTATTATTACTATGGTAAAACAACAGCTCTGGCTTTAGAGCTTTTAGAGGACGTCTAGTTTGTATCACCACGGCTGTGTATGATTCTGATTCTCCAGGTCTATGGAACTGCACACTTCCCATCAAATAACTCTAAGCTCCAGGCAAATACATTTACAGGGAAATTGCAGCGATTTTTCAAAAAGTCTTTATAATTCAAGTCACTGAATGCAGTCATTCACAGTGCCTTGGTGTGAGATAATCTATTAAAGAGAAACTTGTCAACTCAGATTCCTTCCACAGTGGCGGTGAATGGAACCCGGGGTCACCATGTATCTGCATGTATTCACTATGAATGAATTCTAAGGCCAAAATCCTTTTAAAACGATCATAAAACAACATCTCAAACATCAAGTAAGGGGTATTCCAAACAGCAGGATTGATCAGTTTAGCCTGTCCAACAGAAACAGACCTGTGGGCTTAAGTTATACGACTAAACTAGAAATGCAGCTTTGTGTAAGCAAATTTACAACATATTTATAACTTTTGGTGAGGGAGCTTTCAGAGGTGGACACCTGGTTCCATTCACCACCACTGTTAATACTGAGCCACTCTGAATGACTGTTTACATTTTAACCATTTGCTAATACAGAAATTTGGAAAAATCGGTGGAGTTCCCCTTGAACTGTCAGGCTCTATCATGTAAAGCGCCTGTAACACTAAGGAATAAATGCACTTTAAACAAAGCATTTCACAAAAGTAACGCTGTGAATATATTTGCATAGGTCCAAAATGACTAAAAGTAAGAATATATAGCACAGGTTGCAGTATTTGTGGTGGAAATGGAAGAGAAACCGAAGCTAGATATTAACCTAGCATCGACAAACATTCAGAAGCTACTAATAAATTAAAATATCTTCTAAAAGGGCAGCACTATGACCGCACTAGGCCTTGACACGGTTTTCCAAACAAAAAAGGCTCTGTATCGGTGTTAATTACCTCTCTTTCTCAACATAATAACGAGTATTCACCTCCACAGATTTGTTTTATGTTATTAATCTTATCGTTACGACTCCAAAACAGGCTGAGGTCGTTTTTAACGGTGGCTGGTTTGGCGGGCTCCGCGAGCCGACCTCAAAAACCATAACCCTTTAATATAAAACCTAAAAAAGAACAATATGCTTTTAAAACGAGTGTATGAATGATTAAGGAGCTCAACGGTGTAAAACATCGATTTATTTCTTCTTAAAAAAACAAAAATAAAACGTCTCGTCGTTGATGCAGAACCGGCGAGGCGCCCGACGAGCCGTGTTAAACGTTAAAGCTGAACAAAAGCTCTGCTGCCGAGGAGTCCGTGGGGAAAAAAACCGAGGGATGAAAAAAGGGAAAAAACAGTGGAGGTTGAGAAAAAAAGAGAACAAGTGAGGTGAAAAAAAAATAAAAAAAACGTCGACGCTGAAACCGAGGCTTTACGCAGACTTCCGGCACGAAGGAGGGAGACAGAGAGAGGGAGAGATCGAGAGGTTAAAAAAAGGAGAGAAAGGAGGAGAAAAAAGAGTGAGAGAGCGGATGAGAAAGAAAAAAAAGAGAGAAGAGAACGAGAAAGAGAGAGAGGCGACAGCTGCAAGCGATAAGAGAGATGTAGAGAGAGAAAACAAGCTAGGGGAAAAAAGCAGGCCTGAATTTACCCGTGGCACTCCCTCCCCCAGGGAAGCTCTCCGCTTTCTGAAGAAATCAGTCCGTAGCCGCTCAGCGCCGGAGATTCAGCCGCGATTCGCTTCTTCGGCTTTTTTTCTATTATTTTCTTTTTTTTTTCTTTTCTTACGGAGTTGCCCGAACTGCCTGGGCTATGACTTCCTGCCAGTGAGGTCGAAAGCCTTCCGAGCGTCATGACGTCACGTCCTCCCGCAAGTAAGGTCAAATTACAGCAGCTCACAGACACGAAGCCCTAAAAGTCCTGCTGGCTCTGTCCTCCAAATACTAGTTCATCAATAAAGACAAACAGGTTCTACATAAATATGATAACAGATAAAGAGGATAACATAGAAGACCATTCACACCACTTAAAATAAAAAAAATATTTTAAAAGCATAAAACATCTCTAAATAACACAGCAAATTTCCAAATAATGATAAATACATTCTCAAAATAATGAGAATGTATCTCAGAATAACAAGGCATCTTAAAAATTAGATAGCATCTGACATAGCATCTCAAAATGATGACCTAGTATCTCAAAAGAATGACATTTTATTTCAAAATAATGATGTGATGTTTCAAAGTAATGAGATAGAAGCTCAAAAAGTGACTCAGCATTCCATAATAATGACATATCTCAAAATAATGACTTGGCATCTCAAAATACTAAGGTAGCATCTTAAAACATAGCATCACAAAATAATGACTTAGCATTTCATAATAAAGTCCTATCTCAAAAATATTGACTTGGTATCTCAAAATACTAACTTAGTGTCTTAAAATAATGACTTAGCATATCATAATAATGAAATGTCTTAAAAATAATGACTTGGTATCTCAAAATACTAACCTAGCATCTTAAAATAATGACTTAGCATCTCATAATAATGAAATGTCTTAGAAATAATGACTTGGTATCTCAAAATACTAACTTAGCATATTAAAATAATGACTCAGCATCTCAAAATAATGAAATGTCTTAAAACAATGACTTGGTATCTCAAAATACTAACCTAGCATCTTAAAATAATGACTCAGCATCTCATAATAATGAAATGTCTTAAAAATAACGATTTGGTATCTCAAAATACTAACTTAGCATATTAAAATAATGACTCAGCATCTCAAAATAATGTCTTAGCATCTCATAACAATAATCTTAAAATAATAAGCACCTTAAAATAATTATTTGGCTTCTGAAAATAAAGAGCTAGCATCTCCAACTAATTACTTAGCATCTTAAAAAATGACTTAGCATCTCAATCATTTCTAAGCATATCAATATAATAACTATATCAAACTAATAATCTCAAATTTATGATTTAGCTACTGAGAATAATCAGATAGCGTCACAAAATAATGACTTAGCTTCTTGAAATACTGACTTGGCATTTCATAATAAGGACTTGGCATACAACTAATAACATAGCAGTAAGCTAGCAATGATAACTTAGTATTTCAAGTAATGTTTTAACATCTTAAAATTCTGACTTATCACGTCATAATAATGATTTAACATCTAAAGATCTCAATGGCATAGCAATTCATGTAATAATAAAAAATATATATTTTAAGTGACAGGGACGAGCTTCCTTAGCATATAGATGTTAACTGCTCTTCTTTATAATTGAATTTGTATTATTGGAGGCCTCACTCTTATGGCTTTTGTTAAGATTCTTATTTGAAAACTGTTACTGGTTCTATATCAAAACACTGAATGTATGTAGATTGTTTGATATGTTTGTTTAAAGTCATGTCTGTCTGAATCTTCTGACTGTAATTTGTTTTATTCTTATCTGTTATTGACTTTCTTCTATTGTTATTGTCTTTTATGGACGCTTTCTTTCGTATTTGAATGTTTGTATTAAACATGAATTCAAAAATGATTTTGTGATATTCTTTACAGAAAAGTATCTCAATATTACAAAACTGCCTCATAGGCACAGCCTAAAAAATGAAAGCAATTAAACTAGTTTTACTAAAAAAATGACTTTGATTAAAAATGACTTTGATACAATTTTCAGGTTGAACAAAACTAGTTCAACTGCTTGTTTCCACATATATTAATAATTTTTAGGCCGAAGCTCTTTTTAGGGCCAATTGCTTAATTCCAAGGAATTTTTAGCATGGTGTTTGATTCTGTCTCTTGTGTAGCTGTGTAGCTTTACTCTAAATTAAAACACAGCATAACCAATTTGGTATAATGTTTCATTTCTTTCAAAAAGAATAATAGATTTTTCTATTAGTCAGTTCTTGTGTAACATTTTACTGGAATAGTGGTCTAGATAATGTGGAGAAATTAAGGAAACGTCGTGAGGAAGTTTTTAGAGGAATGAAGGAAAAGTTGGAAAAGAAGGAAGGATCTTTTAAAATTCATCATAAAATTTATCCTGCAATAATATCCAAATATAAATCAGTGTTGTAGATCAACTGGAAACAGTTTTCTGACAATTACTGACCTGCTATGGGTTCCTTGATTGTGATAAAACCGGACAACTTTGCAACTCCTAGCCGAATTAAGAAATCTTTAAAAATTAATTAATTAATTAATTAATAAATATGATTCTAATTTTAAACCTTTATACAGCATTTCTTTTAATAAAGACTGTATGTGATCAAATATAATAAAATATAATATAATGTAATGAAGAGGTTATATGTAATTAATACCTGTTTGTCTATATATTTTCCATAATATATTTAAAAAATATTTGTATTGGCATAATTTATCAGAATAAATATAGCTTATTTTTGCTAAAGTTATATTACTACAATACAGTAGTATTGACATTATTTGTTTATTATTATATTATTATTATATCATTACTATATTTATTAGGATCTTTTTTACTTCTTTTTAAAAAGTATATTATATTTATTAAGATTTTTCTGTTATTTTTTAATATGTAGATTAAATGTAGATTAGAAAGTAGCTAGACTATAGACAGTCATACTTTCATCTTGATCCAAGCTTTTATCCAAGTTTATTGCTAAAAAAGGATCTATCTACTAACTCTAGCTACTTAAAAGTACTAGGGAAAACCCCCTAATAAATATAATACACTTTTTAAAAAGTAATAGAAAAGGTACTAATCTAATGTAATACACTTTTAAACAAAGTAGTAGAAAAAGTACTATTATAATACATTTTTAAAAAAAGTAGTAGAAAAAGTACTATTATAATACACTTTTTAAATAGTAGTACAAAAGGAACTAATCTAATATAATACACTTTAAAAAAAAGTAGTAGAAAAAGTACTATTATAATACACTTTTTAAATAGTAGTAGAAAAGGAACTAATCTAATATAATACACTTTTTAAAAAAGTAGTAGAAAAAGTACTATTATAATTCACTTTTTAAATAGTAGTAGGAAAATAACTAATCTAATGTAATACACTTTTTAAAAAGTAATAATAAAAGTACTATTATAATACACTTTAAATAGTAGTAGAAAAATAACTAATCTAATGTAATACACTTTTTAAAAAGTAATAATAAAAGTACTATTATAATACACTTTTTAAATAGTAGTAGAAAAAGAACTACTACGTAGTAATATAACACAATACATTTAAAAAAAATAAGTGGAAAAAGTACTAATATAATATAATACATGTT